>VDFB02320221.1:91378-212357 GCA_007258455.2 Sequoia sempervirens
TATATTATTCAAAATATAATAATGTCCATTATATTATTTAAAAATATAATAATGGATTATATTATTTATAATAAACATAAAATAAATAGATAGAATGGGGTATATTTGCTAAAAAAAATTTTAAACATAATAACATGTGGGTTCTCAAAATCCTGCTAAAAGCTCCATTGAGTCCAAGTTGGTGAAAGCGACTCCAGAGAAGCGAAAGCATTCCCCTCTTCTCCTAGAATTTCCTAAGTCTAAGAAGATGAAAACCCAAAGCGAAGTCATTACCATCAATGAAGATAAGGAGGGATGCAAACATAAGACTTGAAGGATGCAAAGCAGGGTTAGGGTAGTGGTGGTTGTAGATCCGCACCCCTAGCAAAGGTTGCATCCTAGGACAGGAAGGGGAAACAACAAGCCACTGTGTATCAAGAGAAAGAGTTGAAGGTAGAAGAATTTGAAGCTCGGGTTGATGAAGAAAGTGATGGGACTAAATTTGAAGATATTGTTTATGAAATGGGTGAAGAGGAAACTAAAGAGGAGAATGAAGATAATGAGGAGGAGACTGAAACTGAGGAAGACCAAAAGAATGAAACCCCAATTGTTCCTGATATCAGGAATACAGGCAGTGAAACTATTGTTGAAGATTCTAGCATGGATTATATGAAAAGTAGACTAACCTATATACATGTTCAAATGGACGACATGGAAAAATATTTGGTCACACTGATGAAGGTGACAAATGGACTAATGCGTAGAGCAATGGTTGAAGCGGTATCAGGTCAAACCAAGATCACCAAGAAGTTGAAAAAGTTAGGAAAGATGAACAAATTGAAGGACCTAGATGAAACAGAGGAACCTGATTGGAGGGAGTATATCTCCCTAATTGGTGATCTTACTGGTACCTATTTGGAAAATCCAAGTAATGGCTTTCTCTTTTGCTTCTATTAAATGGCTACACTATTTTTTTTGTCTTTCTATTTTCATATTCTAGATTTCTATTTTCAAATAGCGAGTTGTTATGGTTTCAAACTTGTTGGTATATGGTGGACCTGATAAATGGTCTTCATAGTTTTAAGTATTGTAGTAGTAATATTATGTTTTTGATTATCTATAGCAGTTCTATGGTTATGGTTTTGTTATCTGGCATGTGTGCCACCCTGGACATGCTATTTTTTGTTATTGGCTAGTGATGTTGTTTTCCCACCTTGTTTTCCTTTTTTGAGTTTTGGTTGTAACCATGGGATCAGGGCCCTTACCTTGCTAATCTAATAAAAAACATAATAAGAACAACAAAAGAAGTTTATTGGTTTTTTAACTTGTAAAGTTAATATTTATAGTAAAATAAAAATTATATGTTTGATATATATTTTGGATAGATGTATTCAAGATATCTACATAGGTTAAATAGTTATTTTTAAATTATATTAATTATTTAAATTAAAATATCTAAATAAACTTTATTATGCTTTTATGTATCTAAGTTATTTTATATTAAGTACTTAGATAAGATTATATAATTACTAAAATATTTTTAAAATTATTATATAACTTAGACATCTAACAATAAAAAAATAATAATTATTTATTGAATATATTATATAAAAATATTAAACCATTAAAGGTTGTTATATAACTTAAAATATAACATAAGGTGTCTACATTATATTTACTCTTTAAATATTATATATTTAACATTAAAAAAATATTTATAATGTTTAATAATAGTATATTAAAATATTATCCCCCATTAATGTGAAAGGAAGAGATGATTTTTCAAAAATAAAAAATAAAAAGTATAGTGGAAACCTCCCCCTTCATAATTGTTTAATATGAGTTTTGATGGAGCATCAAAAGAGAATCCAAGAGCATGGAAAGTATGATGCATCATAAGAAATGATGAAAGAAAATTGGCGGGCACAATATAAAAGAGATTAGAAAAGGGAACCAACAACGAAGTAGAAGTTTAATCCCTCATCCTTGGATTGCTATTATGCAATGTTTATGGATTCAAAAGAGTTAAAATTGAAAGTGACTCAATGATAATTGTTGATGCAGTAAAGAAAATATCACCAAATTGAAAGATTAATGACTCCCTTCAACAAGTTTGGAAGTTATACTATTAAATATTTTTATAGGGAGATCAATGAATATATTAACATCCTTTCTAATTGTGCAATATACTTGAAAGGTGATTGCATGAAAGATTCAAAACTCGATCCTTTGTCAAGGCTTAAATATAAGATGGATGCCATGTCAATGATCAAAAGGACAATAGACAAAGGCTTAATTCAAGTTACTATGCAGTAATAATCATTGTTAAGGGATTCGTGATATTTTTTTAATATTGAACCAAGCGGTTACAAGAAAGAAGCTACCGATTGGTAGCTGAAATAAGAAAAAAATTTAATGGTTACAACCTAGCTAGCAAAAGACTGAGAGAAAGATACAAAGAGTCATTTCATAAATTAAACAACTTTACTTTGACAAAAAGTGTTATTTGACTAAAATTGTAAAAAAAATTCTTTAATAAGTGATGAAGTTTTTTAGGGTGGAAAACTCACTCACCTTTTAAGTGGAAATATTTTAATTGTGCAAAGGCAGGAAAATCTAATGATGATTAGGAATGTGTTTTTTGATATAGTGAGAATCCCACTCTCAAAGGAATCAAAACCATATTAAATTTGAGTAGCTTAATGGATATACACATGTGTGTCTAGTAGGTGGCTAATGACAAACAACCTTCTTGGGTTTCATAATGGAGAAAAGGTTAAAGAGTGTATTTAAGACGAGTGGGTTGCTCCTTCATGTATTGTAGTGGGTGTCAAGGGAAGAATTTATGGTTATAGACCATTGGTATAGGGTAAATACATATGCCTAATCCATGTTTGTAGTGGTGTTGTTAGATCTTGGAGAAGTGAAATAATTAATCAAGGAAATGGTTGATACTTTGACCAAGAGTTGATTCCTTAGAGGCTAGACAACATTGTATTAGTAGTAGTATATATAAAAGGTATGCTACCATTAGTCATGGTGTTATTGGTTAATGGGATAATTAGTGGGAATTGAGGACATTCACTATAATAGGGTTGCTATAGAATGAGGCTAGAAGGAAAAAGACGACATCAAGAGGTTTGGAGTTGCTGAAGTAGGCCATGGGATTGGTGGTGATATAGGGTATAACTTGGTTGAGTATGTTCATCTTAGAAATCTCTAATGATGAGGTAGATAAATTAATTTCTGCAAAACATTTGTACAACACATTTATGCATAAACTGGTAATATTTATATAAAATAAAGGTGACAGTTAATTGATAGGAGTTAGGCAAGGAGAAATCAAATCAACAAGCCCATATTTTTTTATAGTGATTTTTTAAAACCCAAAATAGTTGAACTAATATATTTTTCATTGGGAGATGTAACTACAATGATAACAAGAGGTAGACTGTAATAGTGTGAGCATATTATAAAAGTTATTAAAGAACTGATATATATTTCAAAAAATCTTACGTATATAAAATAGTTCTTCAATAAATAAAAATAAAACAATTCATAAATAGTGATATTGCTATCAGGGTTCAACCATGTAGTTTTATGAGTCAAGCTCATTGACCCATGTTTCATGAGTAGTGGTTTACAAGAACCCATCTCTCATGATTGTGAATGGTCCGCTTAGCACTCATTGCATCTAGGTGATGCTCACAAAGGTGAAGCATTGGGCCTTCCTGGGAGGTCACCCATCCTAGTACTACTCCAACTCAAACACGCTTAACCACAAGTTTTTCCTCAAGATTAAGCCCACTTAACTTGCAACCCCATTTGTAAAACTTTTTGTAAGTGTTGTGCCTTATGAACCATTCATTGTAGAACCCCTTTAGCTCATCAATTGATAAGAAGTGGCTATTCATTATATTATGTTAAACTTTATAGAGTGACTATTCTTTGAAATTAAAACTTATTTTGTTTTCTTCTGAACTATTTCTTGTTTTCTAGCAAATATCCACCAATAAACGACACCGTCAAATCTGAAGTGAGATTTGGAAACGATATCTACTCTCTATGGAGACCAGCAAAGCTATTCGCATCACTCCACTTGTCTAAATTCCTTTATTTTGGTACGATCAACTGGTGCAAATACTCCTAAGCTTGAACAAACTATAATTTTCAAGATGAAAAAGATGGTTTCCAGGCAAAACTATAATGTAATAAGAGACCACAACTCCATCGTGAAAGCGTGAATAAGATGATTTTTTGAGTGGTGCAGGCAGCTGGGCCCACAATGAACAAGTCCGTCTGTAAGCACGTGGAAAGTTATCACCTCTAAAAAATGCTTGAAGATACATTGAATTCTTTCAACTTCTACAAAATTTGCCTACATTTGAGTGAGCTTGACAATTCCTTACCCATATGATTTTTGTACTGGGCATTCTTATAAACGCGTGCCAAAGTTATGACTTCTAAAACAAGCAAAAGTGGGAAATCGTGGGGTTGTGGGCAGGGAACTAATAGGAGGAAGGATACAACATGCATGACTCGTTGTGTTTCTACTTTCAAGGGTTTTGTCTGCACGCTGAAAAAGTTTTGGTAGGTTCAGTTAAAGTAGACAGCGAGCCAGAGGTGGGAGCTTGAATGGCCAAAGGTAAGCTTTACTTTCTTGGTAAGTAGTAGTTTATTCTTATAAAATTTGTTTATCTTTTCAGTAATGGCAAAGAAATCCCTCGCATTCATGAAAGATGGAGTTGAAGCTTATTGGTATTGTGAAAACAAAACATTTAGGATAGGTAAAAATTACTTCTAAAAGTGGGACTTGGGTTTGGGCCAACATAAAACAATACGAGGGATCTTGAAACACAAAGCAAAGTGTATGCAATCTCAGAGAAAAAATGTTGCTCATAAGAAAAGGCTAAAAGTGTAGGTAAATATTTAAGTATCGCAAGGCTTTGGCCTAAAATAAGCCAGGGTTTGTAGTGGGGGAGAAGAACCAAAATTATACAATCCCACATCTACTTCTTTCATCTGGTCATGAAATCTTTATGTGAAAGAATTGTTGGGTGTCAAAAGTTGATTAAAGGGTATGGAGGTTAGGGAGCAAGAAAGGAACAACAAGCTCTATGAGGTTATTGAGGCAAATCAGTTTTTAATGGAAGACAACACAATTTTAAGAGAGCAAGTGGCAATATTGCAAGAAGTACTAAAAGCAATGAAGTATGAGTGACAATATGAAGTGAGCTTGATAAAACATGAAAGACTTGGCTAGCAAAAAAACTCAAAATGAAGCACAAACATTTAAGAGTAGTGAATACATGAAAGTAACAGAGAAGGCATTTCAAACAAGATCAAAACATGGACACGAGTGGTTAGAGGTTCATCAACTATAAAAGAAGAGGCAAGCACAATATCCACTAGAGCACAAGAAAGAGAGGACAAAGAAAGACATGAAAGGGTAAAAAAATGTTATCATCAAAGGAGTAAGAGATTATGGAAAAAACAAAATCACTAATCAATCTCACAAGTGATTTCTTAAGAGACAAGTTGCAACATGGCAAGGGAAAAGATGTCAAACAAAGAGGCTTGGTAAAGTTTGTGAAAAAATATGATAGACCTATTAAAGTGTTCATGGTAAGAAAGGAAGACAAGCATTGGCTTTTAAGCAAAAGAGGCTTTTGAGAGGTTTTGGCTTCCTTTTAGATGATGATTTAACAATAAAACAACAAGAGGAGAGAAGGTAAGATATAACTAAAATAATTGTAGTAAGGATGCCAGCGAAAGGGCATATTGTACAACAACAAAGCTATTATTTCCAACCTAAGGTTTCATGATGGGTCGATGTAATAAGAGGGCAAAAAAGATAGAGTGGATGATTCTAGCATAGCAAGGTATGTAGAACAACTAGGGATAAAAAGGCAACTTAACTTTGAGTCTCTTGTACCAAAATAGGTAGCAACCAAGCCCCCCTCCCCCACCCCCTCCTCTTCCCCCCAAGTATATCTAAATTTAGTTTGTTAGAATTGTAGAGGTTACCCCTATAGGAGGGGGCTTGGGTTAGGGCCTATTGAAACTCATGAGTCAAAAGGGTGCAAAACCCTTTTCTTTGAAGGCTACGAAAGATTTATGGTTTGGAAAAAAATGATGGCGTTGATCCCTCAAGTCGACAACTCTTGAATCTATTACTAGTAATCAAACAACTATCACACAGAGAGAATTAACAAGACTATGGATGCCAAAGGTTGATAGATCCAAAAACAAGAATCATCATTAATACATAAAACTTACAATTAAGAAATAATGATACAATGAATCCATATAAAGGAAACCTAAAAACTAATAAAGCAACCCTAAGGAAACCCTAGGTGAGTATAGAACTAGATCATGACATGTGTTCTCATCATATGATTCGAGACACGAAAATAAAATGACTTAAGTTTAAGCACTACTCAATTACTCCAACACCCCCCTTAAGTGCAACTTAGGGAGAAGTTAAAACCTCTAAATTTGAATGCATGAAATGCAAAAAGATGGGCCTCAACAACTACGGCATGATGAGGTACCCATGTAAAAAGAATCTCTCACAAACTGAGAAAAGGAGAAAAACCAAGTGGGAGAAAACTCCTCTATAAAAGAGAAAAAGATGAATAAAGGACTAAGAAGCCTCCAAAACAATATCCCAAAAAGAATAGGAACATGAACAACATCATTGAAGCATGAAGAAGTTATAGACAACTGTTAAATGATGATTGATGTAATGCTTAAATCAAGAACCTTCTCTAAAATAGATGATGATCACAATCAAGAAGACAAGAATCTGCATGAGTGCCCCCAATGCCACTATTCAAACAATGATCAGATGGAAAAAAAGGCAAACATATGACAGTTGATGATACAAATGGTACATGAATCTATATGAGTGACCCCAACAACATTACTCAACCATGAAAAAGTGAACTACAAGTAAAAAATGTAGCTACAAATAGTCTGAAGAACACTGATTAACTAAGAATAAAAGGTTGCTTCCACAAAATAAGAATGCAAGAATGTTTATATGGTAAGTGCTCCATCTCACTGAAATGCATGGGTAAATATTCACTACATTTGCCTAGTACATAGGAACAAAAACCAGATACATAGCTCACTCCAAGACAAAACCAACAAAGAATTAACACCAATAGTAGAAACTCCCCTATAATGTTGACAAGAGAGAGTTGGCAATTCCACTAAAACTATATGTCACTAAGTAATACATGAAGGAGAACAAACAATATCTAAAAGTGCACAATAAATTACTTACAACTAAAAAAGGTATGCAAACCAAGGCACACACACATGTGAGACTAAAATCACTAGGATTCATTATTGTTGTGGAAGGGAAACTCAATTGAAAAAGGTGTGATGGAAAAAATAAGGCACTACACGACCCCCCATTGCACTTTATAATATAGTGTGAGTACAAAACAAAGCACAATAGGATGTGCAAAATCCCTAAAAAGCATGTACAATAGTGACACCTTATCTCAGTGCATCTACAAAAGAGAAAATGCATTTAAAAGATGCCTATAATTCCCAAATAGGAAAAAATAATCCAGAAAGACATGTAAAGTAGTCCAAATGAAGTCATCCCATACAAACAAAAAGTTTCTAAGAGTCAAAACATGAAAGTAATGAAAATAGTTTAAAAAGTTAATGGTTCAATCTTAGCAAACACAACAAGAAATCTTCTTGAGAAAGTTGACCACCTAAAAGATGAAGGCCACATAAAAAACAAAAAGTACTCCAAGCTGGGGAAAACTAGTTGGCAGAAGAAAGGACACCATGTGTTTGTAGACTAGGAGAAAAGAACCCATAAAACCAAAAAAATACCTCTTTGTACTTGTGATGAAGGTGGGAAAAAAAGTGCATGACGTCTTTGTAGGAACTGACCGATGAGGAAATTGAAGTTGTCGTCAAGAGGTTTGAACATTGAGTGAGGGTTTTGAAAATTCATTGAAAAAATTCAGAGGTAGCCATATTTAAAACTGTCAACATTTTTGTGCCTCCAAATGAAAAAAATATAATGCCTTTTTAAAATAATTGCTTTTACTCTATCGAAAATCTCAAAATGCCATAGAGAAAAACTAGCAAACATTGATAAAATCAACAAGAACGTCATAAACACCAAAGTCGCTTCTTCATGCATCTAAGAAAATCCATAGATATTTGAAACCCTACCAACCAAAAAATAAAATTGACACAATAGTAATAGGCCATTGAGACTAAAAGTCATCAAGAAAATTGCAAAAATGGTAAACTAAAGATTGTCAAACTGAGCAAAGGAAACCCTAAATAATTCCACCAATCACTACCAAAGACACACATATTTATCCAATGCACCAAAAAATCATGCTAAAGAAACACAAGGAAATCCACAATGCTAAAACAAAGGGGCCGCCTAAAATAAACATATTTTTTGACCACGCCCATAAATAAAAAACCTAACACACCATGAATCACAACAAAGAAAATCCATAAGAAATTGATGGAAATACCTATAAACATTGACAAAGAGAAAATAAAATGATCAGTCACAAAAAAAACTCAAACAAATCCACTTCAAATAACACATATTTGCATGAAAATGGAGACCCTGGCATTGCAAGCTAAAAAAAATTGTATGAAAACTTAAAAAATAACACAAAAAAACTATCACATATTTTGAAGAATCTAAATGTGAGGGGGAAAAAATTTTGTCCATAGAGTCATACAAGGTCATGCAGTGTATGAATCTGTACATATTTGTATGGTTGTACAAAAACCAACACCTGCCCAAGATTAAAAAAAAAAAAGAGTCAAAATTTAATCTTCAATTTTTTATGAAATGATAGGTGATCTTTAGGTTTTCAGGACTTTCAAATTCAATGGTGAGGTCCATTTGGATTCATGAGGCACCAAAATTTTGTCCAAATGTAGATCTCTCAAAAACGAACAAGAAATTGTATATTTGTCCATCTCGTATACCATGATGGAGTTGATCCCTCAACCTCATAGCTCCCAAAGATCACCTACGATCAAACACCTGTCACATACAAAGAGAAATAGCAAAACTATGGTGGCCAAAGACTGGTAGATGCAAAAACAAGAATCATCATTAATGTATAAACCTCACAATTAAGAAATAATGATATAATGAATCCTTAAAAATGAAACCCAAATGCTTCTAAAGAAACCCTAAGGAAACCCTAGTGATAAATAGAACTAGAACAAGATATGTATCCTCATCATATGACTTGTGACACCAAAAGGAACATGAATTAAGTAAGCTTAAGCACTAGAGTACTAAATTAATCCAACACAAAAAGATGGGAAATAGAAAAAGGTTATGTTGGAATAATGGTCTTAGTGAAAGTGTTAGAAGGGCACATAATTTAGTTGGAAGACACAAATAAGAAGTGCATTTGGGTCAAAATTATAGAAAATAGGAGTCTCATAAGATTTTTGTATGCTATTTGCTCCTCATGGCTCAATTTTTTTTGAAAAAAGTGGTTTGGATAGAAAAGATCCTTTGATGCTCTAAAAAATATCTTGCAACATATTCTCAACACAAAGAAGTTCTTCGTCTAGCTGATTTCAATGCTAGGATAGCAAATGGTCAAGATTATGTGTTATGTAGTGTAGTTTAGGAAATTGTATACCTTTACAATTTTACACTATATTTGGGTCCCTTAATTCCTAATTTTCCAAATTATACATTCCAAAGCCCTATTTTGCTTGTTTTTTGAAAGGGAAACCTATATTTAATTAATGTAATTAATATTTTAAACACCCTGAAATGAATGTGTTCTGGACTTTTGGTCCAGGATCCATTTTCCTAAGGGTGAATGGTTCCTCTGTAGGTCCTAGGTCCCAAATTGTAATATTTTTTGACAGTATTTTAATGATTCAAATTTCATATGCAATTATTGGCTTTTGGAATCTAATTTTCAAGAAATTAGATAAACACCTATAAATACATAGTCTTTTTATCATTTGAAATCTAAGTGACATCAAGAGATCAAATTTATGAGAAAATATTATTTTCAACAACATTCAAGAGCAGATTTTTCAATCATTTGTTGTAGTAATCAAGATCCTAACATCATGTCAAAGTTACGTGTGTTCATATCATGTTTTGGAGCTAACTTTGTGATGTAGGTTTTCAAGCATTCAAGCAATCTATCAAGCCAATTTAACAAGATCCAAATCCTTGGAGTGATGTGTTTGTCTTTAGTCCTCTAAGGGTAGTCATTGAAGGTTTTGTGAGTTGTAACAAGCATTGTTCATTCATCATTTCCTTCCATTTTTCATTATCTTTCTATCAAGGTTTAATTACCAAACATGGGGTTTGACTAAGACAAACCCTTATATAAACAAACAAAACAATTTTTCCTCTTTGTGTATGTGCAGATTACAGGTTGATGAAGAATTGAAGGGATCTTGAAGGAGAAATTTTTCATTATTGCATTTATTGTTATCATTATTGTCAAGCACAAAAACTCAAATTCAAAATTTATTTCCCACATTCTGATAGTAGGACCTGGGGTAAATAGAAGCTCAGATCCATTTCTAGAGGACCCCAAAAGTTGATCAAAATTTCCCTACAAGGATTCATTCTCCCAAGGGAAACATTTTCCTTCTACAATGCTCAAAACAAGCTTTTATGGGTTGGTACATATCCCTCTACACTTCTCAAATCTACCTACAAACTGCTGTTTTTGTTTATCAATCATCAGGATCTTGCATTTTTAGTATTAGGGCTTATAAGATCGTTTAGTTAATCATTTCAAAATATTTCTAATCAATTCCAATCCACCTTAGGATAGAGATCCAGGTTTCGTTGACCTACCATTAAGGTTGATAGTCAATCAATTCATCTTGTTGATCTACATCCCAATTCAAATTATAAAAATGTGGAAATGGACCTAGGTTATGGACGTGCTAATCTTAGAGTCGCCACATTTTTATGTTTCATTTTGGTGATCTCGACATTGTGCATCATACTTTTCTGATTTAGAAATCCTTAAAACCCTCGATCTCGGTTTTGCATCATTATTTGTATTCTTCATTAATTTAGGGTTAGATCTTGCATGTTTACATCATTAAAACTCATTAAAAAAAAAAACATTCATCTTGCATAATAGCTTAAATTAGATTTTGTTTCAATCATCTTTAGATCAAATTTACATTTTATTTGCATTCATTAAGTGGTTAAAAATATGAAATTGTTCATTGCATGTACATTACATCTTTCATTTTAAGTTAAAATCAAGTGAAAAATTGGATAGTTTTGTTTCAAATAATTGCATCAAATCATTATTTCAAAATTTTGCATCTTACAATCATTCAAATATTGTATTAAATTACATATGCAATTTACATTCAAAACTTGTCAACACATTTTCACTTTTGTTTCACACTTGCATCTTGTATTACATTGTCCTAAATTGAACAAAATCTAGAAAAATAGCTAGTATTTAAAATTTTTGCAACTGGAGAAACAAACATCAAACAACAACATAAAACTTCAAATTTTCACTTTTCAGAACCTTGTCCAAAGACTCATTTGTCGTAGGGTGAACTTGTCCTTGTATAGGTGTCTCAGACAACTTTTGCAGTCTTTTGTCTCTGTATTATCAGTTTATTCCATCTTGCAGAAGTCTATTTTGAAAGTCTAAAAAAATGTTATTACATATGCAAGAAAAGTGCCATTTTGCATGATTTATTGCAATTTCATGAAAAACTTGTTGCATTTCAGTATTAAAAAATCATCAGTTCTGTAGGACAATTGTTTTCATTTTCTGAAGCATTGAATATTTTGATAGATTAGTTCTCATTTTTGTATAAATAGAAGCATGTTTCCTTTTCAAGGATGTGGTTTTGATATGGTAAAGAATGGATTGTATAAGTGCAATCTACCTAGTTGTGATCACAATATAGGGAAACAAAATAAGGTAATTCACAAGCATGTTAGTCACCCTCCAAGTGTTTTCCCTAATTATGAGAATACCTTAGTGCATGAGAACAAAATCATTGACACATTTATTAATATCACCTTGCCTACCATTCACTTAACCCCTAATATCTCTCCCATTTATGAGGATGATTTGATACAAGGGGACGCCATCATAGACAATCATGACAATCATAGTTGTTCTTCTCTTGATACCTCCCCTGCTTGTGATGAAGGTATCTTGGTGTTATAAGATCCAATTATCGAACATCATGAGGATCTTGTTTGTCCCTCTCCCTCTACTTGTCCCCACTTGGGAGGATATTATAGCACAAGAGGATGAAATCAATGACACATTTCTTAACATCACTTTGCCTAATCTCCATTCATCTCCTAAAAGCTTTCCCACTTATGAGAATGTTTTAATGCAAGAGGACACAATCAATGACAAATGTGACTATCACAATTTCCTTCTCTTGATACCTCTCCTACTAGTGACAAATTTATTTTGGTGTTAGAAGATACAATCATTGAGAATGATGAGAATTTTTTTTGTCCCTCTCCAAATGCTTCTCCGACATGAGAAGATATTGTGTAACAAGAAGACAATATCATTGAGATATTTCTTTCAAAAGATACTAAGATGGATTGCTTAGATGAAGATGCTAAGGTCATCTTAGACCCCCCTCGATAGAAGATCATAAAAAAAAATTCAAATCCGATGAGGTTATGAATGCACAATGGACCACTAGATCTCCCTTGATTATTGAACATCCTAAGCCACTTCTTATCATAGGACCAACTCAACACCAACCAAAACCTCTAGGGGCTATCTTAAATTTTGCAAAACAACTTACTAGTAACAATGTTTAGCAACAACCAAGTTATAATACCATTGATCATACATACAACACAAGGAATAATAGGCAACCACAAACCATTCCTACATTGATACCGCTTCCTCAACCTATTTTTCCTAGTGCCCCTTGTTTACCTTCACATAGTGGAAAGGAGTATGATCTTGTGGAACAACTTCGTAACACTCCTACTAAGATATCCTTGTGGGATTTGATGCAAGCATCACCACTTTACCATGGAATGCTACAAAATTCTTTACAAAAAGTTTTTATCCATCCTAGTGTGCAACCAAATGATGTGGCAGCTATGATTACGAATATGAATTCAACTAGTTTGGACATAGTCTTTCATCAAAGCAAATTATCTCCTTTAGAAATGCAAAAAGAAAACATGATGCTTTCATGATACGAGCTAGTATTAACAAGTTTATCATTAAGCGTACTCTCATTGATAATGGTTTGACCCTCAATGTTTTTAGTGTAAATTTTTTGGATATAATGGGAGTGAACAAGACTAAAATTCAATCAGATTCTTTATCTATTTGTGGTTTTGATAATGTGGGAAAACAACCACTTGGTGTGATAACATTGCCTATTAAAGTTGGTAGGGTTACTTTACAAACTCCTATCCATGTCATGTCTAATGATATTTCATATAATCTCCTCTTTGGCATACCATGGATTCATGCAATGAATGTGGTGCCTTCAATGTTATATCGTTTACTGAAATACACTTACAAGAACAAGGTTTACATGATAAAAGTTGATCTTGAACATGAGAGTTGTTTACAAATTGAACCTAGAATGAAAAATCCTGTTACAACATTGACACCAACTACAAAAGTGGAACCCGTGCAATAAGAAGAGAAAGAGAAGTGTTTATATCAATCGTAAAACTATTAGACGATGATTGGGGTTCCTTATATTTTACACATACATTCATGGGAGAATACAAGATTACACACAAATTAGAAAAAGAGAAAAAAGTTGTCATAATATCAACACAATTTGAGTCATCCAAACCATGCGAGTCCACAAATTTTAGCAAAGAAGAGGAAAACAAAAATTATAAATCCACATATGATGAGTGTGATCGTGAGAAACCACCTTCTTCAAAAGAAATGAAAGCACTTTATGGGAGAGATTATAATATTTTGAAACAACTTGGATATAATGGAAAAGGATGTGGTGTTAAAGAACAAGGTATCTATGTCCCTATAGAGCCTACCTTGCAAGAATAGAAAAGATATCTTGTTTATTGTCCTTTGAAAGAAATGAAAGCATTAAAGAAACCTTCGCTTAATATCAATGCCATCATACAAAAAACTCCTAGGAAAAATATACATCATGGTCATGATATTGCTTCATCTTTACCACATGTTTTAGTGAGGATTGGGGTTTATTAGATTTTATACCCTCCTTTTTGGGAGAGTAAAAAATATCACAATTTAAACCTAGAGAGTCTTGTGTATGTATGCCACCCTCTAGTAAGCAAGAAAGATCTCTTTCACAAAAGAAAAGAACATCTTCTACTATTGATCAAGAGACTATCTTTTCAAGGCTTCTCAAAGCCCACTTGATTACTCTTCCTCCAAGAACACAAAATAAATTCTACAACAAAAGCTCATTTTGTCCATATCATCGAGTGCATGGTCATTCTACCAAAGAGTCTAATGTTTTGAGTAATAAAATTCAACATCTTAAGGATTGTCCAGTGCTCTTCCTTGTGTTGATGAACCTACTTCATCTAATTGATAATTATTTTCATCCTATCATGTTGCTCATCACTATGTGGCATTGGTAGCTTTATGTGTTTTGCTCGTTGCCATTCATGGTGGAACAATCTTAAGTGCAACCATATTCATCTTGGCAGCAATATGATAGTCCTTGGTGGTTTTCTTTTCCTCTACACTTGGGGGGCAAGGATAACTAGTTTTTGGAGGTTTTCATTCTTTTCAAGGATCCCTTCTTCCCCTCTCTCTACTTAAAATACCAACATAGCAAGTATGTTGACATTTTAAGTGGGGGGCATATAGTCCCCCGCTCATTGTTTGCATGGTCCCTTCTTAGTGATGATAGAATACATCTCTTAGGAAGTGATATTTACATTGGCATTGGCATTTCTTGCTTCACTTTGTTCACAGAGGTTGAAATTAGTGTAGCGTTGGCATAGCATCTTGATCATTTTCATGAGTGTCTAGCATAATGCAGCTTGCTAGCCTTGTGAAGCAATTTTATCCTATTCCATGAGTGTTTATCATAATGCAACTTCTTATCCTTGTGGAGCATGTTTTCATGAGTTCACAACTTGTAGACCTAGTGTATGTTTCTCATCTAGCCTTGGGGGCTCACCTAGTGTATACCGGACTACACTAGCCATTGTGAGCGTATTTTCATGGCCACCTAGCATAACATAACTTGATTTCCAGTGGATCCATGTGAGCATATTTGGTGGATGTGGCATTATGCAACTTGCTAGTTCATACCTTTTTGCATTAGCTTTAACATTGCATGCTTGTGTATCTTGTCTTCTTGCAGGTATCTTACACATCTTGTGTGTCCCTTTGTCCTTATGTTGGTTTGCCATGGGATCTTAGATCCCAGGGGCTTGATCACCTCCTTGATCTTTGTCATCTTATCTTTCTAGCATTTGGACACTTGGACCTCTCTTGATGCATATTTGTCTACTTTAGTTTGAGTTTGAGCGTAAGCTCATACTCTCACTAAAGTGGGGGCTAAATGTAATGTAGGAAATTGTATACCTTTACAATTTTACACTATGTTTGGGTCCCTTAATTAATTGGACTTAATTAAGGTCCTAATTTTCCAAATTATGCATTCCAAAGCCCTATTTTTCTTTTTTCCCTAAAGGGAAACCTATATTTAATTAATGTAATTAATATTTTAAACACCCTGAAATGAATGTGTTTTGGACTTTTGGTCCAGGATCCATTTTCCCAAGGGTGAATGGTTCCTCTATAGGTCCTAGGTCCCAAATTGTAATATTTTTTGACAGTATTTTAATGATTCAAATTTCATATGCAATTATTGGCTTTTGGAATCTAATCTTCAAGAAATTAGATAAACACCTATAAATACATAGTCTTTTTATCATTTGAAATCTAAGTGACATCAAGAAATCAAATTTATGAGCAAATATTATTGTCAAGAGCATTCAAGAGTAGATTTTTCAATCATTTGTTGCAGCAATCAAGATCCTGATATCATGTCAAAGTTATGTGTGTTCATATCATTTTTTGGAGCTAGCATTGTGATGTAGGTTTTCAAGCATTCAAGCAATCTATCAAGCCAATTCAACAAGATCCAAATCCCTTGAGTGATTCTTTTGTCTTCATTCCTCTAAGGGTAGTCATTGAAGGTTTGGTGAGTTGTAACAAGTATTGTTCATTCATAATTTCCTTCCATTCTTCATTATCTTTCTATCAATGTTTAATTACCAAACTTGGGGTTTGAGTAAGGCAAACCCCCATACAAACAAACAAAACAATCTTTCCTCTTTGTGTATGTGTAGATTACAGGTTAATGAAGAATTAAAGAGATATTGAAGGAACAATTTTGTATTATTGTACTTTTTGTCATCATTGTTGTCAAGCCACATGAAATCAGATTCAAAATTTATTTTTGGCATTCTGATAGTGGGATTTGGGGAAAACAGAAGCTCAAATCCATTTCCAGAGGACCCCGAAAGTTGATTAGAATTTCCCTACAAGGACTTGTTTTCCCAAGGGTGACCCTATCCTTTTATAGTGCTCGAAACAAGTTTTTATGGGTTGGTACATATCCCTCTACACTTCTTAGATCCACTTGTAAATTATTGTTTATGTTTAATGGTCATCGAGATCTTACATTTTTAGTATTAGGGCTTATAGGATCATTTAGTTTATCATTTCAAAATATTTCTAATCAAATTCAATCCCCCTTGGGATAAAGATATGGGTCTGGTTGGCTCACCATTGAGGTTGATAGCCAATCAATCCATCTTTTTTATCTATATCCTAATGAAATTTATGAAAAATGTGGAAATGGCCCTAGGTTATGGACATTAATCTTAGAGTCACCACATTTTTTCATTTCATGTAGTAAAGGGGATGATAATCCTATTTTTCTCACCAAAGAAGACAATCATCAATGTTCAAGATACTTATAAGACAACGGGGTTGTTCGCCATTATGGGGAAGAGTTGCTTACTCTTCATGGCACTTTTGATTTAATCATTTGTAATTGTATGACTAGATGGAAGAAATCCAAAAAATTACATGCAATATTATAATGGGGCAAGTGTAGTGGATTATGCAATTCGCTCCAAAAGCTTGATTTATAAGATAGAAGAGGTCATGATTGGTGTTCACATGTGGGATTTAAAATATAATCATGACTATGTGGCTAAAACAAGGCAACAAACTTGAATAGTTCAACATCATCAACAACTACTTGCAAAAGGAATGATTATTTTGACAAAAAAATGTAGCATCTTCAAGGAAGCTTTTATGCAGTTATTCAAGCAACAAAAAATAATTCACAAGGCCTCAATGGTCATGGCCTAACTAGGTTAATTCATGGTGCACTTGAGAAGCGCAAAAGGGAAAAAAAAGAAGTCTAAAACAAATTGTTTCTCGATTATTGTTTGGTTTGATGATGATTAAAAAATGGAAAGTAGAATGTTGAAAGAGAAATGAAAAGAGAAGTGTATCATAAAGAGTTATGTAAGTATATCATAAAAGAAAAAATATGATTTCATGAATGGAAAGCATGAAGAGCTAATCTACCTTGGAATAGATAACCTAAAATTAATTTGGAGGGAGCTTTGGTCAAGGAAAAATAGATAGAGATTAACATCATAGTTAGCCAATAGTTTAATTATGAAGAGTAGATTTATGAGCAAGAAATAGAGATTAATTCGCATCCTTTAATCATTATTTCAACATTCTTTTCACCTTGCAAGATATGAAGGTTGGTGTTAAGAAATGGGGTGTGGAAAAATCAAATGACTCAATTGAGCTTCAAGCTGAATAAATTTTGTGGGGGGCAAGTATTCTCATGCCTCTCATTGTGAAAATATTCAACATTATTGTACAATGTTTCCCAAGAGATTGGGAAACCGACTTAGCAACAACTCTTTTCAAGAGTGGTTATTCGAATAATCCTTCCAACTATAAGACCATCATGATCAATCCTTTGTTTGTAAAACAATTTGGTAGCAAGGTTGAAGGAAAAATTAACAAGTGGGTAGAGGAGAAGGAAAAGAGAGAAAAATAATAGGTAGGTTTTAGGCCTAGGAATTCTATGCTAGATCATGGAGTTACTTTGAGGCGCATAATTGAGAAATTGTGGGATGAAAAGGAAGAATCCTATTTTTTTTTTTGACTTTAGGAAGTCCTTTGAAACGATCCCCAAAGATAAGATATGGTGCAACATGGAGGAGCTTAGTATTCTAATACAATTTAGAGTAGTTGTTCATCATCTCTTCGAATAAGCTCATGTTAAAATCAGAACTCAAGTAGATATCTCAAACAAAATTAGGAGTGATAATGGATTCAAGTAAGGGTACCCTCTTTCCCCATTATTTTTGGCCTTTACATCAATAAACTTGAAGAATGGCTAAATTTACATGGTGGTTATGGAGTTCACCTAAGGGAATATGTGATATAGCTTCTTTTATATGCAAATGACCTTATTTTGGTTTCTAAATATACTCATGGGTTACAAGAGAAACTTTTTTTCTTTGCATATATTTGCAGGGATTTTGGTATGCAAGTCAATACTAGCAAGACCAAAATCATGAATTTCTCCAGCAAAAGAAAAAAAAGTTCTACTTTGAAGGAAATTCTCTTGCTCAGAGGTAAATGAATACAAATATATTGTGATTGACTTAAAAAAAAAGCTTAGTGGGGAGACATGTAAAAAGAAAATAGCTTTGGGGGGTTGGAAATCTTTATTTTCCCTTCAAAAAAGATGTAGAGAGGTAGAGTTATGGGATTGGAAAACTATTCAGACTCTTTTTGTGCTTTTAGTTATTTCATTGGTGCTTTATGGTTGTGAGTGTTTTGAAAGAAGAGTGTATGAGGAATATTTGAAGAAAATAGATATAATTCAAAAGAACATGATCACTAGTATGTTCATAATAAAATTGTCAACCCCTTATGAGATTTTACTAGCTGAAATAGGGGTTGTTCCTATGGAAGCCAAAACTATAGTTTGTCTCATTGGATGTATCTAAATAATTGAACATATGGAAGCAATCAAATGGCCTAAATTTATCTTCAATGAGGTCCCAAGTGAGATAAAGAAGTTATGGATGAAGAAAACAATTAGTGGATGAACAAGTGGAATATTTATTTGAATGATTTTTTAGTGACAAGGAATTTGTCATAAAGAAATTTTGTAAGGCTATGTGGGAAACAAAATTTAGGGAGAAAGAGTATTACCTTGAGGAATTTAACCCCACATGTGAACAAAAAGCATACATAGGGTAAAATATTCCTTGAAGAGCAAATATTCTAATTGTTTAATTAAGAACTAACTCGCATAAGCTTCAATGTGAAACCAAAAGGTGGAAAAGGCCAAAAGAAGCTTGGGAAGAGAGAGTTTGTATATTTTTTCTCTTTTGGAGTAGTAGAATAAGAAAACACTTTTTTTTATCGCAATACTTACAAGGACATTAGGGCCAAGTATGCTAGTATTTTTGTTGATGTTGCTCTACCCAATTTATTTATTGAGGGGATAGTTGGGAAAGTTAGAGAACTAATTATCACCTTGAACAAGAGAAGAAATGAAAGGTATAACGCTTGATTGGCATGGTTGGTCATCCCATAGGCTATTTTTTTTGGCCTCTTGGATGATAAAAGTTATTTTATTATAATGTCATAGATATTCTTACTATATATAATATAATAAGAATAGACCTTCACGTGATACTATTATCAATTTATTGAGCTATCTTTTTATGTCAATACACGTCATATGTTGTTGAACTCACTCATCAAGTTAATGCAACCCATTAGTTAATAAGCTAAAATTTTAATGTATTTTCCTTTGTTTTAACATAATAACAAAAACACTAGAGAGCATTGCTAGTTGCATATAGAGAAGGGTTGGGAAAGGTTTTGTTCAAATTCAACTTTTTTGTTGGTATATATATCCCCATCTCAGTCTCTTATATTTATCATTTATGGGTTTCTGTTTTGAAGTTGATATTACAATCAAGTTTTTAGTTGTGGGAGACAAATTTACATGTTTTTATAGTTCTCTTAAGACCGTTATAAGGGTCTACAAATAGTTTATTCACATGTTTCTTTTATTATGGGGATTTAATACCTTTTATCTCTAGTGTATAAATATTGATAATGTATTTTTCTTCAACATTAAACCCTATTTTTTGTTGAGCTCTCTATTAGGGTTGTAGAAATTTTTGGGCATGTTGTAAAAATATTCATAACTATTCATTGTTATTCATAATTTGATTGAGTAAATTGTTTGAAATATAATATTATAGTCAAAGTTTTCAATTATGGGTGATAATTGTGCATGCTCTTTTTATGGCTCTCCCAAGAGTGCTACAAAGGTTTCTAGAGGGTTTATTCACTTGTTTTTTCAATCATGAGGATTTAATATCTTTTTGTTCTACTGGCTCTAAGTTTTTCATCTATGTTTTCTTCAATATTAAGCCCTATTTTTTGTTGAGCTCTTTGTTTGGGTTGTAGAAAATTTTGAGGTGTTTTGTAAATATTTTTATAGTCATTCATTTGTAAAGAGCTAGTTGTAATTATATCATTCCCTATCCTAATAGCACTCTTCAATAGATGATGACAAGGTTGTTACATAAGTAGGTAGAATTTAATGTATATTATTAGGGTGTTTTGACAATATCTAGTTGTAATTGTATCATTTCCTATCCTAATTGCACTCTTCAATAGATGATGACAAGGTTGTTACATAAGTAGGTAGAATTTAATGTATATTATTAGTGTACTTCAAGATGGTCTTCTAAAGAATAAATATTTCATAATTATTTTCTTGTCCTTGTTCATGCCTTATGTCATTTGCCTAATGTACATGCTTTATGCCCTATAAATCTTAAAAAAATTAGTTTGTTAATAAATTTACATGCTTTAATTAATTGAGAACATGAAGAGAGGAGAAACTAAATTCACTTGATTGTTGTATAAATGAACTAGATGTTGGAGATGATGTACACTTCATTCTAAAAAAATTAACAACCAAATTTCATCTTCAAAATTTGAAATTGTAATAGGAGAAACATTCATACTCTTAATTGATAGGGTAGCTAAAATCCTATTTGAAGTGAATATTGTTGAAAGTAAACTCTCCACTATGCAACCCAAAGAAAAAATCCACTAACTTCCATCACTCTAAAATTGATCTTGAGTTATATCTTGAATATCATGTATTTATAATTACCATCAAAATTTATAGAATAAAATTATTTATAGTAAGCCTATTTTCCTCATGTCTCACTAGATATTCTTGAAGGCAAATTTGCTTCTAGGGTGGCAATTTCTTTTTTTTATTCAATGCGCGAAGGAAAATATTCTTGCCAATAATTCTTCTTAAGGATAATGTGTTGAATATAAGACACATCTTAAGGGTAAACAATCCTCAAAGACCTCATCACACAACATGGATACAACTAGGTTTAATATAGCTAGCATTGTAAGGAATATTATTGCAATGATACTATTCACCCTAACATGACGAGAGGAAATAAAGGATAACCACATAGATTCTTATTTTTTCAAACATATGCAACTCTTATAGCTAATTGATAGAAAACATCCATTATCCTAACATATTACAAAAAATTGTTTTAATTAAATTGGCCATATTAATGAACTATATATTAGAGATGGCATACACCTTCATTATAGATGAATTAACAACCAAAATTCCCATTCATAAAATGAAGTTGAAATGTGTGAAACCACCATACTCTAAATTGACAAAGCGGTTGAAAGTATTTCTCAAGTTTACACACTTATTGAAACTACTAGAATCAAAGTGAAGACTATTGAAAGCAAAGTCCATGAAGATAACGTCCTTAGAAAATATCATATTTAATTTGTTGGGACTCTAGTAAAAAAATCATTCAAATTATGTTAGTTTGTTCACTTAGTTTTTTTTTACCCATGTTTACAATTGACTTGAGAAATGTTTGTATGGGTGCTCTTTTATGCACTTTACCTAAGTTTGAGTCTCTATGCATGCTACTAAAGCCAAAAGTCCACTTAAGTCCATGAACATTCTAAGTCTGGGCTATTTTCTAAGTGTTTCCTATGTTTTTTCAAAGTTGTACACTTTTAGGGTTTCCTTTGGTATTGAATTTTGAAATGATATGATATGAAATCAATTCGATAAAAATTTTTCATAACTATCACTTAATGATTTAGAAATTTCTAAAAGATTGAAAACAACATTATTAGGTAAATGTTCATAAGTGTCTCTTTTATAAAGGAATGACCAACACAATACAAATTTTCAACTTGGACCATCTAAAAGTGGCAGTTATATTTTGAATTTTAAAATGATGTAAACTAATTAAATATAGAATTATTAATGTGCTTTATATTTATCACCTTTTTACTTTCTTTTAAAAATAGTTGGCTATATTTTTTTATAAATTTAAGAGAAGAATTTTAATTGTTGATTGAAAAAAAGAAAAAAAAAGTGGTTAATGGGATGTCCAACAATTTTTCTTCTCTATTTTTTTCCATCAAAGATAATTTGAAATCTAGTGTATTTAGAAAAAAAATAATTTCCAATTTTAATTTTTTTTAATAACTTTTCAAAGTCAAATTTAATTAAAATGGCACAGTTTTCATGGGATGACAATTTTTTTTAAATTTTTATTTAATAATTTTTTAAAGATAAATTTAATTAAAAATATATTTATATGGGTGCTATTTGAATTGGTGCATCCCTTTCAACGATGCTTTCAACAATGGTTATTTCTTCCTCGTTGAATTCTCAAAGATCAATCTTTTCTAACATTAACTTTGGAAATCAATAAAGAATCATTCCTAAACAAAGACCACACCTTCCCTCTACTTAGTGGATTCCTCCATGGTCTATTTTTTCTCACTTTCTTGCAGCTAGATAATTGATCTTGTTTCTTTGGTTCATCCTCCACAATTTCTTCCCTGATCCTTTCTTAAAGCTATAGTGTACTCATCACCCTTTCTAGTTCCATGATCTATTTTTTTAATCCTAAGGTGAGTTCTTTGACTCTTCTATTTTAATCATTGCAAGAGAAGAAAATTTTCTTTCTTTTTAACTCATTTTGGGTACCTTTATTTATCTTCTTTGTAACAAATGGAGGTGTATTCCTCTAAAGGGGTGTATGACACCCCTTCTTCTATGAGCCCTCATTTTATTTTCTCCCATATGATGTCTTTAAAAATGATTTATATTTTGGTGTTCAATGTAGCCTTGGTTCTAAATTTTCTTCATTTTGTAAGAATGTTTTTTTGATTCTCACTCCGTAACAATTTATGATTTTTCGCTTTCCTTTTTCAACCTCCTAATGTAGGTATATAGCCTTTTTTTATTTGGATACCTATCTTTGAGTAAGTTTAAGTAACCATGAAAGGAAAATATAGATTTGATACTATGTGACATCCTTTAATACTCGTCAAGGATTTGAGGGGCATCAAGTTTGTACCCTTCTATGTCCTTATGTATGTTCATAATCGCTTCTTGAAGATGATTTATATCTCCTTCATCTTTGATTGATCCTTTGTCCTTGTTACCATTGGCTCTTGAAGAGATCACTCCACAATAAATTAGAGATTTGAAGAATGCTCCCATGGTTCATAGGCTAGCAAGAAAATTAGTTATGATACCACTAACCCTAAGAATTATTTTAGGCATATATAATTTTTAGATTTAAGTATTTTACAATATCCAATACAACCATATTTGCTTCACAATTTCTACACATCAACACTCATAACCTAGATTATAATGAAGCCAAACAAATGAAAGGAAAATATTGGAAATTTGTTCATATTATTAATGTAGTCTAAGATAAATTTGAATATGCTTCTATAACAACAAAAATAACATTATAGTTACAAATATTAGACCCACAAGATGAACTACAAATTTACTCAAACTAGAAGCTACTAAAATTTGTGAGTACATGAAGCTCATTGACAACCTCTAAGAATGATAGCATCTTATAAGGCCAAAGGGTTTTCATCCTCTAGCTTGTGAAAGAAAAGATTTTATGTCCTTTGATTTCCTATAATTTTTTTGGTTTCATCCTCAAATATGATTGCTTAAACACTAGGGTTTTTTATGTTGAATGTGCATAATGTTCCTTGAATGGATGTGTTCACTCTTTATCTCATCCACATTAATAAATGGTATTGTATCTTTCCAAAATAATGACTTTAGATAAATTTGTGAAGACCAAAGGTGGCAGAATATGCAACCAATGTATTAATGAAGTGTGGCTATCATTCACCTCTAGTATTACAATTGCATGTGAAATTGTGCCTTAGAATTTGAACAATTTTTTTAGATGGGATCTAAATGCTTCTAAAATAGTTATGATGTCAAAACTTTCCATTAATGGCATCCTAGGCCATGTAGGGAGGTAGATGAGAGTGACTAGTGGAAACAAAAGAGTTTCAGATTTTGGGAATCAAGGATACCTCACAACTCTCACCATTGTCAAGAATCAAGGTTCAAGAGTACCAAATAAATCATCTCTTAAGGTATGTAAATAGACGGAACTTTGAACTCATAATTTTGATGAGAGAAGATAGTGGAAAGTGTTAGGAGTAAGAGTTTGGGGATGACTCATACCTTTTAATAGATGAAGGCTATACCCACACCTTTGAATTTGATGAGATGTATGAAGGGGTTTTATTAGGTTTTAGGGTTTGGGGATGCTCAAGGAGAAGTACTTGGGTACAAAGGGATGATAAAAAAAATTGACTTAAAAAAATGTATAAAGGAAACGATAGAGTTTGAGGTTCAACAGTGATAAGGAACATGTACTGAAGTAGAAATAGGGCATGAACTCTAACTCTAGTAAAGTAAGTTAATATATTGAGTTTAGATTTAAGATTTGAAGTTGATCCTTATAAGGTACCCAAGTAAGGGGAAGGCCAAAACTCTAACACCAAAAGGAAACCTATGGTAAATGGTCATGGTTTCAAGGGAAAAGACACTATGTGATGGAGATCTCTAAAACTTTGATAAAGAACATTTCTTAGAAATTTAATAATAAATCCTCTACATAGAATAATTGAGACCTATGGGGCTGGGCTCCCTTAGGCTTCACTCATACAGAATAGGAAATGGGATTTTGGTCCATAAACATAAATTTATTGAAACATGACATTACAAGTCTCTATATTTTATGTTTAAAGAATATAGCTTTCTTTTGTAAAAACTAATTCATAAGACTCTTAGTTTGGTAAATCTCTAATATTTTATTATACAACTTATACATAGTAGTTTCATTAGAAACATTAAAAGAGTGAAATTAAATTAACACAATCAAATAGTGCTAAAGGATTTTTTATCAGAATTTACCTATTCTTCATGTGAAATTTTTTCCTATTGTCTCCACTTTTGACGGTAATCTACCAATCTCTTTCTTTCTAGATATTCTCCATCTTTATTCTTTAAAGTGTAAAACTTGAACCCTTGAAATTTTCAATTTTCAATGGGGATGAGCTAGCCATAATCTCTACCATTGAGAACTTAAAACTACGAAAAGAACACAACACACTCTCATTGCAACAAAGAACCTAATCAAACACTTTGAAAGAGGCATGTTTCTCTTTAATCAAACCAATTGTGGCTTTGATACCAATGTTGAAAATGGGGTGAAACAATACAACAAGATATGTAGAACTTTGGCACATCCAAATTCTTAACAATGATAGGTCATATGGAAACGGAAATCAACCATGAAAGAAAATACAAACTAGAACATAATGTTTACATGAATAAAGCCTTGTAGGAACAAATCCACACCCCAAATGATCCAAGCTTGTATTAAACTTGAAAATAATTACATCAATAGATCAATTTATCCCTATGAAATTCAATATCATAATGATACACATAACCTACAAAACAACCAACTACATCATCTAAATCCAAGCACCAATTTATATAGAAGCACAAACTAGAAATTGCCACATAATTTTGGAAAACATTTAGCAAGGCCAAGAGAGACATGGTGCTCAAATGGTCAAGGCACAAATCCTAATACCCTCCTTGGTCTTGGTCTTCCAAACTATTTTAGCATATTCCTTACATGTTTGCATATACCATAAATAAGAATATTTGGCCACCCAAACTTGGGCACTCTAATTTGATTTCATACAACCCATTCAAATATGTTGCATGACAAGCGCTCAAATGTGTCATAAGTCCAATCAAGATTCTAATGCAACCTCTCTCTTACATGATCTTGCACATCATAAGACTTTTTCGTAAGTAACTCTTGCCACAGTGAGTCAAGATGCTCTTAAACATCTTCCAAGATGCTATTATACATGATCAAACATGTCATCTCGAGGTGGGACACCAACTTCCTCATGTGGGGACAAAATCACTGAAGACAAAAGTAGTGCCACCTCAAAAATGGATGCTAACTCTCCCAAGTGAGGGCAAAAGTACTAAAGATGAAATAGTAAATTTAAAAAAATTATTAAATAATAACATTATGAATGTAAGGTTGAGATATGTTTTCACAACTACTTAGCAAAGAGAAAAGATAAAACCCCTTTATTGAGGTTTTGGACAACATCAAGCTATATTCCATGTAGGACCTAAGCCTTACTAACCTAGTCTCTTCATAGGGGACCCTCCCAACAAAATATCCTATTAAAATAAAAGTTTCAAGCTATTTACAAGCACTTTCAAACTTTGAGATGGGGAGAGCCACATCCAAAGGTGATTTAGAATCAATATCTCGTGAAACACCTTAAAGATGAACATCTTAGGTTGCTTGGTCGGTGAAGCCATCTTTTTGCACCATCAAACCTTCAACACCATTAGCAACTACTAGATGAAATTTGAGGCCACTAAAAAGGAAAAATTAACACCCAGAGGCATGACAAACTAAAATCTCCCACAATAAATGTAGAAAAACAAAGAGGTTTATTGCTCAAAGAGGCAACATAACATCAAAAGAACACATAATGACACTAGTAAGACTAAAACCTACACATCAATTTTTTTAAATATATAATTTAAATAAAATAACTCTTAAGTAAATTATAAAATATATCAATCTAAAAGATAAGATACAAACTTATTTATCTTAAATAGTAAATTTAATATAAATACCTATAAAAATTTAATATAATCTAGAGCTATGAACCGATGAGGTCACAAACGAGAGACCTCATCCCTAATACAAACACTCAACAATAACACCCTAGTGGGATTTTGAATCTTGATAGTAAGAACAACAATACTACAACTTAACCATCACACTATATCACTATTTATTTTTTTATTCAAGGGGTAAATGCTTTTGACCGGAGCTATGAACCGGATACAACCATTCAACAATACCACCCCAACGGGGTTTGAACCTTGGTGGCAAGAACAACAATGCCACCTATAAACCATCACACCATGCCAATACCAGCCACACTATATCACTATTGACTAAAATATAATATTTGTCATTTAAATATGATTTTTTAATTTTTAAGAAAATATAATTCAATTAGTTTTTATTCTTTAAAATCTTAGTTTTTAAGAATTCATATTTGTGTTCTTTAAAATCTTTAAAATCTTAGTTTTTAAGAAATCAGATCTTATACAAATATTAATTTAAAACTCAAAATTTCAAAACAGAGAGACCGTGCACACCAATATTACTGACCTAATTCCTTTGCCAAAAAGCGAGAGAATTGCAGTAGAGGACTGCAATAGCATACAGAGATCGACCGTGCTTACTAAATGACTCGTCATTAATAGCTACCCACCTACGCGTCAGACAGATATTCACCATTAATCCTGCAATAAAGGATCAGAAAGTCACCATTAATCCTGCAATAAAAGATTTTCTATAGTTATTGGGGTTTGTCACTTGACAGTATGTACCTGGTTACAAATGCTTTGGCGCTTATTTCTCTGTCCGCGTTCCTAAGTAAAAAGCTGCTATTTGTACAGCAGAGAAGGATACCAGATCGTCCTTTAACATCCATTTCACAGGTGCGCCGCCAACATCCTCAATTGAATGCCACAAACTCTTTTCCCGCCTGCATTCTTTTTCATCTCCCGCAAGTACCTGTTTAAATCCCTCACAGTCTACGAGGAAGGGGGGCCGTTGGGAATGCCGGCATTCCTATTAAAATTGAATTTTATTTTTTTCAAATAAGGGGTTCCATAACCATTGCATTCAATTGCTCATTGAATTCATAGTAATCTTTTATATTAAAATGGGTTTCATAACCATTGCATTCAATTGCTCATTAAATTCATAATTCTCTTTTATATTAAAATTTAAATTAATAGTTCTTAAAATTCATAAAAAAAAATTGTGGTTAATTATTTTTTCTCACGAGTTGCAATTATATGTTCCTATTTCTTGTTTTCTTTATGTAAATAAAACATTTGAGATGTCTTGATGTTTTATGTAGCCATTTCAATAGTTGTGCAAAGATAACCAAATTAGGCAGCTGTAGTTACAGATACCACATGACATTCATCAAGGCAATGCATTGATGAGCAACATACATAATAGTCTCAGCTGCAGAATAAAAAAATTATAATAGCAGGAATGTCGTTGTTTCAGGCACATAACACAACTGCAGATGAGAGCAGCATGACAAGTACACAAGCCCCAAACATAATAGAATAAACTTGTGGCAATGAACCAATGCATGAAACAAAACATAACCCATGTTGAACAAAGTCAAGTTATACCAATAACTAAAGAGACTTGGAGAACATGTTCTGAGGTAAATTATGAACCTGGAAGGGAGACCTTATCCTTGAGCTGAGAGAAAAGACCTTCAGCGTGTAGCTTGATAACATCGTTTTCAGTGCCCTGCTCAATTAAAGAGACTATAAATGACATTTGGTTTAGATAATTGGACCAAATGATTAGAATTTCAATCTTAAAGGGGGAAAATGAGTGTGATAGAATATAATAGAATAGAAGACTTTTAACGTCCACGAGACAAAAAAAAGGCCTATGGGACAATGACCCCTGCTATTTTAGCATTGTGAAGAGTTGTTCTCCTGCTATTTAGTTTGACAATGAGCTCTCCCATTCTGCCCAACCATTCCATGTTGAATAAATCTTGAAAATTTGCAGCTGTTAACCCACTTATGTAGCTTCCTCTAATGTCACTGTAAGCTTTACAATCTAGGATAAAATGCTTTTCAGTTTCCACTTGCCCAGCTGCACAAAAGATACAAACCCTCTCTTCCCAAACTTCTTTTGGCCTTTTCCATCTCCCTGTTTCACACCGAAGACGATGTGAGTTAGTCCTCAATTGTGCAATGGGAATCTTTGATCTCCACAGAATATTTGCCTCTATATATGCCTTTTGTTGATGGTCCAAATTGGGATTAAATTCTTCTACATAATATTTTTTCTTTCTCCCAACCACTCTTGTCCATATAGCCTTGTGAAATTTTTCAACCACATACAACTTTAATTCCTTGCTATTATTAGAGCACTCGTTGAAGTGAATGTTCTACATGTTCATCCACTTACAATTTTGTTTCATCCATGCCTTTTTTCTCTCCCCTAAGACACCTGTAAAAACAACATTTGGCTACCGATGAGCTTCCATTTGCTCAACCTTTTTCAAATATCTCAAAAGACTCACCATAGTGATGGCCTCAATAGGAATTGCCCCCGTTTCAACAAGAAGTATCTCATAAGGAACCAAAGCTTTTAGTTTGAATTTGCTTGTGAACGCTTTTGAATTCTCTTTATCTGTGCCCACTTGATGCTAGAAGTGCTGCTAGCCCAAATTTCACATCCATAAAGGACCACCGGTATAACTAACAACCCAAACAATATTTGAATAGTTTTCCAATCCCATAACTCTGCCTCTCTGCATCTGTTTTGAAGAGAAAAAAGGGCTCTCCAACCTCCCAAGGTTCTTTTCCTTCTGCAAATTTCCCAACATAGCTTGTAGTTGAAGTCAATTCCCAGGTATTTATACTTCGTTACTTCCTCTAGGATACTCCCTTCGAAATAGAAATTGAACTGATTTTTTTTCTTCTTCTTAGAGAAAACCATGATCTTGGTCTTACTAATGTTAACTTGCATACCAACATCCTTGCAAAAATGCTCAAGTGTAGCCAAATGCGCTTGCAACCCTTGAACAGACCTAGGAATCAAAATAAGATCATCTGCGTATAAAAGAAGCTTTACAACATACACTCCTAAAGGGACCCCTTCTCCACCCTTCAAATTCAATCACTCCTCAAGCTTATCTATATATAGGCCAAAGAGAGTAAGAGAAAGAGGGCAACCTTGTTTAACCCCAATGTCACTCCTAAAGCTTTCCAAAGTACCTGCATGAGTTCTAATTTTTACCCAAACTTCTTCATAAAGCCTATGGACAGGAGCTCTAAAATGCTCAGGAATGCCAAGATCTTTCATTCTATCTCACAACTTTTGCCTGGGCACTGTGTCAAAAGCCTTCCTGAAGTCCACAAAGCAACAAAGGCTTCCCCTTTCTCATCCCAAATGTTTTCAATGATATGCCTTAAAGTGATGCTATGATCGATTGTTGAGTGTTTTGGCCTAAAAACCGCTTGCCCCTTTGCTCTCCTATTTTTAATTTATGCCCATTTGTTGATTTTGTGCTCAATCATGCTGCCAAACAATTTTGAAAACAATGGGTTGATCATTATGGTATGATAGTTAGATGGGTTGTTAGCATCCCCACACTTGAATAGGGGTATGGCTAAGCTGGTTATCCAATCTTTTGGAAACCCACATTGAATGATGTTAAATATATGCATAATGTGAGGAGCAATGATATCCACCCCCCACTTTAGATACTCTGCGTGAAGCTCAACCATGTCTCTTTCCTTGCCTATCTTTAACTTTTTGATACCTTCTTTAACTTCTTGCAAAGTGAAAAGCTTTGTTGATGTGTTTACCCTTGGAGGCTCTTCATTCCCTACATCTTGCTCATACAAGTGTTTTGCATATTCAAACCATTGATCCAAGGTGATGTTATTCTTCGTTTCCTCTTTTGTTTGAAGCTCTTTCCAAAAGAACTTTGGGTTGCTCTTTCCAAGATATAACAATTCTTCTTGTCTAGCACTCATGAAACCTATTTTTTTAAATTTTACCATTTGCTTGTATAATCTTGTGTTTTTCTTTTCCTTACCTAACTGCTTGGTTGCTTTCCTTGCAACTTTGCATTCCTCATCAAACCATGCATTTTCCATAAATTGAATTACTTTTTCCTTTTATTCTTTTCCCTTTTGCAACCATCAAGAGCCTCTTGAATTTTATGCATTAGCTGATGACTTTTTAAACCTTGCAACCATACATCTAAACTGAGAAGGCGTCATGAGTTGGAAATCATGTTGTCAATAGCTGATAACATTTTAGATAAATTTGATAATGATAAGGCGACATGAGCTGGATATCATGTTGTTAGTAGTTGATAAACTGAGAAGAGCGGCTTTTTAGGACTAAGGGAAATGGAAAATGGCAGGTATGGAAACAAAAAGTGTTGCCCATAATAGCATAACATGAGGGAAAAATCAGAAGCAGTGTTTGAAGGATTTAATCCTACCACAAAAGGGAGGGTGAACAAAAGAATTTAAGGTGGGATCTAATAGGAAGCTTTGCATGCAAGAGCTTCCAAGTGTTGAATTGGGAAATTGAGAGCCAACTTTAGACTTTCATATTTGCAGGTTGAGCTTGAACCAACTAGTTCGTCTAAGATTACATCTCTAGAGAGAGTTAAGTCAACAATAAATAGGCAAGCTAGGCATTAGCTGTTTATAGAGAACTATGAGAGAAAAAGTTCTAAGGCTGCAATTGTTAGGCCACCTCCAATCCTTGATAAAGCAATAATGACAGACAAAAGAAATAAGGATTGTTAAGTTGGGGGCACATTTTTTTGAATTTCCATCACAAGAGGCTTGTCTCTATAATTTAAATTCAAACACAATTTGAGTTATGTTTAGGATTTTCATGTGAAGTGTGAGGGATCCCATAGATCTTTGTGAGGGATAACTTTGTGAGCATGTAGCGGTTGCATGGAATATTGTAGGACCATTTTTTTTGAAATATAGATTGGCCTCTTATCTATCCATAACTAAGGTTTGGAGGTGTGACTCATTACACAACTTGTCACATCTTCACATCTATGAGAAGTGTCCAAAATTTGACTTTTTAAAGATTCAACCAAAATCTAATCATGGTACCCCTAATAGTTGAACAAAAAAATATCATTTGTTGCTCTTAGAATATCATATTTTTATTTAAAATAAAACTTATATGCAACCTAAATAGACCAAATACCTTGGTAACCATAAATATTTTTTATCTCTAGCTTTTATATTCAACACAAATGATTAATAGTTGAACACAAAAAAACTATTTGTTGCATTATAAAAACAACACATAATTATTTAAAATACAATTTATATCAAACAAAATGGATCAATAATTGAACACTAAAACTTTTTAAAAATCTTTCACATTTTAGGAGAGAATAGAAAGTATTTATTGTGCTCACCTTTTATATTTGTGATAGGACAAACTATTCTCGTAGCTGTTCATTGTTGATGTAAATTGCTCTATGCAACCTTGTTAGGTTTTGCTCTTGATGTTCTGCTAGCCCTATTTGTTTTAGGTTGTTGGATTGGTGTTATGTAATTTCTTCTTCACGACAATCTTTTGGTTGTCATTCTTCCAATGCTTATACATTGCTACCCAATAGTTGTACACATAAGAACAATATTTTTTCACTATGATAACAATACTTGTTTAAATGAGTGTCTTATTTTATTAAATGAGCATTTTATTTTATAAATGACACACTAGTGGATAGTTATGATATTTTATTTGAGAAAAAAAAATATTTATTCACTTCTTCATAAATGTATTTATGATTTTCTTATATAACATTCATAAATTCTCATGTGCTCAAATATGGGTCCATTTTGACCAACATTTGGTTATTTTTTTATTTATATGTGGATTATTTATTTATAATATATAGTATAAATATGTGATAACACTAAGTAGTATATGCACAAGTTCTATAACAACAATTGGACCCTATACAACTACTGACCCCTCTCCCTTATTTGGATGCCTTTCTTAAAGAAGTGTTTCTCTTATTGCCATCCCAATCTATGTTAGGAAGTACCAACTCAAGGGAGACCTTGAATTTCAAAGCAATTTGTATTTTTATTAATATCATATCAAAATGTATGTGTTTGCTAAGATACTTATATATTTTTTTGAAATGATTGACATTGTGAATTATATCTCAAATTATTTTCGAAACCTCTACTTTAACTGACTATATCAAAAATATATGTAAATTGATTTTGTGTGTAAAAAGTGAACATTTTTTAATGGTTATCAATAATTTATCAGTAGGTTATCTTATATTATATTATATTTGCTCACTTTTCTTAGTCCTTACATTTTATTTAAATTATAGCAATTACTTCTTTTTGAAGTAGAGCACACATTATCGAGAGTTACTTTAAATGAGTTTTACTTAATTTTCTTCTTTATATTTGCATTATATCTCATGTCATTTGTCTTTGAAATAATTTTTATCATCCATTGTAATTTGTGGGGCATTATTATTCAACATAGAACTTGTCACACATCACCTAAGTGATAGTATTTACTAGACATGAGGAGAATGAAAACTAGTACTTTTCTTTTAATGTTGCTTATCTCTCTCTCCTTGTTTTTTGTGTCCTATCCCCTCTACTTATTTCCCCCCTTCTTTTTAAGCAAATTGGGTTTGCATTTAATCATCTTTCATCTCCTTATGCTCTCTTTCATCCTAATGATGGATCACTGAGTGTGATCCAAAACGTTGATGAAAAAACTCAAAACACAATCGAAATCCAAAAATAACAAACTATAGTACTTTTCTTTTGAGGATGATGTGTATTTATGATAAAAGGAAGCAAAAAGTCTAGTACATGTTTTTAATAATTGAGAAACATTTAAAAATGAAATATTATGACATTGATTTATGTAAATTTTGAGGATGATGTGCATTTATGATAAAAAGAAGCAAAAAGTCTAGTACATGTTTTTAATAATTGAGAAACATTTAAAAATCAAATGTTATAACATTGATTTATGTAAATAAACAATGTTAAGTAGTGACATTTTGAAAAGTCTATAATTTTAACACGTGGAACTTTTCATTTTTGATCATTGAAAACACAAATTTCTAGATTTATTTGATTTGACTTGATTTTCTACATTGAAAAATTCTCATCCATATTTTCTACCTAGGGGTCCATTCAACTATGCAAATAGAAAATAACATCATATCAAGTGATAAAGTGCATCCATGAATCATTGCTGCTTGATTGCATAACAATTTGCATTCATGGTAAATTACTAAGGAAAATTCCATGTGAAAGTTGCATTGTAACTTTTTCCTATTTCTAGGAATGTTGCTTGTCACCAGAGCTTTGTAATATCATTCTTATTTCAATTAAAAAAAAGTGATAAAGTTCAGAATGGACAATGTACCTCATAACAAATATTAAAGTATTTATAGTGTATATATATTGAAACTCTAAGCAATTGTAGTAATTATATAATATTTGATTGTTATTGTGGATAATACAAAGACTATAATTTTAACATGTAACAACTAAATTTAAAAAATAAAGTATTATCATATAGTTTCACCAAATTACTAATACATAATGTAATAAAATATACTAGATTTCACATATTAGAAAAATATTACAAGTCACTACATGACACTTGTCAAATTATAAATAATTATTAATATTCAAAAGTTTGATCTTGTCAAAATAGAAAACATCTAAAGTGCCTTGATTTTCCTATCCATCATATTGCATGTATGTGTGGGTCAGTGCAGGATCATGGGGGTCCAAACTAGGCCTCTAAGTGGCGATAAAAATTCAGAAAGTCAGAGTTAGGAAACTTGACATAAAAATTTGAATAGGTTATTAACATAATTTGAAAAAGATGTAAAAACAAAAGTTGTAGTAGATTGAATGTAGTTTCTAGGCTACAAGTCCTTTTTTTGGAAAAAAGTAAATCTATTTTGCGAAAATTTGAAATTTCAATGCAATGGTACTAAATTTTCAGGAAAAAAATAAGAAGCAGGTGTATGTCTGACCACTCTAAGTACAAGAAAATTTTTTTTTTTCTGAATCTTTCAATATAAGTAGACACATGCCTAGATGTGCCAATTTTTTTTTGTAATTTTTTTCCATGTAAATAATTAGTTATGATTTTTTTATTAGAACTTTTTAGAATTATTAAAACATTTGTGTTTGACCACACTTTTTAGTTATGTTTCATTATGCACACAACACTACATAAGATGCTTTGTGCATGGATAATACACTTTGGCATAATGGCTTTGTGCATATTTGTGTAAACATTAATTCCAATAGTTTCATACAAGACAATGCAAAACATCCATGGGTACACTCTTTAGTCATACCATAAAACTTTGGGAGTCTACATTTTAGCTTTGACAACAAAATTGTTAGCATTTATAATCCTTTCTACATTATGCATGACCTACACATGTATCTACACCAGTACATTCAAATTTTCTTCATACAAATCTAACACCTACTACATTTATTCATCATGTTCATGCCGACCAAATAACACCATACAAATCTAACATCTAGCACAAACCTAGCCTCATGGGAAGCACACCATATCCTATGACACTTGTCAACATATTATAAAGGCTTGGCTAATATCCTATCATGTATAAATATACCAATATACATTTGTAAACTATTCTACGGACTAAAAATATTTGTCACATCATTCACCCTATTTTGGTTGCACTCTAAGATGCTCTAGAAAATTAGGCGGATGTTTTATTTCCACCTAATCATAAGACTTGTATTCACACCATCAACTCTATAATTATTTTACATTCACACAATATCAATGAATCAAGGACAAGATATTATTCATTTTGTTTAAATTATTTATTATTTTATCACTTAATTTTTCTTTAAATATTTTGCATAGTAAGCACCTAATGAACATAAACCTATCTCAATTATTGTTGATTCATAACCTTGTTGCTACACACATTTTTTTCCTTCAATCTTCTAAGACAAAAATGAAGTCTCATGCCACCTATCAGTAGACACACTTGACTAGGTCTTTGGAATTTTAGCAATAGCACTTGCATTGAAACTACCAAATTAAGATGCATAGGTAAATGTTCTCCAAGAAAAAAATAAAATTATTTCTAGAAGGAAATAAGTATTCACATCCAAAGATCAAACTTCTCAAAAATAAAAAAAGTAATAGCTATAAGACACTTTACTCATGAAAAATAGTTCATTGATTATGTCCATGGTGCCTACATTATAGCCAAGGATAAAAAACACCTATAGGACAGAGTAAGTGCACCAAGAAAGTGCACAAAAAAGGGGTCAAAAGTTGCCACTTTTTTTTTGAAATTAGTTAAACCTGAACTTGGAGGAGTAATTTGATATTTATGCACTCAAAATTTGTAGTGTGTGTTTTGTTTAGTTTAAATGGATTCCTAATGGCCAAAAAATCACATGATAGTCATGTTGAAGGTCCCATTGTAACTAGTTCCACTTTCTGTACAACTTTTTCTGACATTGTAAGAGATATTTTTGTTTTATTTGAGTTGAAATGATTGAAATGTATTAGAATTTGACAATTAAATTATTGTTGAATGATTTTTTTTTGTATAACATTTTTTATTGTCAATTTTGATGATTATTTCATATTTTATTGATAATTTGTTAACTTGTTTAAGTAATTTATCATTTAGTTGTCAATGAAGAGCAATTTCATATAATCTTAAGTAGTTTCATATTTGTTTAAGTAATTTCATAAATGCTTAAGTAATTTCATATTTGTTTAAGCAATTTCACATATGTTTAAGTAGTTTGATTAAATAATTTTTTTTGTTCAAATTATAATATTTATTAACATATATTCACATTTTTTTATTTAGGAACAATTGATATTAACCATGGGAAGGAATAAGTGAGGACCAGCCAAACAACTTGAGACAAAAAAAACAAAAACAAAGGGAGCGCATGAAAAGACTATGTCAAATGAGAAATGTTGGAGGAGAAGGTACACCATCTATACCAATTGATATTAATGTAGAATCAAATATCGAAACACCTATTGAGGATAGAAATGATTGATCAAATTTACCAAATGCAAACTAAGAACAAGCGCTAATCATCACACCTATTGAGACAAGGAATGATCAATCAAATGTACCAGATGCAAACCAAGAACACACACCAATCATAACACCTCCTAGAATTATTCATAAAAGACCAAAGTATCTAATTAACATAGATGAATTATTTTTGAAACCAATGCCTAACAAAATTATTGATCACACTTGTAGAAGAATGGCTAATAAAATATGGAAACTATTTTGAGATCTTAAGTCAAACTGGAAGGTGTCAATTGTTTGTTGAAATGTTAAAAATATTAATTTTAGATACACTATGAAGATACTTGGTTTAAGATCATCCAATACCAATGGTGAAAGAATTGTTGTAAGAAATTTGATTAGTGTGTATCAATCATGGTGCAAGGGCACCTAGTCAACATCATGTAAATAGGGTCTAGTGTTGGGTTTTGTGTTTGCAATAATGTATTTGGATTTAATAAGGTCTAGTGAGACCATTTCTAATGTTATTAGTTGATTAGAATCATATTGGGTCAGTTAGAGTAAAAGTTTTCAAATTTTGTGTCAATGTTGCAAATGTTGCATTAGCAACTTTGCACTTTTGTCTTGTTTTAGGGAGTTGAATGGTCATGGAATTCAAAAGGTAGTTGAAACCATTGGTTTGGTGTTAGAAATTTTTTAATATGCCTCACAAAATTCAAGGAAAGGTTCTGAAGTTATTTTTGAAGTGCAAACAATAATAAGTCCTCTGTTTTCTACAAATTTTTATGAAAATATGCTACTACAGGCATTGGTACAACTCTGTACAGTCACTAATTGACATAATGTGAATTGGAATTTATGGTTGCATTAACTAAGAGTGTTTTGGTTTTTATTTGAGTCGATTTCATCAAGTTAGAAGGTTTTTAGAGCCAAATTACTAAGAATGGTATAAAAACCTTGATTTTGAGGGTTTGAGAGTAAGAACATGGAATAAATGACCATTCCACTGATGTAAACCTCTAAAAATTGGTGGAATGGTGTTAGATAGGTTTCTTTACATGTTTTTTGAGTCGGTAGGAGCAGGGATGAGGGTTTTGTGTAGATATGATGATGCTCTAGGCTAGAAACATTAGTTTCTGAGCAATTTTGATGCATAGAGGTTAGGGTTGGTTAGAAAACTCTTGGAAAATGATTTTTAAAGGTTAGAATAGAATTTTTAGACTTGTTATGATGTTTGTATGGATTTAGAATGAAGAGTTGAGGCTGAGAGGGTGTAGAATCAATAAGTTCCTTGTTGTAGGAGCCTAATTAGGCCTTGGTAAAAGCGTAGCAACAAGATTATGAACCTAATCTTTCAAAGAAACCCTATGAGATTTTGAGATATGTTATGAAGGGGCTTAATGGGTATCTAAAATTGGTTTGGTTTTGTGGGTAGGAGTTATTCTCAGAAAGTTATGACAAAAACACCTTGTTTAGAATGCTACAAGCAAGATTGAGGAAATTGTGAGAAAATACGAAGAAAGAGGTTTCAAGAGGGAAAGATTGTTCAGAGTTGGTTCAATTGTGTTTGTTTTGAAAACCTCCACCCTTCTCTACATCAAAGTGGTATCAGAGCATAGGTTTTGATATTTTTAAGGGAAAAGGTTAAAGTTTGAAGGACAAGTTGCAATTTGAAAGGAAAGTTTCCTCCTAAAGGAAGTGCAGTTATGGTTAGGGAAATAAGAATGATGAAGGAGTCTCAAGAAGCTCATTTATCCAGACTTGCAACATTAGAAAAAAACCAAAGAAGAGGTGATGAGAGTGACCAAGAGGAAGAGGAAGAGGGTGAGAATGAAAACCCTCCAAGAGGAGTCTAAGGTGATGATGAGTTGGACCCTGATGAAAAAAAGATGGTTAAGATGCTGAAGGTTGTCAGAGGAGATACTTCTGAGATGAAAATGAAATTTTTCATGTATATTGGGAAGATGGATAGTGAAGAAGTGTTGGATTGGGTTGATGCACTAGACAACTACTTTGAGTACAAGGAGGTAGTAGAAGAACAAAATATAAAGTTTGCAAAAACTAAGTTGAAAAGCCCTGCCCTAACTTGGTGGAACTATGTACAGAAGGAGAGAGTGAAAAAGGGAAAAGCAAAAATAAATTCATGGGATAGGATGGTGTCTAAAGTGAAGAGTCAATTATTTCCCGGTGACTATGCAATTCAGACTTTTAGAAAGTTGCAAAATCTCAAGCAAAAAGAGATGGATGTCATGGCTTACACCGAGGAGTTTCACAAGTTGAGCATTACAGTAGGTCATGTTGAGGATGAAGTTGAGAAGATAGCAAGGTATATGAATGGGTTAAGGTTCAATATACAAGATGAAATGAGTATGGCCACCCCTAGAACGGTTGAAGAATGTTTTCAGTTGGTTGTTAGAGCAGAAGAAAAGTTGAAAAGAAGGAAGGAAAGACAAGGTAGAGGTAGAAGTATCACCTCTAGAGGTAGAGGTTCACTTTCCAACTCAAGGTAGTCCTATGAGGACCAAGAAGATGCAAGTAAAGGTCAAGAACAAGTTGTTGACCAGAGAGGTGGATTTAGAGGCAGTGGATCAGGTTTTAGAGGCAGATTTGGAGGACAAGGAAGAGGTTCACAAGGATTCACAGGAAGGTGCTATCAGTGCAATAAATTTGGACATCAAGCATGGCAGTGCAAGGAAGATCAAGCTTCTACTTCACATGGTGGTGAAAATAGAGTTCAATTGGTGCAAGAAGATGATAATGAGAGTGTAAACTCTCCAATGCAATATGCTGCTCTTGAAGTTGGAGAATCATTAATGGTCAGAAGAACACTCATCAAGGCATCAAAGGAAAAGGAGCCATCACAAATAAGAACACTTTTCAAGACAACTTGAAAATGCATGGGAAAGGTATGTAAGGTTGTAGTTGATTCAGGCAGTACTGATAATATGGTGTCCATTGAAATGGTTGAGAAACTAAAATTACCTAGAATACCACATGATACTCCTCATAAAGTGTCTTGGCTGAATGAGGGTCAATCTATTTTGGTTAATGAGCAATCTTGGGTTGAGTTTAATATAGGTAGGTACAAGGATAAAATTATATGTGATGTGTGTCATTTGTTGCTAGGGAGGCCTTGGCAATTTGATAGGAATGCAATGTATGATGGTAGAACAAATACCTATGAGATAAACAAAGGTGGAATCTCTTTTACTTTGACACCCTTGAAAGAAGATGATAAAGAGTAGACCATGAAACCTAATGTGATAATGTTAGGTAGGAAAGAGTTTGTAAAGATAGAGGAAGAGGAGCCTATGGAGGTTGCAGCCACTTCAAGACTTGAAGGTACCAAGACAAAAAAAGTGAAGAATGATATGATTTTGAAGGGAAATGATATTGAGAAGGTCAAGGATGAATTGATCTTGAAGATTCAAGATGAGCTTGAGGAGTATGTTTCTAAGAAGGTGAAAGAGGTGTTCTATTCATTGTTTTCCAAAGAAGATAGTGGTCATTCAAAGGTTGGTAAATCTGATATTGGTAAACTTGAGGTTGGTCATTTCATATTAGAGGTTTGTAAACCTAATAAAGCAACATTCCTAGGGGCAGAGTATCAGATGGGAGAGATTGAAAGCAAAGGTGAAGTGATCAAGGGTAAGCTACAAGGGAAGAAGAGCAAATTTAAGCACATAAAGGGAGTGAAGAAGAAGACAATTCAATTCAAGAATGGAAGAGGTTTGGTAGCAAGTATAGGGTCAGATGTGACAACATTCTCAGATGAAAGAACAATCAAAGGTCATCCATCAAGTGAAGAGCAATAGTTTCAAGTGAAGAACCAGTTAAAGGTAGGACCCAATGCATGTTTTCAGTACTTGACTCATTGGAAGGGATTACCAGATGGAAAGGCACTTAGAGATCAATGAATGATGAGATCCAACATGGTTTTGTTGCAACACAGTCCTCAAGGGGACTTGAGTTCCTCTTTTGTCCGGGTGTATGGTGTAGGGGCACCTAGTCAACATCATGTAAATAGGTTCTAGTGTTGGGTTTTGTGTTTGCAGTCATGTATTTAGATGTAATAAGGTCTAGTGAGACCATTTATAATGTTTTTAGTTGATTAGAATCATATTGGGTCAGTTAGAGTAAAAATTGTCAAGTTTTGTGTCAATGTTGCAAATGTTGCATTAGCAACTTTGCACTTTTGTATTGTTTTGGGGAGTTGAATGGTCAGAGAATTCAAAAGGTAGTTGCAACCATTTTTTTGGTGTTGGAAACATTGAATATGCCTCACAAAATTTGAGGTAAAGTTCTGAAGTTGTTTTTGAAGTGCAAACAATAATAAGTGCTCTCTTTTCTACATTTTTTTGTGAAAATCTGTTGCTACATGTGTTGGTACGGCTCCGTATAATCACTAATTGACATAATGTGAATTGGAGTTGATGGTGACATTAAATAAGAGTTTTTTTGTTTTTATTTGAGTTGATTTCATCAAGTTAGAAGGTTTTTAGAGCCAACTTACTAAGAACGGTCTAAAAAACCTGATTTTGAGGGTTTGAGAGTAAGAACATGGAATCAATGACCATTCCACTGATGGAAACCTCTTCAAATCAATGGAATGGTGTTATATAGGTTGCTTTACATGTTTTTTGAGTCGGCAGGAGCAGGGTTGAGGGTTTTGTGTAGATATGATGATGCCCTAGGCTGGAAACATTAGTTTTTGAGCAATTTTGATGCATAGAGGTTAGGGTTGGTTAGAAAACTCTTGGAAAGTGATTTGTAAAGGTTGGAATAGCATGTGTAGACTTGTTATGATGTGTGGATTTCTTTATAATGAATATTTGATGCTAAGAGGGTATAGAATCAATAAGTGCCATGTTGTAGGAGCCTAATTAGGCCTTGGTAAAAGCGTAGCAACAAGATTTTGAACCTAATGTTCCAAAGAAACCTTATGATATTTTGAGATATGTTATGAAGGGGCTGAATGGGTATCTGAAACTAGTTTGGTTTTGTGGGTAGGAGTTATTCTCAGAAAGTTTTGACAAAAACACCTTGTTTAGAATGTTACAAGCAAGATTGAGAAAATTGTGAGAAAATACCAAGAAAGAGGTTTGAAGGGGGAAATATTGTTCAAAGTTGGTTGAATTGTGTTTCTTTTGAAAACCTCCACCCTTCTCTACATCAAAAAAATAGGTTCAACATCGTGCACTAAAGATAGCAATTTTACCCTACGTGTTCTTACATCAACTATAGTAAGAAACGAAATGAAAAATCTCATATGATTACCAAAACAAGTAGGTCACTAAAAATAAATATAAGAACACTATTAAATGCCTTGGGAGAGGTGAAACAATTGAGGATCCTAATAGTAATTCTCTATAGGCATTCTCAGGTAGAATTCCTTGCAAAGACAAGGTTGTTGTTGGTGCATTAAGATAATTAATTGATTTTTTTGGTAAGAAAGCACAAGAGTTTCACCCAATCAAAGAGATGTCGTTAGAAGGAGAATAGGATCTCAAAATCGTGAACCACATCCTAAACAATTTTTGGATATGACTCCAACACAATTTTATAAAAAGTTTATTCAAAGTTATCCTCAAGTAAGAATTAGTCAAATGCTTTTTGAAATGGTCAAAGTTTTTATGTTAAGATAAATCATGCACACAATACATGTTGTAGGATGCTTATTAAATTTTGCATGCATTATGATATTTATCGTCATTTATGTGTCACTTTACATACTAACGATGTTTTGCAGGAATGTGGTATAAAAGTCCCTCGTAAATCATGTCAAAATATTTTATTTCAAGTGTATTGTGTAAAAGAGATGATGGCCAATTTTTTTATAAGTGGAAACCTAAATTTGGACACTTACATTTGTCCAAAATTTTCACTTTTCGTCTAAACATCCTCTTATTTGCATTAATTAAGTAAATATTGTTATTATTTAATTAATACCCTTAATTCTTCTAAATCCCTGAGATATTTAGTTAATAATTAAATACCTTACCCCCTTTATTCCCCTTTTTCTCAAAAAAATTAAATAAATAATACATTTATTTAATTCTTGACATGTCACATTCTCCATCATTTTTTCTTAATCCTAATTCACCTCCTAATCCTATCATTAGGGATGTACACATGTCTAATCCATGATTAGGATGTGTCACATCTTCCAACTTTTTGAAGTTGGCTCCTAATCTTCATTAGCCACTAATTGTCTTCTAATCATTGATTAGCTAGTCTAATCAACATCTTAGTCAACTCTCTCATCTCCCAAGGAATATTAAATTCCTTTTATTATCCCCATGTCCTTCCTAATGGAATTTTAAATTCCATTTTATCCCTAAAAGAATCTCCTCTTCTCCATGCAAGTTGTTAGAAGTTTTAGAACTCCTCACTTGTCACATCAGTCACATGGGGTCAAGAACCTTCCATTAGAAGGACCTTTTCTTATCTACAAGGTACTTCCAATCACGTGAATTTAAAATTCACATTTATTTCCCCAACCACTTCTCTCTTCCCCATGGAGATTTTTGAGGAATACTAAAATTCCTCATATGTCACTTTCCTTCCATATGGGAACAAGAAATTCCTTTTTGAGGAAATCTCCTCTCATCCCAAGGTACTTGCAAGTACCTCCACCTCACATGTCCTTTTCCACATCACATGTCCTCTTGACATCTCATCTTCCACATGGAAATATGTGAGGGATTGTGAGTCCTTAACTCACCACAACCTTTCATCTTGCCCATGTTGGAAAGATCTTGACCGTTCAATTCCTTAGAGACTCTTCCCTTAAAATGGAAGATTTTGTCTCTCATTTTGGGATAACATAACACACAATTCAACAACTTTCAAGCTCTCCAACTTTGAAGCAACTTTCAAGCATTCTCCTTCAAGCTTATCCACCATTATTGCACCTTCAAGCTCATCTTGCATCCATTCTAGACATCTATCCAACTACCCACATTCATCATTTGAATCTCCATCAAATCCTCATCCTTTTGCATATCATCTTAGATCGTTTGCCATCAAGGAGCACACATTATCAACAATCAAAGGGCCAACCAAAATATCAACTTGAACAAAGGTATATCTCTTGTTTATTTTTTATTTTGTTTGAGTTCAACTAGGCTAATCTTGAGGTGTTTAAGTGTTCTTTCCTTCTTTTTCTTTTTGTTTTTCATCATTTAGGATAGGTAAAAAACATTGATCACAATAAGAAGTCATGTTTGAAAGGATCGTGTATTACTTGTGGTGGTTTGTAACATTTGTAAAAATGTGTACATTTAGAGAGCACACATGAAATTAGAAAAAAATAGTTACTTTTGGAAAATACAAGCCAATGACATATGGGGTTAAAGATGGAAAAGAGTTGAAGAGATCTGAGTTAGTGGATACAAATATTTCTATAGCTAAATTTATGAGGATTCTTTAAGAGAAAATAATTTGAGTATGCAATGCCTACACATAGAGCTCAATGGTTGGATGATCAATGCAAGTTATGTAAGGATACATTTCCTCTTGGTAACATTATTTATATTATAGATTTTACTGAGAATTATTTATTAAAACCACAAAATGAAGTGAAATCTCAATATTACAACTCTATTAAGGCTACTATTTTTGTACACATAGCATTCATGCATGCACATGATAGCATACAAAAATACATAAAGATATTAAGAGAGTATCACTTCTACATCAGTGACAATCATACTCATTCCATAGAGTTTGTGCAAGGCTTCTTTCAAAAAAATTATGATAATTTAAGGGACAGAAATATCAGATACAATCAACACATCATATGGTCAAATAACTACACATCAGAATTAAAGAATTCAAGGGTGCTCTATTGGTCGACTAGCATGCATGTGACGAGTGGTGTTCAATATTTTTAGAATTTTACTGAGGTTGGACATGGAAAGGGAGAGCATGATGGTGTCAGAGCATGTGCAAAAAGAGCCCTAGCTAGAGAAGAGTTGAAGTACCAAGGTGGTGTTAATTTGAATGATGCAACAAAAATTGTGGAATGGTGTAACTCCATAATGGGACTAGGTAATCAGGGTAAGTCTACAGTTTCTAGATATTTTTGGTTGGTAAATGAATCTAATATTGCTACCAAGATTGTTGTACAATTATAGGATCGAGTGAGTTGTACTCATTTAGAAGTTAAAATACAAGTTTACTAATTATTTATACAAGAGAGATTGCATGCTTTTGTTCTTCATGTATGGGTTTTGTATGGAAATATTGTGAGTCAAAAGAGTGGGTTGATAAATGGTCTTGTAGACATTTAGTTCCCATTAACACATACCAAGCTCCACAAGAACTATAGTTGAACCAAATGGAAGTATAGATGGACTTTGACCATGTATCTAACCTGTGCAACCAAGCATTGCAATTTATTAATCAGTTGAAATAAATTTTTTAACTCATATTATTACATTTTACATGGTCTCTAGAATTAATTTATTAATTCAATAAAATGTAGGTCATGTGTATGTAGTTATTGCTTATGAGAATAATGAAGACAAAATATATATTTTTATGCCCTAGTATAGAGGGGGAAAAATTGACTACCATAATCACTAATGGAGAGGGTATTGAGTATCCAATAGGGTCTATTGTTGTCATAGGATCATCGGTTAGAAGGTATATGTTGTGCCTATGGCACACACGCCTCGTTCAAAATGGAGACCCTCTCTTTTCGCTTTATCGGGTCTCTTTTGTTATCACCTCATTTTGCGTGCCCCCTATTTTTGATTCCTAAGCGGTCAAGGAGTCTTAGAGAATCATCCCAAGTTGTCCAAGTTTCACCACTTCCCTAAATTCCAAGTCTTTGGCCTTGGTGGGGTTCTGTTGGCAGTTTGCCTTCGAACTTTGAAATTGACATCCTTTGGGTAATGTGGGTCCGCCCATGCGGGATTCCCTGGCACCTTCGTCGTTCCGAATGGCCTACTCACGACATCTTCCTGCCCTGTGGAACCCACAACCTTGTTCGTTGTTTTCACCGTCGACCGACCAACCAACCAAACCTCGACTGTCATCTACTTAGCGGACTCCGTTGTTCCCGCCGCCATTTTTGAAATGCCTGTTCACCAACTTTCACCTCCACCATACCAGTATTAATGAGGGGCATTAAATGCACAAAAATCTATAAATAGGCATTCTGAAGTGTCATTTCCACCTTCAAGAATTTTAGGAAGTTTTTCAGAGTCGCTCGCCACCGCCGCCTTCGTGCCTACAGAGCTCCTTCGTCGATTCAGAGCCTTTAATCACTATCTCTTTGTTGATTTCATTAGGTTTTATAGGTTGGTCTTCCGCCACAAGCCATGCTTTGAGTTTTCTTTGATTTTTGCAAAATTTGTTAAATTTTTGAAGGAAACTTGGAAATCAGTTAGGTAACCCCCTGGTGATCAAAACCCACAAGACAAAATTTTAATAACCTTTGAAAATCTCCCACGGGCCATGTGTGGAACTTAGACCTCCCGTGACCGTTCTTGAACCAGGGCGTTCATGCCCTACAGGCCCACAATGAGCCCGCTGCCATTGTTCTTCCTCAAACTGCCAAAACTTTAACATCGACAAATACCTTCATCGGGCTTGCCCTCGTGGAAGGACCCCCCTTCTTGGTCGTCCTAGACATTGCCTTCATTTCATGAGCCTAAAAGAAGGTTCCTTCGATCCTCTCGGGTCTGCTAGCACGGGCCTCCGCCTATAGAATTCCCTTTGAACCCTTTTGTTCCAAACGGCTATCTGATCTCGTCCTCCCATTAGGCGGGTCTTGCCTTAGTGATCGCCGATCAAATTTAACCGTGCCAAAATGCCTAAGTCCTGACTTGTTGCAGAGTTCTATTTGCAGACTTCTGTCTATGGGATTTCACCTGGGGATTTCCATTCCAAACAACTTTAGTAACCCACCCTTCCGCCCAACAAACCCTGCCATCATGTTTGTTGTTCTAGCTCAAAAAAAAAGAAACTTATGTGATGTAGACCATCCAATGCGGGCCTCTGTTAACCTTTCCCCACCGCATAAACAACCCCTCAAATGGTGAAACCTTTGCGCCCCTCTGCCAGTCGGGCCCCGCCCCAGCCGTTGCCACTCTTTTCCTTGCGCTAAAATTGACTGGGTGTTGGCTCTTCGCGGGTCTCTTCTTGTGGACTAACGCCTATGGACCACCATAGCAAGTCTGTCATTCTAGGCAACCTCAAACATCTACCTCTCTGCCTTACAGATCTTGCGCTTGCTTCCTTCAACTAAGCCAAAAATGAGCATATCTAAGAGAAATAGACTTCGTGGGCCGCCCTTTGCAGATGGCCATTTGTGGACAACCACCCTATCATCGCCAAGTCAAAATGACCTAAGACTCCTGTCAGCTCGCTGCACAGGACCCTACCCCCTTTGTCTCCCTTTGCTTGTCCTCCAACAAATGAGTAAGTGTGTGTGCCTCCTACAGACCTGATAGTGTGGGCCTCTCTTGGCGGACTTTCGTCCCGCCTCAGTCATTTCAAACGACCAACTCCCAATGACCTCCTGCACTTTCCAGCCCACACCTGTCCAAATCACCTGAAGTTCAGCAACGAAAAAACATTGTCCCTCGAAGCTGCGGATCCCACATTGTGGGATGCCACTTGCAGAGCGCCGCCTTGCCAAGGCCATTTTCAAATGATAGAATGCCAAATAGACAAATAGACCCTCGACGTCCACATATCTTGGGCCTGCATGCTTAAATGATCAATTTGATGACCTCAAAACCTCAATGTTGATTTGACCCATGTGCCAAAGTAGCTTGACCTTCTTGGTGGACCCCATTTCATCACCAAACCTTGGTGCGGGTAGAACCATGCGGGTCGTCGTGTCCTGTTCGCCGTCCATCCATAATTGCCTTCAGAACAGTTGCCAAGTCAGGGAAGTCTGCACCCCTGGGCCCACATTGTCATAACTTCCTCAAACAAAAGGCTAAGGGTGATCTGAAAGAAATGCTAGGATCCTTAAATGGTGAACTACTTGATCTAACATCTTTTTTTTAGGATTTTGCTAACATTTCTACTTGAATGTGTTTACTGCTCCTGTGCTTGCAAGATATATGGAACTAGCTGCGAGACCTTTAGAGGTATCTACAAAAAATGAAAAGGGAAAGAAGCCAGCTAAAGCACCCAGAGGGAAAGAAGATAAGGCCAAATGAAGTACAAGTTCCAAGGGGAGGAAATTAAGATAGAGGTCACCACAGATTGGGAGAAGATCTCCGATACCAACTTGGGGGACATCAACATCAATGAGTTCAAACAGAGGGTCATTGTCAACCTGACTACAAAGAATTCCAGAAGAATTAGAGGGAGTGGGTTGGCCAAGGTTGTTGGTTTCCCACCTGCCCTCGTAGCTCCCAAATTGGTCATGGATTGCAGAGAGGCATATCAGGAAAATACTAGAAGAATAGTGAACATGGATGACAACGTATTGGTTGATTTGTCTGCCAAGTCTATCAGGCAGACCTTCCATATACCCAACTTTCATGATATGGGAGAGACAAATAAGGAATATGCTAAGACCAGGTGGGATGCCAACCCCCTCAAGTGCAAGAAGCTTATTAACCAATACTGGCTAAAGGAGAAGAGGGGTAGTGCAAACAAAGTGCCCCAATAACTCTTCAGAAGTGATTTCTACGAGGATTACCATGATTTGGTAACCTTATTAAGTAGAGTTATGGGCCTCCCGACGACGAATTTCTTCCAAGAATGGGTGTTGTACTTCATTGAGGAAATTATCCGGGGAAAGACCAAATTCTACTGGGTAGGAAGGATTAGCAACTGCTTACATGAGCAGTTTGTGGCGGTAAAGAAAAGCTCACAGTTCTACATGACTTCATACCTAGTCTATCTACTCGCCGACCACACTTAGTATAGGGGACTATTTGTAGCCCCAAGCTAGACCCCAAGGAGAGAATTGAAGGTATATGGCAGGTACCCCCAGCTTCAATTCAGAAACTTCAAGAAAGATTACTGTAGGGTCAATGATGCCTTTATTGGGCATATAATTAGATTGCTCGAGGGTGACTTTGAAAGGAGGGTTACCCACAACGCCAATGCCTTCATCCACTGATTCGGCTTTCTATTTATTCAATTTCCCAAATTTACATACATCCGAGTCGAGGGTTTCTCAAAGAAACCATATAAGCTGCCCCAATACCCAAATGACTGGTTGATATTACTTGAGCTCTCCCGGAAATTACAACGTGCACATACCCTCCTGAGTGACAAACACCAGCCCAAAATTCTTTATCTCCTTCCATTTGGCCAGGGCATGTATGCAATCCCTGCATCCTAGTGTGCAAAATATTCTGATAAGGAATTAGTTGAATATAACCTAGAGTTCCACACTACCAAGCCACGAATGGATCCGTATGGAAAGTTGAAGAAGATGGTAGGGGTGGAGTATGCACATAGGCACAATGTTAAGGACTTTTGGGAAAATTGCAGAGATGATAGAGAAGTCTGCTTGAGACATTACATGAGCATGATGGCATATTTCATCAAAACAGTGAACCTGTTTCCAGTGCCAGACCAAATTTTTGAAGATGAAAACATGGTGATAGATCCAAGGTATGATGACGTTGCCAACCTACCGTTTCCCTTGTTTGATTGGAATGAGGAAGAGGTTAATGGCCTCGATATTTTGATGAAGCCCATAGAGGCGAGGGAAAAATAATGGATTAATGGGAAAGTTGCTCAATTGAAGCTACCAGGAGCTACCTTGACCTACGGTGATCTTGAGGATGAGCCTGAAAGTGAGACCGACAATAGGACAACTGCTGCTCCATTTGGGGAAACCTCAAAATCTCCTCCAGCTACTAGGTGAAGAAAGAGAAAAGAAATAGTTGAATGTTAGCCTAAACATAAGGTGTACTCGAGGGAAGCCTCTGAAGGTGAGCCTTCCAAGAAGTCCAAGAAGTCGAGCAGTTTCATAGAGATGCCTACCATACATGAAGACCCACTCCACGAGGGGGAGGAAGAAGAGGCCAAGTAGCCTAAGTCCCCACCTGTTGCCTCTGCTGCAACCACTAATGTTGCTCCTCCACCCACTTCTCAAGCGATGGTTGCTTCTTCTCCACCCACGGTGGACATTTTGGTCCACCTCGCTTCTGCCTCCACTACTGCACCCATCTTGGTGGTGGACTCCTCATCTGCTACCAATTCTCTGCTCTCCTCCTCCTCTATGTTTCCATCTACAACCCTCCCACTGACTATTGCAACGACAACAATACCTATCCTGTCGCTCCCGAAAGCCTTTTCTAGGCACATTTAAAACATACCAACGAAGTTCTCTGGGGTATTCATGAACCCTACAGTGCAGACCACCTTGGCACAAGTTGTTTATGGCCTTCCTATCCCTACTCCTCCAAGTGAGTCACCAGAAATGCAAGAAACAATGCAAATATCTGAAGAATTGGAGAGACAAGAAAGGGAGGAAACAAAAGAAATGGAGGAAGAAGTAGATGACTATCATGAACATCCTGAATATCAACATCTAGTAATTGATAAAGTGGTGCACAAGGAAGAGGAATCACAATCCTCTGAAGAAGATGTTGAGGAACCGAGCACAAGGTATATTGTGGAAACATTCGACCCAAAGCTCAAGGAAGAGTTGGCCCAACAACTCAGGAATGTTGGAGAAGATGTTGGAGAGTAGCCCTCTGACGAAGAGAAGGAAATAGATAAAGAGATGGAGGTAGTCATAGAACCTCCAATAGGGGAGCAAGATAAGAGCCCCAAGCATGATGAAGAAATTCCTCCTCTGCATGAGGATGAAGAAAAAGAGGAAGAAAAGAAAGAAGAAGACAAGCCTAAAGAAGAGGTTGAGGTTAGAAAATGCCTAGAAGCAGAGCCTCATGAGGAGCATGAGTGACGAGAAGGAGAGAAATCCTCATAAGGGGAAGACAGCCCCAAAGAGCATACAACCACTGAATCCCTGGAAAAGGAAACAATATTCATTCGGGATTTAGATGAAGAGGAAGAGGCAAAGATGGAACAAGAAATTCTAGGAAATAAAGAAATAGAAATCCAACGTATCCAAGAAGGAGAAGGTGATCATGAATCACGAAAGGAGGGGTCCCAGATGCCCGAGTGGCTAGAGAAGCAATTAGAGAAGAAAACCCCGACTCCTATGGATCCAAAGGTAAGACTCGAGGCCATCTTGGCTTGAGCATAGATAAGCACCAAGAAGGAGAAGAAACCAAAGGTCAGATCCCATCTGACGATGGATGCATCAGGGTCTAGAACAATACAGACAGCTACGCCAGTGGTGGGAGGAGTTAGCTATAGTGTCTCCATCGTTGATCTGGGAACAACCACAAGGGAACAAAAGATCGACATCTTCAGGGATCCGTCGCCACCATTGTGCATCAAATGAATAAGGAGGAGACCTCTAAGGAGTTGCTAAAGGCACAAGTGGCATACTTAACAACCTATATACAACAATGGTCTTCTACTGAAGAACTTCCCACCACATCATCAACACCACCATAGTTGTTGTCCCAAGACCATATCAACACATTAGAGAAGAGAAAGAATTGGACAAAAGCCACAGAGGATTGGTTCCAGTAGGTCCTCTATAATGGGAATATGGGTATTAGCCGTGCTGTTAGGACAACAAACAAGTTCCTGGAAGTGCAATGATAGCTTGAAGGCACAAGAAAATCCTACATCGACTTCCTGGAGTTATACAGGATTACATATCCTAAGCTTGAGGCAATCCTCAGGATGCCCAAAAGAGCATGGGAGAAAGAGCTTGTGTTGGTAAAGGATGATCAATGGCTCATGCAAACATGGAAGTTAGGCCTTGATCATAGAAGAGAGATTTTGGAACGGTTGCTCCATGAAGTGGAGCTAGATATTGACTGGGCTAAGGAAATCAGGACAGCCTGTGGGGAATATCTAAGGCTAATGACAGATTTTGACGTGCCCGCCGTTGAGCTTGATCCAGAAACGATAAAGCCTTACTTCCATAAGAAGATGGAAAATGGAACTGTAGACGTGCTCACGACAAACTTTATGAGTTTCGCTGCTCGAGCCTTTTCCCAATCTGAGCAAGTGAAGGATAATACACCCAAATGTGATAAAGATTGGGATACAATTACTAGCCGATCTAGGAAATTGAACTTTCAGGTACTCCAATCCGATATTATGGAGTGGAGCAAGCTTCAAACGTTGATTGGAAAGTTTGTGGACTATGCTAATGTGAAGAAGCATGAGGGAATTTTGGTTATTGATGATGAATTCCTCACAAAATAGTTGCAATAAGGCAATCAGCTAAAAGAAAAAAGAGCTATAGTGCTACCCACTAGAAGACAAAATAGGCTAGAAGACAAAAATGTAATTTTATATTGTAAAATATTTGGGGGTAAGTGAAACCCTAATTTGTAGTGAATCTTGGCCACACAATGAGATTGAATCTTGGCCATTCATTTTTCTTTTTGGACACTATAAATAAGGGGTCTCCTCTCATTTTCAAGAGAGAGTTAAGTTGTTGTAAAGACATGCTGCTAGAATTTTAATAGAAATTCATTGATTTGGTGGATTCTTGAGTTCCAACTTCATGTTGCATGATTCTTCTTCTCATAGTTGGTGAATTTGGATAGATTTACTTTGTTGTTCTATGTGTTTTAGCTTGCTTTGTTAGATTAGTTAATGTTGTTCATTGGTTTTGAAGAATTCTGCTGTGTTGATGCCCTTCCTGGTTCATGCTTTTTGTTGTTTATTAATGATAAATTGTAGTGTAAAGCTAGTCTAAACATTATATGAATGTTGCGCTTAAATTCTATCTCTTGTTCATGCTTTATGGTGAATGAAAGGTTGAAAATATGTAGACCTTAGAAGATTGCACTGGTTTCATGAAACTGTAAGTTAATTTGGTTAAGTGGAACTTTGTTTTGGGAAGGCTGTCAACTTCAGAGTCCTCCATTATCACTATTCATTGGTAGTTTCAAGTCTAGGAACTTACTCTCTTCCGTACCCTTTTGACCTTTCTTTTAAATAGTGTTTTAGAAAAATTTCATTGCACATTGTAAAGCCAAATCTAAAGATCAAAGTAGAGTTTGAGATTGGTGTCTTGAACTTGCAGCAATAGAGCAACACTTCAGAAATTTTATAAACTCCATTCAAAGAGCCAATTCCCCTCCAACTTAACTTACGTAAGGCTGCCCTTTGATTGCCAACAAGATCATATTGAACCAATTGAGAAATTCCAAGCAAGTCATGACTTGACACCCGAGAGACCTTGGGGTGATTTTTAGCAACTTCTTGTTGGAGATTGCTTTTCAAGAGAGGTGATGCACCTATGCATTGCCTATGTTGAGAAGTGCTAAAAAACCCATCAACAATATCCTATTAAGAAATTAGATGTTTGGTTATTTGAGGACTTTGACACACATAAGCAAATTCTTCATTACTCTAACCTTATTGTTGCAATGAATATTTAATTGATTAAATATCAGGGTAGATCACTTAATAAGAATTTATGGAAAGTTCATGAAGCTAACCACGAGGAAATACTTGGAACTATAAGGGTTAGAGCTGATATGCAAGGTTCACTAGATTGAATTTGGGCCAATTGCAGTTATTTAGTGTGTTGAAGATTTAGATCAAATTGATTCTACAAAAGGGTAGAGTAATTTTGAAAATTTTATATATATATCATTGGCTGACTAACATTTCATCTATTCATTGTACCAATTGTTGGAATTGTAATTCTTTTTGTAAATATTGTCAGTTGATTTGTATCTTTGTACAACTGAAATTTTAATATATAAACGACCAAAATTCTACCAAATGTTCGAAACACAATTCTTTTTATAAATATTGTTAGCTAATTTGGGTCTATGTACAACTAAAATTTTGTATATATAAATGGCCAAGATTCTACCAAATGTTGTAAACATGTTTTTTGTTGTAAATATTGTTAGTTGATTTGTATCTATGTACAATTGATTTTTTGTATATATAAACTACCATGATTCTACCAATTGATTGTAAATGTGTAACTTTTGTACATTATGTTAGTTGGTTTGTATCTATGTATAGCTAAAGTTTATCTATTTGTATGACTCAAATTTTGTATCTCACGTGACCCTGGTATGGTATGTCCCAAAATGCTCGAGCAAGTTGGGGAGTGAAACAAGAGCATGCCTAGCATAAACCCACCCACTCAAATGTGTTGGAGCTTACAGTTTAGGCCCATGATGAGTAAAATGAAAGTTATGCAACATTGTAACTTTTCATTGAATGCATTTCACAACTTTTGCAACACCAAAAAAATTATTTCCACAAGAAACTGGATTGGATTCTTGAAAAAGTGAGATTTTATTGTAGAGGGACATCACATGAACTTGTAGGTTTAAATGTAACCTTTGTATGTTCCATGGGTTCCAAGAAACAACCTGTCAAAGTTTGACCATTTTTTGCACTTAGGGCACTTAAGAGAATGCACCGATATATTGTGGCTTGGAATGTTCAGGCAAGTTGGTGATAAAAATAGAATCATTCCTAGCATAAACCCACCCAACCAAATGTGTTGAAGCTGATGGTTTAAGCCCATGACAAACAAAATGAAAGTTATGCAACATTACAACATTTCATTGAATGCATTTGATGATTTTTGAAACACTAGAAAAATTATTGCCACGACCAATTGAATTGGAGTCTTGAAAAATTTAGAGAGGTTATTGTAGATGGAACTTACATGACCTTGTAGGTTCAGATGGAATGTTTGTATGTGCCACAAAAAAATCCCGTCAAAGTTTGGTAGTTTTTTGCACTTAGGGCACTTAAGAGAATGCACTTGTATAGTGTGTTGGAATGTTCAAGCGAGTTGGGGAGTAAAAAAGGAGAATTCCTAGAATAAACCCGCCCACTCAAACTTGTTGGAATTGATGGTTTGGACACACAATGAATGAAATGAAAGTTATGAAACATTATAAATTTTCATTGAATGCATTTGATGATTTTTCAACACCAAAAAAATTACTGCCAAGAGCAATTGGATTGGAGTATTGAAAAAGTGAGAGGTTATTTTAGAGGGACCTCATGTGACCTTTTAGTTTTATATGGAACATTCACATGTGCCATAGATTTCGAGAAACAACTTGTCAAAGTTTGGTATATTTTGCACTTAGGGAACTTAAGAGAATGCACCAGTATGGTGTGGCCCAGAATGTTTGAGTGAGTTGGAGAGAGAAACAAGAGCATTCCTAGCATAAGCCTGCCCAACTGGATGTGTTGGAGCTGATGGTTTGGGCTCACGATAGACAAAATGATAGTTATGTAACATTGCAAATTTTCATTGAATGCATTTGATGGTTTTTCAACACCAAAAAATATACTGCCACGAGAAATTGGATTGGATTCTTGAAAATTTGAGATGTTATTGTAGAAATGTTCATATGTGCCATGAATTCCAAGAAACAACCCGTCAAATTTTGGCAATTTTTTGCACTTAAGGCACTTAAGAGAATGTGTCAGTACAGTGTGGTCTGGAATGTTTAGGAAAGTTGGGGAGTGAAAAAGGAGAATTCCTAGCATAAACCCACCCACTCAAACATGTTGGAGCTGATGGATCAAGCCCACGATGAATGGAATGAAAGTTATGCAACATTACAATTTTTTATTGAAAGCATTTGACAGTTTTTGCAACACTAGAAAAATTGTTGCCATGAGCAATTGGATTGGAGTCTTCAAAAATTGAGAGGTTATTTTAGAGGGACCTACATGACCCTATAGGTTTGACAAAAATTTCCTAGGTTCCACAAATTTTGAGAAACAACCCATCAAAGTTTGGTAGTTTTTTGTACTCAGGGCACTTAAGAGAATGTGTCTGGATAGTGTGGCTTGGAATGTTTGGGGGAGTTGGGGAGGGAAATAGGAGTATGCCTAGTATAAACCTGCCCACTCAGATGTGCTAGCATTGATGGTTTGGGACCATGATGAATAGAATGAAAGTTATGTAATATTGCAACTTTTCATTGAACAAAATTAACACTTTTTGCAACATTTAAAAACTTGTCGTCGTGATCAAATGGATTGGAGTCTTGAAAAAGTGAGAGAGGTTATTAGAGAGGGACCTCACATGACCTTGTAGGTTTAAACAAAACATTCGCATGTGCCATGGATTCCAATGAACCTAGGACAATCCTAATGAGCCTAAAATGGTCCTAATGAGCCTAAGACAATCCCACTAAACCTAGGACAGTCCTAATGAACCTAGGACAATATAATAAACCCTGATAAGAAGGTTGAAAATTGCACTATTTAGAATCATAAGCAAGTAATATTATATTTATGGTCAAACGTATCAATAAAGAAACTTAGTAGCTCATCATCAAGTGGTCAATAATTTGAAATTTGGTAAATAATATTTAAAATTTCAATACATTATTGTTAACATTCATTATTGTCTTTCTTGCATTGAACTCTATAAATATAGCTTTTAGACCAATGTTTGTTGGGAAATATTAGAAAAAGGGATGATATAACTCAACAAAAGTGTAGGGAGCCATGTGATAGTGATAAAACTACTCTAAGGAATAGTTTTTTAATGTACATGGAAAAAGTTCACTAACAAAATATTATCATACAAGTGTAGAGAAGGGGGATTCACTACCCCTGAGACTCCCAGGTCATGGAAGAGCCCAAGGGAGTGAAATTCCCTAAACTACCTCAAAATACCTAATAAGTTTAGAAGGAAGGGATAAGCTGAAAAGGAAGGGAAAATAGGACTTTGTTTGCCTTCTGTTTATGATAGATGTTTTTTGGAATTAGGTGAGCCGACCGTAGAGGTCTCGAACTACACACCAGATGGCTCTCTGCTAGAAGATGACAGTGTGGGAGTCAAACTTCAACGTGCCACGATGGAGTCTCAAAGATGTGTTGGTGTCCTGTACAGACATAGGGTCAAGTGGCAACTAGAAACATACATGTTCTACTAACAACTTGAATGTTTTGGTTTCACTGTTTGATAAAAATGTATGAAAATCAAGGTGCAACAAGAAGAATACTATGAAAGCTACTCTAATAGCAAGATGATAGAGAAAGGAGAAGAATTCCAACTTACTCAAGGTCTAGTTCTCCAGCTAGCTCCAAGAAATTGAATAACACCTATACATAGTAACAAGAAAAATATTGGGCCTGTGTTTTGAGGTTTGCCTTAGTCAAACCCTTGTTTCGGTGTTCCCACCTCCATAGATAGCCAATAGACAATGAGATTGAGAAAAATGATAGATAAATAGTTAGAAAAGCACAATACAATAGAAAGAAATGACAACTTGGATGCTACTCTACAAGAACAATAATGCAAATAATCAAATAGACACAATATCCCCTTACCTTTTACAAGAACTCAAGGTTGATAGAGGAATAAGAAGAGTATTATTACCAGACCAAGGAGGTAGAGCTTCGTGAACCTGCAATAGCAAAGGCGTTGGAGCAAAGAGTGGTTGTAGAAGCAAAGTATGGAGCTGCTAGATGTAATGAGAAGTGTTAGAATGATCAAGAGAATTGCTAGAATGAAGAATTATCTTAAGAATGAGCAAGAAGTGAGAGAGAGCTTGAGATAATGAAAGAATGGAGTTAAAATAGACAAATTGGAGACAAATAGTCATTACCAATGGTCAAGATTTGATAGAAAGACGTTATGCTCATAGACCACAAAGAATCACAACATCTTTACCATTTCTTGATGCATGAATCTTGTCAGTAGGTTAGCACAACGTGCAAACTTCTGAGCAATGCACACACATCCTCGATAAAAATTCCCTTCACCGATGCTAAACAACAGGGACACATGGGAAAAGTGGAGAAAAAGTCATGGATTTTTGCATTATTAGACTTGTAAGGCTAAAATGAGGGTAAATTACTGGGAAATTGAATGGGGTGAAAATTTACACCATTACATTTTTCCCCCACTTTAGCAAGGATATGTGTCAATGTGTATGAGAGCTAAAGTAGAAATAGGTTAAAGAGAATATACCAAAATCATTGAGGAAGTAGATCTTTGATTAGGAATATCTTGATGTGAGAGAGGGAGATCCACCAAGATGCAAATATGACATGAGTCTTTGATCCTGCAATGCTAGCTACGATATCACCACAAACATTTTAGGCTGCAAACAAACATGTTAGGTGAAAATGCTAATCATAATAGAAACAATTTCATAAGACACAAGAAGACACAAGCCAACATAATAAGACATAGTATGATCAGATAAGACACAAGACACACACTGATCAGATAGATAAGCATGTGGCTGTTGCAAATTGTGTTCCAAGACAATCACATAAAAGATGGTTCTAGTCAGGCTGCCCCTAAACTAGATGCCAAGATATAAGATGTCTAACACCAAGACACACGACATCAAACATCAAATAAATGACACAAAGGAATCCTCCTCAAGACATCAAGACACTGAAGAATCCTTCTTTAGAAAGTGATTCTCAAAAAGGGGTTCTTTCAGCAAGGAACCCTTCAGGACATCAAGACACCAAGGGGCCCTTTTGAAAGAACATGCCATTTGAAAGATATGCAATTTTTCTCAGGTGATTATGTCATCAAGGAATCCTTTGGAAAAATATTTCATCAAGGAATCCATTGGAAAGAATGCTCCTTTTCCAAAGGAATTTTTTTAGACTCTTTCATTTTAGAAAAAGTGCTCCTTTTTCAAAGGAAATTTTTAAAACTCTTTTGCTTATGAGATCCTTTTTGAAAGAAAATTTTGTCCAAAAGTCTTGAGAGAATACATCATCATGGAAAATGAGGGTTTTCAACAAGGGATTCTTTTATCAAGGAATTCATTATAAATAAATTTGACACCAAGGAATCATTTTGAAAGAATTCGCCATGTTGAAAATTGGGAAAGCATAGTAGCCCCCTTAGGATGGTGTGTGTTGCGTAGAGGAGTACATGGCATCCTAAGGAGAGAAAGGAGAGGCAGAGATTTTATAACATGCAACACATGACAAGATGTATTTGTGGTATGTTTTCTCACATGTGAGGGACAACACATTGAAACCACAACATCAAGAAGTAGATAGATAAAAACAAAGACATCAAGAGATAGGGGGATCTGAGAATTCAGGGTCAAAACTATCATAGATACAAATAGATAAATATAATATAGTATATGTATGACCTGTCATCGATCCCTAAATTTATCATAATGTGAAGAAGAGCACATGAAGACAAACTAGAAATAAAAAATTGGGTCAACATAGAAGAAGGCCTAAATGCCCCCAATACTTTGCATCATCCCCAATATCGAAAAGCAATATTATGACACATAGAAGAATGATGACGCAAATAGAAGAAATTCAAGACAATTTCTCATGCCTATATCCAAGTACCTATAAGGGTAGCAAGGGTCCTCCAAGAAAGATCACAAACATAAAAAGACAAGCACAAGGGAATATAAACACACAAACAAATCTAATCTATAGATGTAGAAGAGGCACCACTCTAGTCCTCATCGACTAACGGGTTATCCTGATCACAATCTAGATCATTATAAGTCGAGGGAGGATGAGCTTACAAGGGTGGGATAGCAAGGTCAGTACCCTTCGACTCACCTCAAAGAAGAGTCAAGGAAGAATGCCCCTCAAGGTCCTCTTCACTGAGTTCCTTTGAAGCAAAGGTCATCAATTTCGTAATAATTAAGGACAACATTGAGATATCATTCACCAAGTTGAACATACACTTCTCAAGATTGCCTTGTGTCAAATTAGCAAGAGAAAGACAAGACACCCAAGAGTCACAGTTAACCTCAACAAAAGGGGCAATGAAAAACTTCAAGGAAGTGAGGGTTGCCTCAGTCACAAGGATGACACAAGCCAAGAAAAAACTAGCCTCTAAAGGAGGGTAACCCCTCTTATGACCATCACATGTGGTGAGGTCATCCTCCAACTTACACTTCACTAGAGGATGCAGGATCCCCACTAGAGAAGCACAAGTGTAGGAAGAAGTCAAATCCGCAGAGGACACGACCTTTGTATGAGGCGTGTCAACGGGATATGAGAAAGGAGGGATGTTCGGGAGGGACATCAAAAGAGGAGGCTCCACAGAGGGAGCAATGAAAACCTACACCTTTTTGGAGTGAGCATCATCAGGACCCACCGGAGGAGTTAGAAGCAAGACAAAAGCAATGGGAACTGAAGCAAGAACAACAAAAGAAAGCAAAGCAATGAAAAGAGATGAAAAATGCATCTGGCTCCCCCTTCGTCTTCTATGAGGTGGTGTGCTCCACAACTAGAGCCTTTCTCCTATGCTTGCACTCACACACAAGCCAGTTACATAAGCTACAAGCACTAGAGGATGCACCTTGAGAAGAGGTTGGAGGTTGTTGCTCAACTATAGGAGCATCCTTCACAACCTTTTCTGGTGGAAGGGTGGTTTCCTAAGCAGGAGTATGAGTAGGAGGCACATGAGCATAAATGAAAACAATAAGAAGAATAGACATCAGAGCTTCGACGAAAAGCCTCTTCTTGTTCTTTACCGAAAGGGTAGGTGGAAGAATAGTCAAAGACCATGGAGGCCAAGACGCGGGAAAAACCCCACGAGAGTGCTTCCCCTTGCCATAGATGGTGGTTTAGGGAACTGTGGGCAAAAAAGGAAACTGAAAAGCTTGGCAGTTCACCTTCTACCATGCAGGCACCATTGTACTCCCCATGTGAGGCATAGGGGTGAGAACCGAGGATGCCACAATGGGCTGAGAAGTAGAAGCAAGTGGAGCGAAAGATGCAGGAGGAGAAGGTTCTAGAGTGCGAGCAAGCTTCTTCTTCCCTTTTGATGGGGTAGAAGAAACATCTCGTTGTTGCACTATCATAGATGCCTTGACAAAAACAACATAGTGAGACACATGAAAGCTAGCCTTCGACTCTGATGGCTCCTTCAAATTTTGCAAATTTGAAGTTCCCATGATGAAAAAGTTGATTTGCACACTAAAAAATGCACCTCAAAAATGTGTCTCAGTGACTACTTTGGAAGGTCATAAATCGGAGCCAATTGACTTTCATGCCAAATCCCTTGGCGAGCGTACTTATTTGTCATATGTGAACATGTATGTTAGATTTTAGCTTCCTATGATGAGTTTTGACAAGGTTTTGAAACACAAAGTTGGAGGGTTCTGGGACTGTTTTGTTGTTTGCAAACTCTCAGGCCTGCGAAGTGGACTCCTGTTCAAACTAATATTTCACAGCTGGATGATCCTCATGAAAAATGGATTAGTGCTCTGCATTCCCCTCATATTCATATGCTCCCTAGTCTGGTTTCAAATTCTTTGGATCAAGTTTAATATTTTTACCAGGTCAAAGTTAATGCAATTTGTTCTATTTTGACATCTACATTTCCAGAATGTTTAAGGAGGTCAACTTTGACCCTTAATATCTTGTGAAGAATGTGGATTGAAGGAAAGCCCTCTTGAACACATGCTCAATGGACCTAAATGATTTAGTTTTTTAAGTGGCAATTTTCCAGGAGAAGATTTGGTATTTTTTTGGGATGGTGACTTAGTGAGCCCTAATTGGTTTTTGATAGGTGCAGTTACAGAAAAGTCTGACTAAGCCACTTTGGATATTAATATCTTGCACCTCAGGATGAATTTTTCCAAGCCATTTATTTCACTAAATTTTTGGTTCAAATTTCTACATTCCTGCTCAGTTTCAGGCCCCCAGGATGAGTTTTGATGGGTCATTTAATTATCTCATGACTACAACCAGGTCAAAATTGTTGTTTTGAAAACTTTCAAATTTTCAATTTCTAAGGGTAACCCATTTCTCATTTTGGTCCAAAAACTCTCCAGCTCCATTTACATCAAAATCAAAGGTCATCTGATGCATTATTTTAATGCATTTCAGTTGTGACAAAGGCATTTGGTAGGCCAATTTACAAAGGAGGTCCTAAAAATATTTCAACGATGCAAGTTTTGAGGAAATGGGTTTGATTTAAATAATTTATAATGTTCTTGCGCAAATTTTTGCGGCTCTAGGTGTCTCGGTTTTCCCGCAGTGAATTTCCTCCAATTGGGTCGCAAGCGAAATTAAAATTTTGCTATTTCCTAATGTTCAAATTGCACATATTTAAAATGTTTTAAGTATTTTAAATACTTGTAAAAGGAAAAATGCACATGAAAGAAGGAAATTTTAGGGCAACATCAAAGATTTGACAAACATTATAAAGTTTCAAGCTTTATAAAGCTTTTCTTCATGTGAAGCTTCCCCGCCATCTTGTGGGAGCTCATGCTTATGACAACAGCTTCTCACGAGGAAGCGGGGAGAGGAGAGGGAGACTGAAAAACTTAGAGAGAAACTTTTAATAGTTTTCTACAATGTATTTTGGGCAACTTTAGGTAGGATTTGAGTAGAGAGTTTTGGCTGAGTGGTTGTTGTTCACGTTTTTAGCTTTCTGGCAAATTTTTGGGGGTCCATTTGAGCTCAAAATTGGTGATTCGTGGTCTGAATTCATCCACTGACCATTCCTAGTGCCTGGGAGGTATTTTTATTCATGTTTGGGATGGATTTTGAGTGCCAAAATGGCTAAAAATGCCCCTGCATCAAGAAAAACGACCCAACAATGATAAGAAATTTGAATTGGAGGTTGTTGTAGTGTTTTCTCTGTGGCTGGGTGCAATCAAACGAGCTTGAGAGGGGCTTTGCCCGCCAGCCTGCGTGAGTTCATGATGGCGTAAAAGGAAAGATGTGGGAGAGTGGGGGTGCTCCACATGGCAGTCGGTGCTCATGGATTTAATGAAGCTCATAGGAGAATTAAAAATGTCCAACATAAATTGATAAAGTTTTTGATGGTGCTAATGTTTTATTTTGAGCATTATAATACATTTGCTCGCTAGCCCGCGAGACTTATGATGCCATGAGAAGAAAAGTAGTGGGGGAGCAGGGAGTGGCCATGGTGGGTCCATGCATTTTTTAAAGAAATATTTGAAGGCAGAGGCTCAACGAATATAATAATGTTTGGCATTATTATGTGGGGAAAATTAAGAATAGAATGCACAGGTAAATATATTTTTATATTGCCTGAGAAATAAGTACAATCTCCACCATAAAAGGGAAAACAACTTTTGCTACTGGAAAATAAATGGAATGGTGCATGGGTAAAATATTTTATTTTCCCAAGGAATAATTTAAACGTTTTCACTTTTAAAGGAGCAAATATTTTAAGTGAAAAAATACATAGTAAAGGTGCAGCCCGGTAATATAAAAATGAAAGCTCTCACACGTAAATGAAATAAACTTTAGTGGCTAGGCAATAAAATAAAATTTAAAGTGTTGAGCAAGTAAATGGGAAAAGCAGAGTAAAAGCTTTCACGGAGAAATAAAAACATTTTATGTTGCAAGGAAAAATGGAGATGAGGGTTTTTCTTCAACTACAGTAAAAATATTTTCACTACAGGGATAAACAGAGGAGTGAAGTTTCACATGGGGTAATTTTTGTTGCTAAGTGAGTGCAAACAAAAGGCAAGTGCAATAAGCGTGATGCAAAGGGTAGATTGAAGATTCTTTAGGTGAAAAGGTGATTACTGATCAACGAAGCTGAGTGATGCCAAGTGTTTGATGAAGATTTCCATTTAGGGTTTCTTCTTCCTTAAGTGTAATTTTCTACTTCATTCTAAAGAGGTTGCTCATTCTTTTTTCTCACGGGAATACCATTTTGTAACAGGGTCTCAAATTTATAGTGTATGTTTTAGGTTTCTATGTTAATTTCAGTCATGTAATGGAGAATGTAATTACAACACTGTCATGTTAGATAAATAAATGGCAAGATATTCTTGATCAGTTTTCTCCATTGTAGACATTGCATAAGTTTTGAATATAAGGAATCAAGGGTTTCTATTGTTCAGCATCTTGTCTTCCCCTGAATGTTTGTTCACTATTATTACTCTTATTCAAAGAATGAGTCAAATTGTATTAACTGGAATGATTTATGCAATTGTATGCAAGGATTATTAAGTATTTATGGTTAAGTCTCTAGTATTAATGATGTAAGCCATTATTGATATGCACAGTTATGATAGAATGAATGTTGTAATGTATTTTAATTTACATGGCTTAGGTGACTCCACCTTGAAATATGGCACTGGTATTTTAATGTTGCAATTTCTTGGGATTGTTTTATGAGCAGCTACAATTTTAAATCAAATTTACTTATCTATCTTGGTATCATTGTGTGTGGAATTTAATGATTTACATCTCTCATGTTTAAAATTAGGCATTACCATGAAGGTCAACCAAACCTTTAGGGTAGTATGCCCATTAAACATTTAAAGGAGAATCATTTGTTTACAGTGTGTTTAATACTTTGGCACACAAGTATCTGCAAGCATACTATTGGGATCACCCTCCTAGGTTTAACAAAGCCTGAAGTGCAAGGGAGAAAGGGGTTTTTATTCAATCTCTCATTTGTTGGCCAAATCTCTCCTTGAATCTGACCATTAGGCCTGGTAGCCCTTTAGGATTCAAGTGTGTTGCAGATTTGGGGAACCAATAGGTTCTAAGCCCCTAGTCTTATATTTAACATAAGCTTGATATAACAAATCTCCCCTTGGAGGGAGAGGTCCAATCAGGTTGGGCCAAAAGTGATCCAAAGAGAAGCCCCCATGTGACACTAGTGGTTTGTAGCTCGTATCATGAACCACATGAACAATTCCCTCATGGGGGAACTTTTAGAATTTATGGATTATAGAGGCAATGTTGTTCATATAGGCCAACCATGAAATGTCTAGCCTAACTCTAAATAGGTTAGACTTTGGGATCACAACAAATGACACATGAACAACCTTGGGTTCTACCTAGATTGACAAAGAAATGGTGTTCATAGGAGCAATAGATAGTTTGTCGTGAGTATGGAGAGTGGCATGTGGCTCTTCGTATTTATCCTTATGTAAATTGTTTATAAATAAGGATTCCTTTGTTATCATGTTCACCCGACTCATCGGATCGACCATGACATTAATCACTATGTTACCATTAATCAGAGCAGGAATGTACAATGAGGAAGGCTCCCTGTTTAATGGTAAATCATGTGAGGTAAAAGTTATATCAAGCCTAACACTCACATTCTTAGAAGGATGAATACACGTGAACCAGACCATGTTCACGTACTCAGATGGAACTAGCTTAGAAGATGTAGAAGAGTGTGTGACTAGATTTACAAAATGAGAAGGAAATGGATCAGTATAGATCTATAACTCGCTATTAGCCTTGGATACAGATTTATTGGAATTATGTTTCCTTCCATCAAGATGGATAGTCCCATCATCAATTTGATCTTGAATCTCGTGACACAAGCGTATGCATCTAACGGTGTCATGTCTATGCACTCAATGGAATTGACAAAATTGTTGTGCGTTGTACCACTTAGGATATGGCTTGGAAAGAGGTAAAACTTCTAGAAATGTTAAAATTTTATCTTTTAGCAACTTTTTCAATACAATAGTATAGGATTCAGATGGTTTTGTAAAACACCTATTGCGCCTTGTACCTTTGTCTTTATATGTAGAGACCACAATTGCAATAGCCTTATTCCTTTTGTTATCACCAGAAACTGACACTACTAATTGGTTATCGAGATGGGAGCACAAGGATGAACCCTTGAACTGAGTGACTGTCTGTTGGTATTCATGCAATGCTACACATAGATGCACAAAGGAAGGATACTTCATCAAGGTGAACTTTTCTTTTCATTGCTTTTGTAAGTTCTCGATGAAGACCTTTTGAACATCAGAGTTAGGTAGAGGATAAGAGATTTGAGAAAATAATGCTTGATAGTGAGCAATGAAGTCAGTAACCTTTTCATGGTCTCCTTTCTTGCATTGAATGAGATTAGAGAAAGTCATCTTTGGCTCGATGTTAGCTTGGAACTGTCTCAAGAACCAATTCACCAACTGGTCAAATGAAAAGACAAAATTATTTAGCAAGGAATAATACTAGTCAAGAGCAACATTCTTAAGGGAAAGTGGAAATATTTTTTCCATCAAAGCATCATGGTGGAAGAAATCAATGCACATAGCATTGAATGTTGATACGTGAATCTGAGGGTCTCCACGAGCATTATACTTCTCGAAATTTAGAATCTCCATTCCCTGGGGGATAGGAGTGTTTAGGATGGAAATGTATAAAGGATTGTGATGAGAGAAGGGTTGAAACATAAGTTGAGAAGAAGAGGCAGATAGTTTCACCAATTGGTTTTGCATTTGTCCCATATTTTGAAACAAAGCGTTCAAGACAAGATTAGAAGATGAAACAGGACCAGTGGAACCACCGCCAGAACCACCAGCCCCCATACCAACAAAAACTCCAGCACTAGGACCAATATGCGTTCTAGGATTACCACCGGAAACATAAGCATTAGGGGTGGTATAATTGTAACCCAAGGGTACCTTATTCACTTTAAAAGTGAGGTTCTACTTAGGTCCAAAGGTGGTGTTAAGAGAAGGACCAATCTCAGCCATACATACTGACACTCTAGGCATCAAAACTTCTAATTGTCTCTCAACAGTCTCAAAGCCAAGATCTCAGGTAGTGCCCAAGTTAGAATTGTATGTTGGGAAATAAGTATCCGTGATATCTACAAGACCTTAGAGAAGTTCTATACCCCTTTGGTCCTTGTCTAACATAGCTCTTAATTTGTTGACAATAGAAGCTACTTGGGAAAGACTTTTATCCTTTTTTAAATATTTCTCAAATGCCCCAAGCCTTTGATCCAAGGAAAGAAGATGCTCTGCGGGGACCTCGAGAGCATCATCTTCCCCTATAGAAGAGGCAGACAAAGAAGCAAGAGGTGTAGGAATGTGAGGGGAAGCTTCCCCAAATGGACTGGAAAATCCAATAGACATTCTTGACACTAACTCCTTAAAAGAAGGACCACTCTAACCAGATGTGACCTTCCTAGATTCCATTTTTATATGTCATAGACTTCTTCTAAAAATGTGTCTGAAGGTCGTAGATTGGGTTGTAAAGCTCATAAAGCTTCACAACATGCAAATCCATAACACACCCAAGATGTGAGAGAATAAATTTCTGACACATAGAAATGAAAAGAAGGATGTTCACGTCAAGTTCACCAAAATGTAGAGAAGGGGGATTCGCTACCTCCGAGACTCTCAGATCATGGAAGAGCCTAAGGGAGCAAATTTCCCTAAGCTACCTCAAACTACCTAATAAGTTTAGAAGGAAGGGACAAGCTGAAAAGAAAGGGAAAATAGGACTCTGTTTCCCTTCTACTTATGACAAATGTTTCCTAGAATCGGGTGAGCCAATCATAGAGGTCTTGGATTGTAGACCAGATGACTCTTTGCCATAGGACGACAACACAATATTCAGACTTTAGTGCATCGCGCTAGAGTCTTAGAGACGTGTTGGCATCTTGTACACATAAAGGGTTAGGTGGTAGCCAAAAACACATAGGGTCTACTGACAACCCGAATGCTCTAGTTTCATAGTTTGATAAAGATGTACGAAAATAAAAGTACAACAAGAAGAATACTATGAAAGCTTCTCTAATAGCGAGATGAGAAAGAGAGGAGAAGAATGCCAACTTACTCAAGGTCCAGTTCTCCAGCTAGCTCCAAGAAATCGAATAACACCTACACACACAATAACAAGAAAAATGTTAGGGCTATGTTTTGAGGTTTTCCTCAGTTAAACCCCTATTTCAGTGTTCCCACCTCCACAGATAGCCAATAGACAACAAGATTTAGAAAGACGATAGATAAATAGATAGAAAAGACACAATATAGTAGAGATAAATGACAACTTGGATGCTACTCTACAAGAACGATTATGCAAATAATCAAATAGACATATTATCACCTTCCCTTCCACAAGCAGTCAAGGCCAATAGAGGAAGAAGAAGAGAAATACCACCACGCCAAGGAGGTAGAGCTTCGTGAATCTGTAATAGCAATGGCGTTGGAGCAAAGAGTGGTTGTAGAAGCGAAGTTTGGAGCTGCTAGATACAAGGAGAAGTGTTAAAATGATTAAGAGAGTTGCTAGAATGAAGAATTAGCTTGAGAATGAGCAAGAAGTGAGAAAGAGCTTGAGAGAATGAAATAATAGAGTTAAAATGGAAAATTTGGAGGAAAATAGTCATTGTTGATGGTCAATATTCGATAGGAAGATATTATGCTTGTAGACCATAGAGAATCATAATTTCTTTACCATTTCCTAACTTGGGAATCTTGTGAGGATGTTAGCGTAGCACACATATGTTCATGTGGCGAGTGTGTGTCCCCGAAAAAAATTCCCTTCATCGATGCTAGACGACAGGGACACGTGGGAAAAGCGGAGCAAAAAAGTAGGTTTTTGCATTATTGGACTTGTAAGGCTAAAATGAAGGTAGATTAATGGGAAATTGCACAGGGTGAAAATTTACGCCATTACAACAATAATTCTAGGCATTTAACATTAATGGTATGAATGTAAATTATTGGTTCTCCTTTACCATTATGCATTTCAAACCTAGGAGCCATGAAATCGATTAGAAATGGATTAGAAAGAATTTTGCAAGCCAACATATTATCTAACAACTTGAATGTCATATCTTTTTTGAAACTAAAGAGTAGTTGTTGAAGCAAAATTTAACCTCACTTACCTCTTTCATGATGATTTGAAGAGTTTTTTAGGAAGAACTAAAGGCTGGAAGGGGTGATATGTGTAGTAATGGATTGTGATGAAATTATAGTGGAAGGAGTAATGGATTAGGAGTGGACAATAGAATAATATGGATTTGTGGGGGGGATATAGCTATGGAAAGTAGGAATGATGATGAAGGAAACATGGGCATGAGTGTAGGATGAACTAGGATTAATAGGGGGGGCTAAAATGAGATTGGGGGGAAGGGAATAGTGGGTTGATGAAAATAAAATGTAGGGAATTATATATAGAGTGAAGAATGGTAGAGGATGTATATGAGTGAAGAGGAGGGGAATCATCACAATGGCCCAAACAATATGGCTAATGCATTTTAACATGCCAAATCCACATTCTTTAGTTATAAGGAGGTGTTGAAACTCATCGATTAGAAATGATGATTATGTATCATCTATTTTTTTGAAATCTACTTTAGGATTCAAATTTTATAGTGCATTTCTCTTTTTAGTTGATTTTTAACCATCTCAAGGTTGGAATCATGAGAATATGTTTCCTTATTATTAAGGTGGGTGGAAGTGGTTAGGATTTTGATTATGGGCATTTTAGAAGAAACCATTAATATGGAAGGATTAATATAGTGGTTTGTTGAAGGGGAAGTAAGGGTTGTTCAATTTTCTTTGGCATACAAGACTAAAAATATTAGCTCTTAAAGAGAACAAAATGTATCTATAAATACACATGCTATGACAATCTAGAATCTTAATAGAATAGATGGATGACATATATTGATTCTCTAGGTAATGTATGTAATATCAAGCTTCACCAAATTTATGTGAGTATATAAACACTTTCCCAAGGCTCCATTTATTTTTCCTATAGTAAACTGATTTAAGATGCAATCAAATAATTAAATAATATGAATAAACAAACTCGATCTACATGCAAGAGTTAAGAAATTGATTAACTAGAGAGGAATATAGTGATTATCTATTTTTGATAATGTGATGAATTTGACTTTGCAGTTAACTTGTTGTGACATGATAGGCAATTAGATTCAAAAATTAAAATATGGGATTAGAAGGTTGCAAAGAACTCTATAGAAGCTTACATTACCATAAATAGGGTTATGTTTGTAGCCTAGACTTGGACAAGGATATATCGTGCATCTTGGTAGATAATATAGTGCCACACCATGCAAAATTATCCTAGACAATTCCACACCATACAAATCAATCCTTGGGATATGGCCTCATTCTAAAAGGTTATAAAAGACATAAGGCAACAAATCATAGATCACATTTGGGTTATAAAAGACATACGAGACTAAGAAATCAAATATGGAAATCAAACATGATCTCATTATTTTGCCTCAAGTATAACAAATTTTTAAATAGTGTATTAATGTACCAAGTGGTTCCAATAGAAAGATATAAGTAATTTTTCAACTTTTGGGTCCTCATACATACACCGCTTGGGGCTAAGTAAATTATGAGAATATTTTAAACCATCTAAGCTACAGATTTATGCATAAGATATTTATATAAATTGATCTCCATAAGGCCATGAGGACGTACAAAATGTCATACAATTCCATCATGAGGGTGCACAAAATGTCATCAAAATATCATACAATGTCATGAGGCTAATTTATTGTCTCCCAGTCTACAAATATCATCAATACATATAGCCACACAAAAAATGTTATCTATATGCCATGTACAAGCACACAAAATATGTCCATCTATGAATATTGAACACTATTCCTCAAACATTGTGCCTCTTTTGCCCGACTATACATTAAACCTCAGTCCCTTGTAACAGTTGGTGTCTTGCATTGTTTTGATCTCCTACACTCCTCGCTGTTTTGTACCCCAACCTATACATTAAAAATATAAAATTAGATACTATGCCAAAGTAAAAAACTATAAAAATTATTTAAAATGATATATATTTTACACACTTACAACATACTGGTAGTCTAACTCTTCTTACCTACAACACTCAACATCATCAAGAGATGTTTTCCTTCACACAGAGGTGTCTACATCCATCTATAACATAACAAAGACATATTTATCAATTATTTTTGATCAATCTACTAATATCAATTGACACAAAATAATATTATTAAACATATATATTCATACTCATACCTGAGTTAAGCACATTGATGATGAAATTGCTGCACTAACACTAACTTTTAAATTTTCTCTTATGCCAAGAGGTGTGACTATTGTATTTATCAACTAAACAAACAATAATAGATTAAACTCAAAAACATAAATATATATATAAACAAAAAATTTAAAATTTGCAAAAACAAACTTAAATGTGTTATAGTGTACCTATGTAAATCCAATGTCAAAAGCATCCATGGAAACATGTGTACTAGATGGTGATGTGATGCCCACCTATTAGATAAAAGTATATATTTTAAAATATTAAATAATATTTTGAATAAAAAGTATATTTTATTTTGATATATTATAAATTTTTTACCTCTGATATAGATGCAAATGTACAAGTTGTTGCAACAAAGGTCGATGATGTACCACCCTTTGGATTTACACCCTAAAATGCATAATGTTTGCATCAGTTTAATTCAATACTAATTAAAAATATATTACATTTACAAATTTTAAGTATTTAATAGATAAAATATTATAAATTTAAATTAACATACCTACATTTGACCAACATACACCTCATTCAACAACTTATCTATCATCACCATATTATCTAATGCACCACCCTAATGACCCCCTGCTACTCCCATAACATCTATACTGACAATGATAACACACATGGGAGGTGGAACCATTTTCACCCTATGCATTGCTATCTCTCCCAAAGCATAGATTACAATAGTTTGAGCATATATGAGAGCTAGGGGAACTAGAGTTAGATGGTCAAGCTACTACATCATCGTGTGAGGAGAAATTTTAGGATATTTGTGTGCCATGCTCTATAATGGTGTATGTCAGTCTAGCAACTGCATGGAGATTTTGCACCTCCATACTCTCCCTGATGGCTATTGGAACTGTCACATAATAAATAGGCTTTTATGCTAGTGTTCTTCGATGTTCATAGTTATCTACCTGACGAGCTCCTAGTCTATGTTGAACAAAGCCTCCACCTCTACCCTAAAAACTCCCTCATATCAAAATATAGGAATTTCATGAAGAAACTCAAACTCAAAGTATAGTTTTTTAAGAAAATAGAGTGACACCTCATAATTATTACATGGAGGTTGGTCAAAGACCATCCACCACCTATCCCAAAAATTATTTCTTATCTCAACATGATTACACCAATGTATTGGAAACCTCTTTGAATTTAGAGGAATAGGTTCATTGGTTCTAAGATCTGTAAAAAGAACATATGTGTTTTCTTTGCTTATGTCTTTCCTTTTCACTTGATCATAGAATAATTTTGTTGCATAAAATTGATGAAATGAATCTCTATAAGTTTTCCATTGATTTATTTGATTTGTAACTATGTCAACATTTGTCATCATTGCTTCCAATGTTGAGGCAAGGGATAGGTGATGTGGGTTTTATGTTGAACCCCTCAATTTTGAAACTAATTTAGAAATTACAAATTTGTTTTGTTTTAGATTCCCTAACAAATCCTCTTGGCTTTGTCCAGGGTTTTTTGAAAGGGTTGGAGGAGGGTTAGGAATCCTAGGGTTTTCCTCAAGCATTTCATGATTTAAATTTGGTTGTGTCTCAGATTTAATATGATTTGTTATAAAATTTCCAAAAAAAAACATGAAATTGATAAGAAAAAAAATCCATTTTTTTCAAATGCAAAATTTAAATCTAATGCACAAAAAAATAGCACTTACCTCTTCTCCAATGTGGCATTGTGAAGCTAGGTTGCAAATGTCAAAAGAAAATTTGCGTTATGCTCTAAGGTTGAGGGCGAGAAAAGTATTCCAAAAAGCACTGGCCACAAGTGAGGAAAATGGGTAAGTTTTTTTATAACTTTATTGAGCAAAATATGTACATGTTTTTCTTTCATAAAAACACGTGTGTGTTTTTCTCATAAAAACATGTACGTATTTTTAGCACTAAAAACACAAGCATGTTTTTAATTCAAATAACACACTCATGTTATGGCTTGGAAAACCGGAGCCATAACATGAGCGTGTTATTTAAATTTCTTCATAAAATGAATGTTTTTTTCTCATTTTTGGGAATTTGGCCACTTTTTTGTGCCCCATCTTGGTGCACATGCCCTACATAAGAACTACATTAAGCTCTTTGTGCCTTGTGGTATTTTCTCATTCTTGTTTCTATAATAATAAGCAAAGTTGGATGAGAAGGTTCTAAAATTCTCTTCCCTTAACCATGTGCACGCAAAATGATGGATATAAGGGCCAAAAATTCACTCAAGCTACCAATATTGACATACCAATATCATATTGGTTATGACCATATATCCTCTATTATTAATTATGCAAATGATTCTAGAAAAATCTATCATTGGTGGGTGATTTGACACATTCATCAATTCAAGTAAAGAATTAAGTGTGCATGACCTCTTCTAAAATAAAACCAATCTCATAAAGGAAGATTGACTACCTAGGGTCCATATCACCAAGTCATGGCTATGCAAGCTAAGTTAGTAACCATTATAATAGTATTCTACTGCAAGGGGTATGTGATGTTTCTCAAATAATGAGATAAACACATATTTAATTTTTAAAAATTATTGATGTTTTAGAATTCACATGCATCTAAAAATTGATCAAAATAACTTGTTGCCTTTAGATATCTCTACGTTTATAATTTAGTAATGAATTTAACCTTGCATTTACATAATATTTGAGCTTCATAATAATAATTTTCAAGTTTTATCTTAACATAAATCATATCCTAATCAGATGTTCAAAAGAATACAAAAGAAATAAGGATTTAAATAGAGAAAGTGAGCATGTTTGTAATGAACTGCATCTTGATCATCATGTTGAGATAAAAAAATCCTAGGTAGCCAAATTTTCTTGATTAATATTTCACTCAAAGTAAGGAACACAAAGAGATGCATGACTAAGGACCTTGGATAAGGAATAAAAGTTGCATAAAACCATTGCATTCCACACATAGGTATCACCCTCTCAAATTTATCAATTAATGTGATTTATCATTCAACATGTATAGAAACCTATATATATTAGGTGAATTATAAAAAATAGTTCAAAACAATAAGCACATTTATTTTTAGAACCTTGAAAAATAATAAAATAACTTGGAAAAAACTCTAAAAATCTATAATTTTATTCAAGAAATAGGTTTCCAACCCTTAAAATATTTTTTGTTATCTATTTAAAGAGATAAACTTTAAAAAAAATCCTTTATAGCCACAAACACTTGGGAAAATCATTAAATTTTATGTTTACATCCAGGGCTAAGATCAAATTGATCTTAGAACTCAAAATTAAGCACATTTATTAACTATGTCATGATGTTCATCATTGTAAAAATCATTTTCCTTTTTACTCAAATAAATTTTAAAAAGTGGTTGCCCATGTTTTAAAGCTACTTTAACCTCGTCTTTGACATCTTCTTATGTAAAAAAAATTCTCCTTGCTTAGATAATCATGGTACAAATTTCAAATAGTAACTCATTAATGTTATATATGATGTCCTTGAAAATCAAATTATATGTTGAAGCCTATCCCCATCATATATTTAGCATAAGATGACTTCAAAAATTAGCTCCTCGTGCACCAAAAACCCCAAGATGCAACCTTCTTCTACATTAGGATCTCTAATTTTAGGTCCAAGATCTCCATTTTTCCTTGACTTCATTAAAATATTTCAATCAAGGATTATCTTCCTTTTTAACAATCTCTTGTTCAAATACTATAGGTATAGTAGTGAGGCAAAGGCACAAAGTTTCTATGATAAAAGTAATCAAGTATCCAAATCAACAATATATCGAATGGATTCCTCTTTGACAATTCATCTTAGCTCAAGCAATACTTCCATCATTCTTTTATAACCTTCTCTCAATATAATTTAAGCGTAGTAGAAAATCATGACCATTAGGTTTCATAATTGAATCTTCATATTAAGATATAATTATCATTTCCTATTAACAATTTTAAAAAAAATTAATAGCATATTCATAACATAAGTGATCCTGTCATGCTTGATATCCATTCCTATAGTCAAATCATAGACAAAAACATAAAATTCCTAAAATTACAAATTAAAAATAGAAACCAAGAAATGTTATACTCATGATTACAACATCTCCATTCTTGTTCATTATCCTTTCAAAGTTAGATCTTATATCATTATCCTATTCTCAATCAAATTGAGTGTTTTCATTAACAACCCCATCTAATTTGACTCTCTTATCTATTGACCATTGACTCAAAGTCACCAGGATACTCCTTACACTATATTCTTGGATTGATAATAGTCCTCTAGCTCTTCATAATAGATCTACAATGATATGTTAGTCATTTTTAGTATTGTGGTAGTGTTTAGGTGTGTATCATTTCCTTTTAGGTGGATAATAGATTATGTGCTATGTTATGACAATGTTCTAATCATTTCCTCTTCATGAATATCCTATCCATGAAACTTTATGATAGCCTAGATAGATGATGATATGTTAAGTTTTTTACATGATTGTTGATATTCAGAATGAAAATATTTGATCTTAATGACACTCCATACTTTATTATGATAGTCATTGTTGGTAGGGTTAAGAGCATAAAACATAACATAGTTGCAAACAATAATTTAATATACTATAACTCACCACAAGAAGGATGAAGAACACAAGACCGACCAAGCCTATTAAGAATAGCTATGTATTGTAAGGGACACATCCCAAATAGAACATATATGCATATATAATAGATAAATGTAAGAGATTAATCAAGATAAATGGGAGAATATATAGAGAGAGGATTGACTGTAAACTCATGTTTTGTTATATCATAATGCATGAATATAATATAAAAGAAACTCTTTAGCTAATCAAATGGATTATTGACTATAGTCTTGGTTAGGAATATAGCATGATACTGTAGGAGCTGAGATATAGCTCATAGAACATGTTTGAGTCACTCAAGGACTCAAGCCTCCAAGATCATCTGCAAAAAACAACAACCTTCCACAAGAGGGAAAAGCAATAACATGAAATTGCAACAATAGATGCAAGATGTGGCCAATATGCAATACTCAAGATTGCAATGATATATTGTACTTACACAACACTCAACTGATCTTTCGATTGATTGATGAAATGTACATATGAAGCCTTGCTCATATAGGCAAGGAGTGAGATTGGATTAGACAAGATCATGACAAGTGTCTTAATCCTATCACATGAGACAACTAAGTCATAGCAACCTAGGACACACACATTAAATTCTCAATGAAAAATATTAAATGCATGCTCCAAGATAATTATTAAATTCTAGATAACTAAAAGTAAATAATGAGACATGGCCCCATTATAACTAACCTCTAGAAATGACAACTAGGAAACTTAACTCCTAAGTAAACTTATAATAATGTGAATAGGTCCTCACTAATAACTAGTTAGGAAATAACCCCATTCACACCAACACCCCCCATAAGTGCAACTTAGGGAGTGTAATTATTATGCAAATGGTGCAAAGATGGGTCTCGACTATGAGGCCATGTTAGGTGCCCATGCACAAATGCAAATGAAATCTCTCACAAACGGAGAAAAGGAGAAAACCCAGTGGGACAAAACTCTTCCCCAAAAGAGAGATGAATACAATAATGATATCCATCGTAAATCCAATCAATCTCCATCCACATGAAGGATAACAAGAGAGATCATACAAATCCCCCATAATGAGATAACCCGCTGCAAAGAAGCATTGGAAGCACACTTGTGGATTAACACCGGAATCCTCAATCTAGCAAGCAAGGAAAGATAATTATGTTTGCTAGAAACCATATTAGAGTCACTCAAGGAATCAATTCAGAATCATGATAAAGCAACAGTAGATCTGATGCCAAGGAACACTGGAAAACTCACAAATTGGAACAACTCTAGAATCGATGAAGCAACAATCAATTGAGAAATGATCTGGAACTTAAATGAGGTGTAGAGAAAATGCAAACCTAATGCATGCAAAAAGGAAATAGTGCATGCACTGATGAATGATCACATATTCCTCCATGAATAAAAATGAACTTAGATTAGCTTTCTAATGCCACTTGAATCACGAAAATCTAATAACCAAGGCAAAAGTTATGATTTTTTTTTAAAAGGGTAAATTTTGCCAACTGAAAGCAGAAGACACAACCCTTTTGATTTAATTCTAAAAATTTTGTTCGATGTATGAAAAAACTAATGGATACCCAGATAATATTTTGATGCTATCAACAAAACCCAGAAAGCGTTTTTGAATCCAAAAACCAGAACATGCTTAAGTCACTTAAGGACTCAAGCCTCCAAGATCATCTGTAAAAACCAACAACAAGCTTCCATAAGAGGGAAAATAAAGAACATGAAATTGCAACAATAGATGCAAGATGTGGCCAATATGCAATACTCAAGATTGCAATGATATATTGGACTTACACAACACTCAACTGAGCTTTTGATTGATTGATGAAATGTACATATGAAGCCTTGCTTATATAGGCAAGGAGTGAGATAGGATTAGAAAATATCATGACAAGTGTCTTAATCCTATCACATGAGACAAAAGTCATAACAACCTAGGACACAAGCATTAAATTCTCAATGAAAAATATTAAATGCATGAGAGAATCATTAAATGCCTAGATAACTAAAAGTAAATAATGAGACATGACCCCATTATAACTAACTTCTAGAAATGACAACTAGGAAACTTAACTCCTAAGTAAACTGATAATAATGTGAATAGGTCCTCACTAATAACTAGTTAGGAAATAACCCCATTCACACCAACAGATACCACAATGCATCTAACCTTTGGTCATTATCCTATTGCTACTACTGGGGTATAAATACAACTACTAAAGAATATTTTGGGCTTTAAACTTTGATTTTCATCCCACTTTCTTATTAACATTGATTTTTTTGTTGGGACCCTAGTTAGGCAATAGAGAAGAGATCAAATCATCAAATAAAACTTGCGGATTAAACCGGTTCAAAAATTAATAGAAAACACTAACGAAATTTTGTTACTAATCTACAAAAAACTCCTTAGGTACTAACCCTATGAGAGGGGGTTAGACATCCAGTGATGGTGAATTGAAAGGGGGGATCTCCAAGGGATACCCTTAAAAATATGTGAACATAAAAAATGAGCATGCAATAACACCACAGGAAGCATAAAGAAGCAATGTAATACCAAATTATAAACACTTATGGCTAAAGGAGATAATAAGTTAAGATAAATTAGAGAAGAAATTGAATTAATAATAAATTAAACATGGAGGGAAAAAGAATGGAAGACATGCATCAAAAATAGACTCAAGAATGATAACAAAGGTGTCACATGAGGATGGAGAAAGTAGATAAAATTGAGAATGAGCACACCAAGAAGGGTGCTACTGAGTGAATTAATGTGGGTGTTGCTAATAAAAGGAAAGTAGGGCATATCAATAGGGGTGTAGACTCTAAATAAATTGAATTTTACCAAACTCTAAAGTAAATGAATAGAAATATTTAAATGTAGAAGAAATACTAACAAAATTTCAGGGAAGTATAGAAAGGTATGGGGAAGCAAGAAAAGAGTTGGAGGAAATTTGTGAAAGTATTTAGGCCCCAACACTCCCACATTTAGTTAAATCATCATAGTTAGGGACAAATTTATCTAATGCTAAGATTACTTTGGATGAAAGGTTTATGGAACTTCCAAAACCCCAAAAAAAATCCAATCCATTGATGTGGATTATCTAGAGCAACTAGCTAATAAAAGTGTAAGAAAACTAAAGAAAGAAGAGATAAATAGGGGAAGTAAAACCATGTTCAATTTGGGAAAAGATTTATCATCAATAAATAATAAAATATCATTCACAAATAAAATAGTATCACCTAAGATGAAATTCCACTTTGAAGAGTTGCACTCCTTGGACTAGGAACCATCCCTTATGCCAAATAAACCAAGGAGATTTTTGGTAGAAGATACAAGTGAAAATTCAACACAAGTACCAGATCTACAACAAAGATTCATAAAGAATTGTAAAGTACTATTAAGAAGGGAATACTTTGACATTAATATATCAAGGGAAAAAGGAAGAGAAAGTAAACCTACCCTACGGAGGAGTTCTAAGAAGAAGAAGGAGCAAGATACAAAGAAAAATTACTACGATGAAGAGAAAGAGCCTAAAAAACACTAGACTCACCAATTAATCTCCTTGTGTTTGGAAAAGAATCTAAAAAATCTGTAGAACACATATTTATATTGGATTATATCTAGTAGAGAAAATGGATAACCATATATATCAAACCAAACTATTTGATTTTAAGGGAACACTAAGAAGAGATGCCCTCAATTGTTATAGGAAAATTTACCCACAACATGATAAGGAGTGGGATGAGATAAATAAATAATTCTTAGAAAATTTTGAAACTCCAGAAGTGCCCACAGAGTGTGAGAAAAATGAGAGACCTAGTACAAGAAGAAGAAGAAAAAATAAAATATTATGATAGAAGACTCAATGAAGTATCTAAGAAACTACAAGAAACACTAACAAAGAAACAAAAAATAAAATGTTTCATATTTGTATTAAGTCTAGAGATCAAGACATTCTTGGATGGAAGAACATTTGATACATAATTTGATGCAGTGATCTTGGCCTACCACATTGAATCACAAACATGGAGAAGGAAGGAGAAGGATAATGAAAGTAAAGAACTATAAAGATTAGGATTAGAATTAGAGTAGTTAGAAGTAAAACGTGAAATACTAGAAAACTAGGATAAGAACCCACACAAAAAAAATCCAACATCTGGTGCACATATTGTTCAAGAGAGGGATACATAAGGAACGAGTGCCCCATAATGAAGGGAAAGAATAGGGTTGTTGCATTAAGGGTGGATTTCAAGATAGTTCACAAGAGGAACCAAATAGTGTAATGTGGCCTTTGTGGATAATGTGAGGATCATGAGATAAATGAATTTCCATCATTACTATTTATGTTAAATGTGTAGTGTCATAAATTGTCACCCTTGACAATTTCACATAATTTTTTTCTCCCCCTAAATTATTGAGCCTAATTGGGTCCCTAATTTTCTAAATTATGCATTCTATATCCCATTTATACCATTTTCTGAGAAATTGCAAGCATTGAAAAAATGCATCCATTTAATGTTTTGCTCTCAACACCTCATGTCCTATAAAATGGGTCCGGAATGGGGACACCCTAGGGTGTCTAAGTCCTTTTGTGTTGAGACCCAATTTTTAATATGTCAGTGTTATCATTTTAATTTTCAAAACCCAACTTGCAAAGGTCGACTATCGAGATCTATTTTTTGGGAAATTGGATAAATACCTATAAATACCTAGTCTTTTCACCATTTGAAACTAGAAATGGATTTTATGAGCAAGCATTATTGTCAAGAGCATCATTTCAGTGATTTATTACAGAAATTCAAGATCCAAACATCATGTCAAAGTGTATGTGAGTTCATGTTGTTTTATTTCATTATTTTGTTAAGGCTAACCCCTTTTGTAGGTCTCTAAAGCAATTCAAGTAATCTTGAGCAATCAAGATCCAAGACCTTGAAGTGATGTGTATGACTCTAGTCCTTTAAGGAATCCATTGAGGTGTGGTGAGTTGTAGCATTTTGTGATTTCATCATTCCTTCCTATTCATTGCCATTTTATCATTAATATTGCCATTGTGGGATTGGAAACACTTACACGGGGTTTGATTGAGGCAAGCACCTAAATGACCCAACATTTTCCCTTTGTTTGAATGTGAAATTTTTAGGTTTGAAGATGATTTAAGGGAACTTGAAGAAAAATTGTTCGTTGTTGCATTTGAAGCTCTACATCTTGTCAACTCACAAAAACTCACCTACAAAATTATCCAACAGTGATCTGACAACTTTGCAAGCGGAAACGAAAGTATTAGATATGTCACTAGAGGACCTCAAAAGCAGAGTTGGAGAGGCATAAAAGGACTTATACTCCCTAGGGTGAATTACTCCTCCTATTCATATTGAAACCATTTTTTATGGGCAAGTAGACAGTCTTCTACACTTCCCAAATTTGCCTGCAAAATTTCGTTCCAGTCTATGCATTGTTGGGATCTTGCATTTTACATATTAGAGCACATAGTCTAATTAGGTTAATCATAGAAATTCAATTCCAATCCATTCTAATCCCCAATTTGATGGAGATCTAGGTCTAATTGGCTCACCTTCATGGTTGAAAGTCAACCTATACACCTTGTTGATCTCCATCTCAATGAAACCATAGAAAGAGGCCTTGAATGATATTGTTCTAAGCACTTAGGACTTAGGATCACATTTTTCTATGTTTCATTTTGGTGAAATTAGAATTTTGATGTAGAAACCTTTTGAAATATGAAGTAATTCAACCCTAGATCTAGGTTTTGCATTGTATTATTTTGTGTTACTCATTTAGGGTTTTATTTAAATGCATCATAAAAACATAAAAAAATCAAAATATTTGCATCTCATATTGCATCATAGGTTGCATTAGGATTTATTTCAGTCATTTAGATGAGATCTACATTCAAAGTTGCATTCAAAATTGTCACTTATTGTTGCATATTTGCTTTTGAGTCACATTGTCTTAAATTGTGAAAATTTTGGAAACATATTCATTTACAAACATGTTTGCACATAGAAGCAAAACCTTTAGACAGTATAATAAACATTCAAATTTTGAATTTTTAGGACCCCTATCAAGGACTCAGACACCCTAGGGCACATCTGTCCTTGTACACTTGCATCACCAAACTTTTTTACAATTTGTTGTCTTTATCTACTCAGTCTATTGGTGCTTACAGATCTCTGAATGGGAATTCATAATTGCATATCTTTTAGTCATCTTTGATATAGTTCATAGGAGGGAAAGTAAATACGTTTTTTAGTATCAAATTTGCATCAAAACTCATCATTTCTTGGCCTTGGCATCCTAGAATCATTCATTTATTATATTTTAGATCTAAAAAAATTGCATCCAAACTTGTTCAAAAATCTTACACATTATTGCGCGCTTGCATTTTTGCACCACATTGACATTAATTCAATAAAAATTGGAAAAATATAAACTATTAAACATGTTTGCAAGCAGACCTAGAATCCTTCTGCAATGCCTTACACAGTCAAACTTTGAAATTTTAGAAACCATGTCTAGGACACAGATGCCCTTGGGCGCCTTTGTCCTACTATTTTTGGCTTAAATTCCTATGGTAGAGATCTCTCAGTTTCGTCTATCCAAATTTGATGTTTGTTTTTCAATTCTAAATTTATAGTACTATTTGATTTTGATCATTTGATCCATAAGGCAAGTAGCAACATGTTTCCTTTTCAAAGATGTAGTTTTGATATTATAACTCATGGCTTGTATAATTATAATATCCCTACTTATGAGTACAATCTAAGGAAATTAAATGAAGTCATTGATAAGCATGTTAATCATCCTCCCAATATCTCTCCTAATTGTGCGAGTATCTTAGTGCAAGAGAATGAAATCATTGACACATTTCTTAATATCACTTTGCCTAATCTTCATTCATCTCCCAACATCTCTCCCACTTGTGAGAATGTTTTGGTGTAAGCGGATGCAATCATAAACAATCATGACAATCATATTTTTTCTTCTCTCAATACCTCTCCTACTTGTGAAGAAGGTATCTTGGTGTTAGAGGATCCAACACTAGTAGAATTTGGAAAATAAATGACTATGTGACTAAAACTTTTAGTCACAACAACTAAAAATGACTAAATTCTACTAAATTTTTGTAACTTAGCTATAAATGAGTAAATAAATTACTAATTTGATCGTTGACTGAAAAATTATTTAGTCACACAAATAAAAATGACTAAATAGTTAGTCATTTATTTAGTCACAATCCATTGGAATAGATCATTTAAGGAATCAAGAATCAATAGTGTTATTCCTAATTTTCATTTTAATAAACATACTCTAAAACTTTCTTCGAAACCTTATTTTCAGGCGTAGCCTGCCAAATGGAGAATTGAAATGGCATAATTTTCATTTTAATAAACATACTCTAAAACCTTATTTTCAAGTGTAGCCCGCCAAAATGGAGAAGTGAAATGGCATGCTTATGTTTCCCCTGTAAATAGTTGAAGTTGGTTGGGTTCAAGCTTTTCAGTAAAGAATGACAGAGAATGGTAAGGAGATGTGTGTGACAGGAGGCATAGGATTCATTGTTGCTTATCTCATTCTTGCTTTGCTCAACAAGGGTTACATTGTTTGTAATCCAAGTATTTAATTGACATATATTTGCATAGTTTCAAATTCCTTCAAATGCTTTAGATGCTTTGGTTTCATCAATTTTCTCATTAAATATAGGTGTGATCTGTCATGGTGTCTAGCTCATCAAATATCAACCAAACTGGAAATCAAATTGTTGAGGTTTAGGTGAAAGTTGTTCCTCCTTTCCTAATGCCCCTTATCTTTGCTTTCACTTAGTGAATCTACGTGGAGGCATTCCATATCTGCTCCAAACTATAGGGAGTGGTAGCCACTTCCCAGTCAAGTAATACATCTGTCCACAAGATATCTCATTACCATAACAACATATGCAAAAGGTCAGTTCTAGTTAGTAGTTGGGAACTATTCCTTGATCATTAATGAAAGGATTATTGAACTTCAAGTTCATCCATGATGATCTGTTGCAGATCAAGTTGTCGATCCAATAACAAGTATTGATGATTTGGGTATGCTTTGACACTCAATTTAAACTACATCTAAATTTTCCAAACGAGCGCTAAGTTGCTTTTAATTAATCAGCTTTCATTTTTGGACTTTTTAACTAATTTTCAGGTTTTGAACCTCTTTATATATATCAAATCCTCCAATATAATCTGTAGATATTCTACAGTTATTGGGTTATTATCTTGACATCTTAACTGTGGATACTTGTTTTTCTATGTGATAGATCATGCCATCTATATAATTTCCTAGTTTCTTTGTAATACAAATTACTTTTTAAATTTTCTAGTCATTTAAGGTTTATGGTTGTTAGATTCTACATTACATCTAATCCTTGATAATACTATACATTCGCTTTTCAACAACCACAAATGAGCAAGACACCACTTGTTTTTTCTGGCTCCATGATCTGATTGCAACTAGCAATAAATAGCGTTTGGAAGTACTTTCTGTTAGCTTTCAAACAAGCTCAGATGTCTATATTATTTTTATGTTAGATTTGTTTTTGGCACAAAAAAATTGTTAAAGAGTTTTGATCATATAGGTAGTATACATTCTCCCTGTGGATCTAGTGTCATCGAGATCCTTTGTAGTAGACCTAAGAAGGTTTTGAAATCTTTGTGTATCTTGTAACTTGAATTGTCATTTTGTCTTTGTCTTACTCAATGCAAAGAATAGATTCTTTTTACCTATGCTGCAAGTAGTTCATTCGCCAACACCAGTTTTTCTTTTTTAATGGGACGTGTAGAAGGAATTAACTATTTTTTCAAACTCAATACCACTTAACCATGAAGTTTTCATCTTAAACTGGCTCAAGCTAACCCTACAAAATATCTATAAACAATACGTTTGGAAATATGTACAAGAAAAACTACCCAATTTGAGTGGGATTTTGAGTGCATATTTTATTCTAGGAATTTTTTGGGAATAACCTTCAGACATTAATATTTGCAATTAGTTGTACTAAAATTGGCAAACAATTGTAGTTTCACCCTTATATATTATCTTGTGTGTAATTGTTTAAGCTTGGCCTGGTATTTGGTATCCATCCCTCTTTCTATCATTGCTTATAATTTCTGCCTGTAATACTGCAATTATCTTTTTCATTGTTCATCATTAGCCTTCCAAAATTTTCTTTTTTTCTGATCTTGGAAGTATTTTCTATAGCGATGCAACAGAGCTAGAAATGAAGAAGAGCCAAGTTTTGAAATTTTAGGCATATTTTTTAGCAAGGTAATTGCTCTTCTATTAGAATATCTCTCTCTGATCTTTTGCATGTCAAGGCTTTTGGTTATGTCATGATATATTTTGTTCTACATTAGCTAAATCTAGGATTCTGAGGAAAACAAAACTCATTGAATGCAATGAATACATGTTTTTTTCCCATTTGGGTTGGATGTTCGTTCTTTGGTCATCTTGTGTGTTTTAGCACAATTACTAAGCCCATGCAACCGCATTTGCATCATTTAAGGTAAAACTCTCTTCCACTCTTTGAGATTATTTTCTCTACCATATCAGATGCTTCTTTCTTGTTGTGCTTCCATTTTCATATTGTCTCTAAAATCTGTGGAGTGTTTCCTAACATTTTTTTTTCTATAGGTTGTAGGCAATGAAAATCCTTCTATCCTTATTTCCTTTGCTTCAAAAAAAATCATTGGAGGGCAGCTCACTTCAAAGTTACATGTGATTGATCTAGGTGCATAGCCAGTTATGGTATTTTGTTGCTTCTTGATTTGCAATTTGAACTAGCTTAAAGTTTGGAAAATTGTTGGCTTTTCTATAAAATAAGCTCTCTTTTGATATTGCGGATGAAATATAGGTATTGTAATCCTATAAGCATTGCATAAACTTGCCTAGGGTTTGATCTTCTTGCACATTCATTATTTTTGCTAACTATCCTCTTGAATAAATGAAGACATCCTGCCTATCCCACTGTCCTCTCTCCTTGTGAATGATGAATACCTTGTGAGAAGAAGGTTGCCTCGGGCTGGTGATTGTTTTTCTCTCTGAGTGATTGGTGATTTCCACCTTTTAAACTCTTTACACCATTATTTACTATGACAATCAACCTTTGTAACGATCACATGCAATCCTTAATCTGATAGATTAAAAGAGAATATACATGTCTCATTGACCTAATTCTTTATTGTAAACAAAAGGGGAAATGTTGGTATGCTTTTACCCATATTACATTATGCTCCTTTTGACTGACAAGGCAACATTTTCTCCTTAACCTAAGATCTCACTACCTTAAACTCAAGGCTTCATTTTAAAGTCAAAACCTCCTCAATGTTGTCTCAGGCTTTCTATCCTTCAACCTTACTACCACTACTACATAGTCTACATGGTATTATTCATTGTCACTCATGAAGCTCAAAGACCTTATTTCACTAGGGTTTAATGATCAATATTCACATATTTTCCTTCTATCAAAAATCAAATCTGTATGACTATCCCTCTACTGTCTATTTGACTTGCATTTTGAGCTCGTTGCCCTCCATTGTAGTGACAATATTGAAGTGTATTCAACAATTTTCTCATTTATGATAGACCCTACCTCCATAATACTGTGAAAATAATGGAATGACTACTATTACTCATACACTGTCACCTTTAGCAATAATATCCTAATGACATGGTTATTAAGTCCAAAATATGAGCTTGTTGCTTCTACATTTACACCATGCACAGTCACTATTTTGCAACCATCCTATCACTACTTCTATTAGTGATAGTCCTTAGAATGTTTTGTCCAATGTAAAAACTCTAATTGATGATAAAGCCACTATATCTCTTTGCAAACTACATGTAATGTGATAATAATCTCCAACTATACAACGGCAATGAATATTCCAAGGGCTTTAGTATAATCTATCACACAATTTTGAATTATGACCTGGATTTTATGCTTGTCCTCACATCATTGTTTAGTTTGAAAAGGTTGTTGATGGGTTGGCTACATGAGGTAAATATTGTAATCATGGTGCTTTTCATTCTCTAATAGACATAAGGCTTTTTTATTCTCTTGTAAGTTTGAATGTCAATTTCATTCTATGACTACATCTGTGTAATCATTGAAGGAAGTTCTCTAATGCATAATTGCCAAGAATGTGAGGGTCTCCATGAATTTCCAATCCATTTGATTATTGTGATGTTGTGACTAACCCATGTGATTTCAAGTGACTCCCTTGTGGTTTTTTACCAACCTTCCGCCTATCTCCTTTAGGCCAGAGTCATTTTCATGTGTATGGCTTCATTATGATAGTGTTCATCACTTGGGACTGTTCCCTTCTCTATGACAACCCTTATTATAAATTGTCATTTTCCCATTTGTTATTACATCATTGCCACTATCCACCTAGACCAAATTTCCAAGATTCACAATACTTATTGCAAACTATTATAGTAACCATGAGAGCCCCTAACTGTTCATTAATGGTTGGCCAAACCTTAAACTATTCAAAGAATTAAAAACTATGCCTTGAATTGAATTTGGTAAGTAGCACACCTCTTGATACTACCCTTATTGTCATTTTTGGACATTACTTTACTTGTATACCCCTTCCATAACTATCCATTTGGTGATGGTGATAATAATAATGGTTCTCATCATGATTATGAAAGCTGAGTAAAATAGTGTCTTCTATGAAAACCACTGTCACTGTCTTTTGTGAGTATTCTCCTTCCTTAAGACAATCCTATAACTGCCCTCTGTTACTATCATCATGTCATTACAATGCTCTTAATTTCACCTTTGTTATTGGCTCTTATTGTTGCTACAAGTAATTGTTGTTTTGCATTTTCCAATGTCACATTCCATGCAACATCATATCCCTACCCTATGAAAAGACTATTAACAGTACATTGATCTTGTTCACCCTCATTATCCTCATATTCTTTGGCTTCTACTTTGACATGATCCTCTTGACTGTCCACTAGAGTGACATTTTCTAAGCATTAAAACCCCTTTTGGAGCACTTTCACTATCATTTCTAAAAGGTGGTTGTTCTCTTGAAGCTTCATAATCATGATCTTCCTTGGAGTCTTCTTGTCTCATATTGCTCCTGTATAAGGTCTTGTCCCTTTATTGCACATGGTTCACTATCTATTATGTGCATATTGTCATGAGTCATCTTGTATATAGCACTGTGTTTGAAGGTTTTCTCCTCTTAATAAATGGTCCTGAAAAGAAAGTCTTCAATGATATAATTGAAATCCTCTTGCTACATGTTGAATAAATGTATACAAGAGAAATTATTATTCCTACAAGAACCACAACACTTACTGCACCTCCAACTATCACTCAATCTGGGATTTTGGCCTCCCTTAACCACTATTTTGATGAATGTTTAGGGAAGTTAATGTTAATGCAACCTAATATATCCATGAACCTTGAAAGAGTTTCATCAAATGGAAAAAATCTCCCAAGTTATTGTTCAACAAGATAGTTCTTATAATCTCCAAAGTAGTGCAATACTTGCAAATAATCCTCCATTCAAAATTACTATTTTACTGCCAATTGCCCCTTTCTTGGCATTGTGCCTCTTGAGGTATGGCTATTCCCTTGATAAATCTGTCCTAAAAGATGCGCTGCTCATTAAAGGACAATCCCTCTCATCACTGTATGTATTTATCACTATCATCTAATGTTTGAAAATTATCCTTACATTAGAGGACTTCAAAACTTGTGCTCTTGTTGACTATCCTTTTTGGCAACCCTTATGGCTATGACTCTTCATCTCAAGGTGATTTGGCTGTCTATCCTAGGGTTTGGTAAACAATAAATTTTTTTATGTTATTTGACCAATCATGTTGGGTATTTAAACATATCAAATATTACTTCTATTTATAAATTATCAATATAGTATAAAACATACTAACAATTTTTCATTTTAGGAAGGAAGGCCAAGATACTCAAGATGAACTCCATAAAAGAAACCTTAGAGAGGAACTTGAAGAACGATGCATGATTGGAGTTTCCCACATCCACAACCTCTGGGTATTCAAGTTAGTGTTATCTTGAATAGACAATCTCTAACAAAACACTACTACATTCACCATTACCTTCAATACCTGAGATTATTCCATCACTCATCTTTATGAATTGACACCTCTGTCATTACCCTCAATGCCTTTTCATTTGCCACATTTGATATAAAGAACCTTGTTTAGGTTTGTTTGTTGTCCCTACACTTCACAGTCAACATTGTATTATACACTATCACTTAGTGCTCAAGGTTTGGATACCCATCATAAAATGTGAATAGTGCCTTGAAGCCTCCACTCATAGATATTCTTATAAAAAATATTAAACTGCCACCTATGATCCCATGATGACTTCAAAATAGGGTGGTAACTCACTTATCCTAAAGCATTCCAAATCATGACTATTCTCTTGGCTCTAAGGGTCTTTTAGGTGTTAGTGAAGAATGCTTTGATTGAAGACTTTTGCATGAGCTACCTCTAACCCTGAACTTGCACTTTCATTTCACAATCTCCTTGCATATAATGTCAATGTTCAAACACAAGGTTTATTCTGCTAGAAGCTTTCCATTTCTTTGCCTAACTACAATCATGTAGCACTCCATCATGACTGCCTTTCATAGTGTATATGCTTGGTATGATACTCACTGCTTTCCTCAAGGGTCAAAAAATTTGCCTCCATATACCGTTCAACTATCATTTGTATCTTCCCACAAAGTCACTGTGATGTGGGACTGTCACCAACCTATGATGCATACATTGGCCTCTTATGCATATTCAACCATGACAGTGTTCTGACTGTCCTAAAATTGAGTATGACTACAATCTTAATTGTTATGACCATCACTTTATTTATCACTACTATTGTCAGATTTCCACACTTGAGGCGCTATCTAGGGCTTGGTTGGTCTTGAAACCCTAAAGGTTGATCCTCACTGCCATTTAATTACCACACTTTGACAAAATACTCACTTCCCTTTGATCTCTTTGTGGTTGGCAGCATAAGGTTATAGTCCTTCCTTCAACCCAGGTTTGAATGTCATCATCCTACATACTAATAGCATCATTTCATACTTCACCTTCTTAGTTTGCAATGTACAAAGACCAAGGTTGTTCATTATGCAGTTTGTGTTCAAATTTTCTAGTACTATGATTTCCTTGCAGATTTATTGGCTAAAACGTATATTAATGAAAGAGATAAATTAAGTTAGTGTTCACAAATGACTAAAATGGTATGAAATCACCCATAGCTTAGTTGCTACTCTAGTTTTTAGTTTGAAATTTTTAGTATTATAATTTTATGCCTTAAATAGTTTGAAGTATTTTTTTTTTGATAGAATAAGCAGGGAAGGGCCATGACCCCATGGAAAAAAATCATATGAAAATGAACAGTCAACATGGGAAACAACACCACCAACCAAACCAAAAAACAGCTTTAGGGTGGCACACAGGTCCAATTTTCAAACCATCGCAATAGTCCAGCCAAAAACTATCAAAAACAAGTTACTACCAACTAAATTAGAGCTACGGAGGCCATTAATTAAGTCCATAGTATACCAGGTGGTATTCCACGAAATCTTATAGAGAATTAACGAACAATCCCAAAAATTGGAATAATTCAAAAAACCCATCAAAAAGTAGGAAGACAAAAAACCAAGCCATTAGCTGGTTTTCCTAAATAGGTCCCCATACTCAGCTAAGAGAGCCACATATTCACGCTAGTTAGGTCCCTCTGCTTCATCCAACAGTTTGAGGGCGTTAGATTTCCCCTGCTTTTTCAATTTTCTAGTTATCTTAGCTTCTCCTAAGGCCGCACCCATCATTGCACCTCTCATTAACCTATTAGTGAATCTCATCAGAGAAACCAGAGCCTTTTCCATATCCTCGAATTGGACCTGCAAAAAAGTTAATCTACTTTTAAAAAAATCAATACTTAATTCTTCATTTTTATTCTCCAGACCAGAAAGCCCAACATCCTATTCGTTCACAGTTTCATACTTTTCCTCAGATGGCTCCACCTGCTCCTCTTCATCATCTTTTTCCTCCTCCTCCAAATCTTCTTCCCCCATATTGTAGGAAATTTCCTCAAAATCATAATCTTCATAATCATCATCTTCCTAAGCCTCGAACTCCTCATAACCTAGGATATCTTCCACATCCACAGACACTTTTTCCTTCCCCTTTTTCTCTTTTGAGGCCACCTTCGCCAGTCAAGAAGACCTTCCACTGCTATTGCCGCTCCCCTGACCCTATAGATTCTCCTTGACCTTCTCCTTTTGGTTCACATCCTCAAAAATATGAATAACTTCACTAGGATTGACCTCCCTTCTAGGTTTCTTGGCTTTTGGGGGCTCAAACAGCAGGGGAGAGTGTTTTCTCTTTTCAAGGGTAGCTCTAGAAAGCAGCAAGTCAACATTCTTCGAATCCTCACTTTTTTGGGGCCGATGGGTAGAAGGGTTCAACACATTAGCCACCAGAGAGTTTCTCTTAGCGGGGATAAGCAAACGTCTCGCAACAACAGCAGGAGGGTTGTAGGGAAGTTGGTCAATGGCTAGGGGTTCAACAACATCTGAGTTAACCACCCTTCGCGATTCAACATTGTCCTCATCAGATTGGTTAGGGTTCTCGACTCTTGCATTAAGAGGATTTCCATGGGGATTTTGGGAAAGGGAATATTTGTACAGAGTAAGCTGTAGACATCTAAATTTAATCACTCCCATATGATTAAATTTACTCCCTTTTCGTCTATCATATTAAATATTAATTTATTAATTAATATTACACCTTTTGTCTCATATTTGTAAAGTATTTAATTTAATAATTAAATGCTTTATCTTTCACCTTCTTCCTCTCTAAATTAAATAAATACACCAATTTATTTAATTTTTTTTTACCCTTTTGATTTAAAATCAATTTAAAATTCTTCATTCTCTCTCCTTGTCACATCCTCCATGATCTTGCTCTAACCTGAATTAATTTAATTAATTCATGATTATGATGTGCATCCTCTTAATCAAAGATTAATGTCACATCCTCCTACATTTGCCACTTGCCTCTAATCTTCCATTAATTATTCTAATCCAATATTTGCACAACCTTAACCAAGGTCATTAGCCATATTTAGCACCACCTTTTTAGTCAACCTTTGCATTTACCTCTTTTTAGCATTGACCCTCTTTCCCATGTGAATTTTTAATTCACATTTATTTATCCTAGATCCTAAGGCTTCTAGAACCTTGGACTTGTCACATCATCCACATGTGACCAAGTCCCACCTTTTTGGAGCTCACCTTTTATCCTTTAGACTCTCCTAAGAATGTGAATTTTTAATTCACATTTATATTTTCAACCACCTCTCCTTTTCCCATGGAGATTTTTGAGGAATTCAAAATTCTCAAATGTCCCTTTCACTCTCACTTGGGGACAAGGAATCCCTTTTTGAGGAAATCTTCTCACTCCCCAAGGTGCTTGGAAGGTCTTGTCCTTCCTCCACCTCATGTACCTTTGGCCACCTCACTTACACCTCATCTCCCCTTAGCCACTTCACCATCCACATGTCAAGATGTGAGGGCTTGTGAGTTCTCAACTCACCATAGCCCTTCATCTTGACCTTATTGGATGAATCTTGACTGTTGAATTCTCTAGGGAATTCAAATTCTTCTATAAATACCCCCTCCTCAAGGGCATTTACAACACTTTTTGATTTGAGCAACCTTATGCCGCCAATTTTCATTCTCAAGCACTTGCTATCATTTAGCCATCCACTTTGATGATCTTGCACATTCAATCTTGCATCTAGCTACATCAAAAGCCATCCAAGGAGCACACAAATTCATCTAAATCAAGGGCCAACCAAGGAGTCTTCAACAGCAAGGAAGGTATAATCGATTTACATTTGTATTTCATCTATTTTCCTTGTTTTATCACTCCTTAGGCTAATCCTTGAAGTGTTCTTAGTATTTTTCCACTTGCATTTTTAGTTATTGTGCATGTTAGAGTAGGGTAAAATTCCAAGGTACACATAAGCATTAGGCCCTGATGAAGCGGTGGGTTAGCACCTTTCTCAATATTCAACTGCATAGAGGATAGAAGGTAAAACGATAGGTTTATGTGCTCCCCATGTCTAATGTGGTTCAAAATAGGAAAGTGATAAGCATAGATTGACATATAGCAACCTTCAAGAGTAAAATAGCGCATAACAAACAGACTCACAAGGGAAAAAGGAGGAGGAAGTTTGAGTCTTGCATACCCATTCTAGAACCACTTGAGATTTTCTCCTTCATGCAGGAAATTATCCACAAATCTTTGGTAATCAACTCCACTTTTTTTAGCAACCTTCATACCATAATTCTACAACCTTGTGGCCTCGGCTATGAAATGAGAAGTAACCTCAAATTTCACAGCTCCAATAGAAACCCAGCCTCTCCTCCAAGAATTAGTGAATTTTGTCGTTAAACTTTCATTATAGCCTTTGAGAGATTGAAAGAAGGATGCCATTCTCACGTTATCAAACATACTCCAGAGGTCACCATTCTGTTTCAGCGCTTGGTAGTTAGGCAGTTCAGTTCTTTTTGTCGAGCCTCCCATCTTGCTTGTCTGCAAATTCTTAAGCATAGACTAGCTAGACTTCATGCTCTCCCTCGCAAATTGCTTTCTTCCTTGACTTGAAGCAACATTCGAAACCCAAACTAAACACAGAGTCACAAAAGACTTGTAATTCGATAAGTTTCTTCTAAGGGATGACAACTTCACATTTCTTGGATCCCAAAAAGCATTATGAATTTTACAAGCAATAACAACCATAAATAATTTCTTGCCATTTCCCTCTATAGAAATACATGAATAACTAACAGAGGGCTTTTCGGCACATATTGAAATGACAACCTTTATCAAAACCAATATCGGCATGTGATTTTTGATCATACTCTTTAATGGGAAATTAATGAGATTATCTCCTTCAAGGATCCTCCTATACCTGCACATACACCTTAAGCCATCATTACTAGGAAAAATTGACAGCACCACTATGTACCCTTTCGTCCCACCAACCTCCAATCTTTCATATTCTCCTTTGATATTCATTTTCAAACTTTTCATTGAGGATGACGTCTTTAAGAGGCGGTGACATATTTCCATTTTTCCACAGCGTCCAACCCCTACACCCCAATGCCACATAGGTAGTGCAGTCAGAAGCTCTATTCCCTTCCCTGTACACATGTTGAACCTGACAAATAGTAAAGAAATTCTTGATTAGTTTACATCTGTCTATGATATTTTTTATTTCCTATGGGGGTGAAACAACATCATTTTAAATGTCCACAATTAACTTTGAGTCCCCTTCGATGATAACATTTTTGAAACCCAAATCCTTTAAGAAATTGAAGGCGCCAAGAGAAGCCATTGCTTCAGCTTTGTTGTTAGAGCAGATACCAAAGTTCACTCCAAAAGCCATTATACATTTGCCAAACTAGTTTCTCACCAAGCCACCTGCTCCAGCCTGACTCGGGTTGCCTTTTAAGCAGTTGTCAAAGTTGCACTTCACCCAATCTTTCAAAGGAGGACTCTAGATAGTACCCATCATATTAAGCATATTAGACCAATTCAGATTAGTTAAGTCTCTTCTTATACCCCAATTTTGTTTTATTCTCATCTCCTTGTAGTTTGGCCGGGAGTTGGAGAAGCCATTTCTGCAAGCCTCAATATTTTCCTTAATTTGGGTTCTAATTATCTGGAACACCTCCCCACTACTTCTCTCCACTTCTCTAAAAATTCTATTATTTCTCGCCTTCTAGAGCCCCCGAGTAACAAAAGGGGGTACTTGATTCCACAACTTCACAATAAAATTATGAGAGAAAGGACGGTTAGACCATCCTTCAATAAACAACTTCAATGAGCTGGGAAACACCCAATCCAAAGATAGCAACTGCAACACCTTGGACCACACTTCCTCGGCATAATTGCAATGAAAGAACAAATGAGTTATTGATTCTTCCTCTTGTTTGCATAGAGAACACCAATTAACCACCTGGGACCCTCTCTTAACCAGGTTATCAATGGTGAGGATATTGCCATGGGCAGTTGTCCACCAGAAATAATTAATTTTAGGAATTAGATTCTTAAGCCACACCACTCTCTAGAAAGAATTAGGAACAACATCCTGGATCCTCTCCAAATCTTCATAAGTCTTTCTAACTAAGAAACAACTTGAGGAGCTACTTTTCCAAAGCCATTCATCCTCCCAACCTCTATCAAACCACTTTTCCTCCCTAATCAAATTGTGCAAGTTGATAAGGAGAATATCCTAGTTCACTTGTCTTTGACGCAACAAATTATTTCTCCTTAACAAGGCATCAAAATCCTTCCATTTTGGTTCCTCCCCTTCCCAAATTATATAATCACTCACCTTTTTGCCACAAATTCTTTGGAGGCTACACTTTAGGGGATTCAAATCCTCACTAGTAGATAGGGTGGCATTCTCAATCCAAGGATCCTTCCAAAAATCCGTGTTAATCCCATTCCCTATTCTCTTCCTTTCCCCCAACTTCAACACATTCCTTAATCTGATAAGATGGTTCCATAAGGCATAGCCAGGAGGAAGATCCAATTGAGACAGGAAACAGCCAGAATTCTTGTTTCTCAAGTACTTGGCTTGGAAAAATTTGACCCAATCTTTAGAACCTTCAAGAAGGTTCTAGCCAATTTTAGCAGTTAAGGCATTGTTTATCATATGAATTCTTCGCATCCCTAACCTCCCACATCTTTTAGGCCTACATACTTTATCCTAGATGACAAGAGATAGTTTATTTTTTTCCTATGTTCCTGACCACATAAATTTCCTTTGAATCTGTTCTATCTTCTCCCCTATATGAGTAGGAATTTTAAACAAAGAAAGATAATACACTGGAATATTCTAAAGAGAGGATTTAAGGAGTTAGATTTTACTTTCCAAACTTAGCAGCTTCCCCTTCCATCCTGCCAATTTATTTTGAATCCTTTCTAATAATTGGTTCCAGTAATTATTTTCTAGTCTCTTGGAAAACAAAGGGAGCCCTAGGTATGTATCAGGTAACTCAACTTCTTAACAACCCAAAAAAAATTTCACTATGTCCCTTATCTGTTGATCAGTGTTGAAAAAGTAAACTTTGCTTTTATCATAGTTAATGCACTGACCAGAAATAGCAGCATAATCATTAAGAATTTGTTTCCATACGCCTACTTCCCCCACCGAAGCTTCCCCAAACAACAGGATGTCATTAATAAATTGTTGATGGGAATTAGGCCTAAGAGAGGAAGCAACCTTAATACCTTTAAGAGCTTGCACATGAAGCAACCTTTGAATATTCCTTCCTAGGGCTTCAACAACTATAATAAACACGTATGGAGAGAGAGGATCCCCCTGCCTGAGACCACGACCACAGGATAAGAAGCCTTGGGGGACACCATTAACCAAAATAGAATACATAGGAGAAGTGACACATGCCAAAATCATCTTTAAAAATCTACCATCTATCCCATACTTCTTAAGAACAACAAAGAGGAAAGGCCAGGAGACCCTATCATAGGCTTTGGAGATGTCAATTTTGAAGGCCATCCCAGGATTTTTTGAGTGCTTCATAGAGTGGATTATCTCGTGAGTAGAGATAACAACATCAAAAATGTTTCTACACTAAACATAACCTTTTTGATTAGGAGCTATCATTTTTCCAAGCACTAGTTTGAAACACCAAAATTTTAGAAAAAAAATTATAAACTGTATTACAGAGGCTTATAGGTCTAAAGTATTTCATAGCCAAGGCATCATAAGATTTAGGGATAAGAGCTATAAAGGTGGCATTCAGATTACTTAACAACCTTCCTGACCTAAAAAAATCTCTGGTAGCATTAAAGAGATCATTTTTGACAATTTCCTAGTAGGTTTGGAAAAAAATAGGGGGAAATCCATTAGGACCAGGGGCTTTAAGAGCTCCAAACGAAAACACGACCTTTTTGACTTCATCCAAAGAAACAACATTAGTCATCGTTTTTAAGTCTAAGTCGGAGACAACATTAGGGATAACATTAAGAAAATTAGCAAAAATCTGGGGATCATTGACAAGATTTAAAGGATAAGAAGAGAAGAAGTTAACAACTTCCCTGGCTATCTCTCTTTCATTAGTAACAATAGAACCGTCCTCTTTAACCAGCGATCTGATTATGTTTCTGCTTCTATTTTTTAGCGTAGATTGGTGGAAAAATTTGGTGTTCTTGTCTCCTTCCGTCAACCATTGGACTCTTGACTTGTGTTTCCAAAATATTTCCTCCTTTTTGTTAATCTTATACCATTGAGATCTCAGGTCTGTTTGCTTTGCACAAATCTCTTCATCCACAAAGCCAGAATCCATACTATCTTGTACCTCTTTAAGGCCTTTTCCCAAAGTATTTTTTAACTCAAAAATGTTTCCAAAGGTAAGCTTATTCCACCCTTTCACTTTTTTCTTAACTCTTAGAAGTTTTTCAGCCAAACAAAACATAGGAGTTTCAAGGATAGGTTCCTCCCACCACGATTGAACTAAAGCAGCAAAATCCAGATGAGTGCACCACATGGCTTCAAATCTTAAAGGGAAGGGGCCCTTATTATGATCCACATGTTTTTTTAGAACCAAAGCATTATGATCCGAACCAGACCTAGGAAGAGAGAGAGAGAGAGAGAAAGGAATTGGGAGATATCCCAATTTGCTGAAATCAAGAATCTATCCAGTTTGACTTGAATTAAATGGTTCCCAATCCTCCTAATAGACCAGGTGAATTTAGTGCCTTGGAGAGGGATATCAATCAGACCTGCCGAGTTGAAGAATTCTGCAAGCTCCATCATACTATCTGAATAATCATCCAATCCTCCAGACTTTTCTAAAGGAAGGAGGGGAGAATTGAAGTCCCCCCCCAACATCCAATGTTCATCATACCTTTCAGAAATAGCTTCACTAAGTTGTTCCCATAATAAAACTTTGTCTTTGCTAGATTTGGGGGCATAGATATTAACAATATTCCAAGACTCCTAAGAGCCAGGTTCTTCCAGGGTAATCTCAAGGTGATTCTTACTCACTGATCGTAAAGATCCTTTCAATTTAGAGGGATTCGAGAGGGTAGAAATACCACCAGACACTCCTTCAACTTCACAAAAAAAAAACTAGCTCCAGGCCAGAAACTAACAATAGCTTTTTCAAAATTTTCTTTCTTCATCTTCATTTCTTGTAATAGGAGGACATCAACTTTATTATCCAGGATGCAGGATTTAACCAAAAACTATTTATAGGGACTATTAAGGCCCCTAATATTCCAAGAGACGTACTTCATTAAAATTAAAAGCACCCTCCCCCCAACTCCTAACAGCTCCCAAACTACTTTTTCTTGGGCTTCGATCCCATGATCGAATCCAAGGTTTACTGTTTTCCAGCAGCCACATCCCTTACAATGTCTTTCAATCTTGATTCCATTTGGGTGGGTCTTCCCACCTTATTGACCTCATATTAATAAAAGTTAGAGAAATATTATATTAATATTCATAAACAACTAAAATAGGTACATTTTGATCAAGAGTACAACTAGCTTAGTTTAGACCAGAGGAACTCTCAACTCCTTTCCAATGTGATTTTTCTTACCCAAAAAATAAAAAAGGTGTCCAAAAAAAATTCACCCACAATATTGGAGAATCCATCAAAATAGCTAGCTAAAGGAGTACAATCCCCAATGTTAATCATCCTTGCAGTAGTATGGATAACATTCCCAAGATAGTAGTAAACTAACACTTGATCTTTCTGGTGTTGTTATAGGAGATGACTTCTGGACTGAAGATCCAAATGGGCCAACACAAGGAACCCAAAAGATGTATTTTTTCTTCAAGGTATTCATTTGGTCCATTGTGCTTACAACAATTTGTGGATGGGGTAATACATACACCCTGATTGGGATATGTTTCAATCAATGCACTACAGTGCTTACTTCCATGCTACATCTAGAGCCATCTATGGAGGTCATGTCTATGTAAGTGATAGTTTGAGCGAGCATAACTTTGACCTTCTTAAAAAACTGGTGCTACCAGATGGGGAAATTATTTGATGCTACCACTATGCTCTTCCCACAAGAGACTGTCTCTTTCACAATGCTCTGAAAGAACTAGACTGTTCAATACTCAAGATATGGAGCGTTAAGAAGGTTACATTTTTCACTTGCTATGCAATTTAGTTTGATTTATGGGAAAATGAATGTTGAATTGGATTTTCTCTTAACCTTCCCCAAAGAAACTTTAAAATTTTAGGTCTATAGAATAAATCTTACGAAAGATCTCTCTCATAGTTTAACTACAATTAAAGTGAGTACATTTTTTTTAGAAACTACAATATTATTAGCTCATCTCAATATTATTAGTTGCAAGTTCCACTTTGAATCACCAAAGCCTTCACAAAAAATTCTGCACAAAATTCAATAATGAAGAATTTATGCACAAATCCTCTTTTGAATGATGCACAAAGCCTCCACCGCAACACTTCACGGTTTTCTATTGGGCCTTGCAATGATGCAGGTGATACCACATTTCTTTGAAGCATTTTTTGAAATAGTTCACTTGCCTTGTTTATGCTTCCACATAAGTTTCTTTTAATAAAATTTTGGTGAGCTTCATTGGTTGCTCTAGTGAGATATCTATCCAATAAAGAATGAAATTGGTGTGCTATAATTGTATATTCCTTAGATAACCTTGTAACTGTGATGCTTAATAAAACTTGTCATATGTATGAAATGCCTCTAATAAACCTTTACCTCACCTTAATATCTCTAGTTAAGGCTATTGCAAATATGCTTTGTTGACAATTGAAGGTCCATTATTAGTAGCATTTTATTGGAAACTTGATTATTGGAAAGTGTAATTAGGACTATTAGATACATCTCATTTATGTACAACCCATATGACTTGTGAGGTTTTACCTATTTTAAATTCTCTTTGGGTCATGTTTGATAGTCATCAAATTGACAGAGACCCTTATGTGAAGACTAGTGCTTTCTAAGTTAAAGTTGGTCTGTAATGTGTTTTGTGGTTTAGCAAGTTACCCAAATATGAATTTTGTGTTGTTCTTAATGGTCTTAGCCTGACAATTGTTAAGGTAAACCATATGTTTGAAAAATGTATCAAGAAAGGAATAACAAATGGTTTATTTATTTACTATGACAGTCACATTACCATTTGTATATAAAGGAAACCTCACTATTATCTTCAAATATTTAAATTTTTCAAAGTAGATTTGCTGACTTCAATCATTCTTTTTCATCTATCATTGTTCAAGGGATATCTTGTGAACCAAAAATCATTTTGAACATGGTTGAAGTCAGTTATAAGATAAATTTTTGCACTAAAGGTTCCATAGTGTGAAACATTGTCATGGTGGTTCTTATTCTTGAGAATTATTGTGGCACAAGTTTTATGAGGCTGTCAAGGGTACCTTAACCTAGAGGAAGATAAAAAACCACCTCTACAATAGTGACTGTAGAGAGTACTAAGGGAGAGACACTATGTAGTCCCTAGTGCATGGGACTTATTTATCCCCTCTACCTCTTGTTATCATCAAGTTAGTTTCTAATGCTTCCATATTTAAAGAAAAAAAAATTAGTTGTTTAGATTCTGCATGTTGTTTGTGATGACCTGCACATGGAGTTTTTCTTTTTGGTCCAAATGCTAAAATTATGTATAATATATATGCATGTATAATTGAAATAAACACACCACTTGTAGTTTTATTTTAAGGGATAATGTGACCAAATCACATGTATTATTGTTGAATTCTTTCAATTAGCATAATAAATGGCATTGTTGTCAAGTTCAACATGGACTGCAAAATAATGGTAACTTTATATTTTGATTGAAATTTTATTGAAATTTTTGAGGACTGTCTTACATTGTTGTAATATTGATCTATATGATAAAGTTTTCTTTTTGTATTAAATGTTGTTTTGATGCACCACCTAAAATTTATTTTTGTAAGCTAGGCCTAGATCATTATGGGCATTATCCTGGCACTAATGTGGATTAGTTCTACCAGGTTGTTGGGGGTATTGACATGATGGCACAGGAAATAGCATTGGCCAACAGACCTCGTGTTGTGGTAAATGTCTTGTGTCAACTAGAAGTTATTTAATCTTCAATAAGAAATGATGGAAAATTTTGGTTACAAGTCAATATTGTCCATCATAGCATTATACATTTTGATCCTTTTCTTTTGGTAATTCTTTTCCTAGAAGGATTTTCACTTTCCATAATGAAGTATGCTATTATGAGTCTTTATATATTTCATTGACTGACTATTGGCATAATCATATTTTGTGAGTACTCTTCATTGTTTTCTTTGTTTATGTTACATTCAGACCTATATGTTCAAATATGATAGTGTCCATGGCCAGTGGAAGAAACATGAAGTCAAGGTCAAGGATGAAAAAAATTACTTTTTGGTGAGACACACGTAGCTGTATTTGGTTGCAAGTAAGTCATTTTTACTTCTTGTATGTTAAGACCATAAGGTATTCATAGTCATTATTAGTGAACATATTTGTATTAGTTTTAACTTGTGTTTTCATATCTTCACATTCTTATTGTGAATTAAAATTTCTATTGATTGTGGCAATTTTTATATTATAATAATCTTGTTGATTATTTGTTCTCATATTGTTGCAGTGTGAAAATCTTGTTGAATCAGAACAATTTCTCTTACTAGGGGCCATGTTTAACAAACCAAATGCAATTGCTAACTTTTCACTATGGTGGCAGATAAATGATTCTTTTTTCTTCTATTCCAAAGCATTAAGTAAAAGTATTGAATCTGGAAATACCCTATTGCCTTCATTTTCCAAGCCAATTTCTCCAATTTTACATAGCTCTCCCATGTTTGTGGATGTGATCTGTCTCCTACAATTTTTAATTGATTTATCTTTCTGTTGTGTTTGGACTTACTTTTTTAAACTTGCAATATACAATGCACTTTTATTCTTTTTGAATTGAGACTAATAGTAATTTTGTTGGTTGTATTGAGGCCAACTTCATTCATGGTGGAAAAGGCAACACCATGTTGCTCATATCAGATGGCAAGTTGCATATAAAGGAGGAAAGATTCTAGAGTTATTGTTGACTGCATTAAAGGAGAGAGCTTCATATATGGGACATGATCAACACTCTCCTTCTTGGATTCTACATGTTACTACTTGCTCCAAGAATATTTCCCATGTTGTAGAAGTTCAAGAGATGAAAGGGGCATGTGCTCACATTGAAGGGCTCCAAGCATGTGTTTCCATCACTGCAGAAGTTTTTTGGAGAAGTTTCTTTCTTGTCATTTATGTGCATTGTAACTCAAATTTTTAGTGGTGACTGAAAATAAAAATTGTAATACTTTATTTCTAAGCAATTTTCAAGCAAGATAGATATTTCAAACTTGTGCAAGTTGTAAGAACACCTTTATTTTGATAAAGTTCAATGAATTTTCCTTCTCAATGACTATCTATTGCATGTAATTGATGATTGATGTGTATTTTTGTGTTTTGTGTTTAAATCCTTAAATATCAGTCAATTAAAATGACAAAATATACTACTAATTGGCATAAATCAAAGAACAATGAATAAATATGACTAAATATATGACCAGTGAAATCAGTGAATAAAAATGACTAAATATACTACCAAATTGATTAAAATTAATGACTAAATACACTACCAATGGACATAAATTAGTGAATAAAAATGACTAAATAAGTGACCAGTTAACAACAATCAATGACTAAATTAACAACTAAATATATCAGTGAATAAAAAATGACTAAATAAGTGACCGGATTACAAAAATCAATGACTAAATCAACGACTAAATATAATACCAAATTGATCAATCATACCAACCAATAAATGACTAAAAATGGTTTAGTCATCAATCTGGTCATGTTATAAATGACTAGCAATAAACTACTAATGGTCATGTGATCATGTTTGGTCATTTATATGCAATTTTTAGTAGTTTTTTTAATCATATATTGTTGTTTCTATACTAGTGCAATTATTGAGTGTCATGAGAATCTTGTTTGTTTCTCTCCCAATAATTCTCCTCTTGGGAAGATATTATGGCACAAGAGGATGAAATCATTGATACATTTCTTTTAAAATATAGTAAGATGGATTACATAGATGGAGATGCTAAGGTGACCTTAGATGCCCCCCAATAGAAGATCACCAACAAGAAGTTAAGTCCATTGAGGTTATGAATGCATAATTGGATATTAGGTCTCCTCTAGTTATTGGATCTCCTAAAATGCCTCCTCCTGAAACTCCTTTAACTATTGGACCTCCCAAGCCACCTCTCATTATAAGACCTCCTAAACCTCATGGCCATATCTTAAGCTTTGAAAAATAACTTAATAGTAACCATATGACATAGCAACCAAGTTATCATACTCTAACTCACATATATAACACTAAAAAACATTAAGCACCCCAAAAAAACTCCAACATCCATCCCATTGCCTCAACCATATCTCCCACCTGCACCTAATATCCAATAATGTAGTGATAAAAGAATATGATCTCGTCGAGCAACCTCATAACACTCCTTCTTAGATCTCCTTGTGGGATTTAATTCAAACATCACTTGTTTACCTTAACATAATTCAACGTGCTTTGCAAAAAATTGTGATCCCTCCTAGTACGCAACCAAATGATGTGGCAACTTTGATTGAGAATATGAACTCACCTAATTTGACATTGTCTTTCTTCAAAATGAATTACCTCCTTTGGAAATACACAAACAAAATGATTCCTTGATGATAATGGCTATTATTAATAGGGTTGGGATTAGACGTACCCTTATTGACAATTCAGGGATTAATGTTTGTAGTGTAAATATTTTGGATAAAATTGGAGTAGACAAAACCTTAATTCAACCCATTGATTTGTCAATCAAAGGTTTTGATAATGTGGAAAATAAACTTCTTGGTGTGATAACATTACCTGTTAAAGCTGGTAAGGTTGTATTATAAACTCCCATCCATGTCATGCCCCATGATCTTTCATATAATCTTCTCTTGGGAAGACCATGGATTCATGAAATGAATGGAGTTCCTTCAATGCTTCATCATGTAATGAAGTACATAAAACAATAAGGTCTACATGATAAAAGCTTATCCAAAATCAGAAAATTGTTTACAAGCCAAAATAGGAATGAATGATCCTCTTACAACATTGACACCAACTACAAAAGTGGAACCTTTACAAGTTGAAGATAAAGATAAGTGTCTTTCAACTATGAAATTTTTTTTGGATGATGACTAGGGATCATTAGATTTCACACCTACATTTATGGGGGAATACAAGATTACACCATCAAAATAAAGAAAATAGAAAGAAGCGACAAATATGGTATCAACACAATCTATCATTGAATCATCAAAAACATCCACAACTTCTAGCAAAGAGGAAAACATAAATTACACATCTACTTATGATGAAAGTGATTATGAGAAACAGCCATCTTCAAAAAAATGGAAGCCATTTATGGAAGAGGTTATAACCTTTTAAAATAACTTGGCTATAACGGAAAAGGATGTGGTGTTAAAGAGCAAGGCATTCGTCTTCCCATAGAGCCTAACACGCAAGAAACAACAAGAGGTCTTGGCTATTGTCCTTCAAAAATAACAAAAAAATCAACAAGATATTCACTTAATCAATAACATTAATTGTTGGTCCTTGCCATGTGGTAGTTGTAGTATCATAACATACTCACTACCATGCATGGAGGTATAAATTAAGTTTTATGCAATCATATTTCATTTTGCAAGGAGTAGCATACCATCATCCATTTTGGGCTCACCTTTGTCACTACACGGTGGGGCAAGGGGTTAGGTTCCCTTATGTTAGGTGCATTCCTTCTAGCAAGGAATCCCTTAAATCTCCTTAAAACGTTAGTGTAGCAAGTACACTAACATTTTAAGGGGGGGCATATAGTTCCCCGCTCATTGTTTGCATAAGAATGGTCCATTTTTAGTGATGATAACATACATCTCCTAGGAAGTGTGACCTTTTCAATCAAAGTGTGACCTTCTTGATCTATGTAAGTGTCTCTTTGGTGGTGATATTGGGCTTGATGTCCTCCAAGAGTGTGATTTTTCTTGGAATATGATGTTCCCCTTTGTGGTAATATTATGGCTAGCATTTCCTAAGGTGTGATCTCCTTTTATTCCTTGACTTGTCTTCTCTTGGTGGTGATGTCAAGTATGATATCCCCTACGATGTGACCTTTCATGTATTGATAAAATCCCCTTTTTTAATTTTTGTAAACCATCTCTTGTGGTAGTGTTGTTATAACATCCCTTGAGTTTTTAGCCCTATCCTATCACCGTTCATGCACCCCCTAAGGTGAGTTTTGTTCATCCCCTGAGATGTTAAACCTTGTACACCCCATGAGGCAATTTTTGTTCATCCCTCGAGACATTAAACCTTGTACACCCCTTGAGGTGAGTTTTTTTGATCCCTCGAACTGTTAAACCTTGTGCACCCCTTGAGGTGATTTTTTGCAAGATAGTTTATGGATTCAACATAATTGAGTTTATTGGGTCATGAACTTGAGCACCCCTTTTTAACATGACCACCTAGCATAACATAACTTTCTTGCTAGTGGAGACATGTGTTTCATGAGTGATGTGTCATATCACAACTTGCTAGTCCTCATGGGAGCATTCCTTTATTTGATGGATGACATTTGGTATTTAAGACAATTTAATACTAAGGTCTCTTTGCCTTACCAACTTGAATCCTTTAGTATAGTTAACCTTGTGGTTTTTGTATGTCTTGTGTATTCTTCGTGTTTACATCGTGTTTGTTTTCATTTCGTCATCATCTTTATGTTCCATCATGCCATGTTTTTTCATCATGTATGCTTTGTGTTTTATGACATGTATGTTTGTGTATGTTGTCTTGCTGCATTTCATACATGTACATTCCTTTGTGCTTATGTTGGTTTACCATGGGATCTTGGATCCTAGGGGCTTGCATGCCCCCCTAGATCCTTAGGCATCCTATCTCTTCAACATTTGGACAATCAAACCCCTCTTGACATAGATTTTTCTACTTTAGTGTGAGTCTGAGTGTAAGTTCATACTCTCATTAAAGTGGGGGCTAAATGTAGCATCATAAATTGTCACCCTTAACAATTTCACACTATGTTTTGCTCCACCTAAATTAATGAGCCTAATTGGGTCCCTAGTTTCCTAAATTATGCATTCTATAACCCATTTGTACCATTTTCCAACAAATTGCAAGCATTGAACAAATGAATCCATTTAATGTTTTTCCCCTAACACCTCATGTCTTGGAAAATAGGGCCAAGGTTGGGATGCCCTAGGGCATCTAAGTCCTATTATTTTGGGACATAATTTTAATATGCCAGTGCTGGCATTTTAACATTCAAAACCCAACTTGCAAAGGTCGTCTATCAAGATTTGATTTTTGGGAATTTGGATAATTGCCTATAAATACCTAGTCTTTTCAACATTTGAAACTAGGGGTTGATGCAAGAAGTTGGGTCCACAAAAAGCTCAAAAAGTGGAAGAATTTTTGTTGTTTTCAGAATTTGTCACACTTGGACTGAAAATTTGAGGCACTTACACAATGAATCTTAAAAAAATTTAGTGCTATGAAATTTAAAATTCTGAATCTAGTTTCCAAATATTTAATTTATTCAAATACGCAGATGATAGAAATTGAATTTTGATAGGGGTGTATAAAAACCACTTTTTAAAAGTCATTTTTTTTACCATACCATGCACGTGTATGGACACCACTTTTTGACCCAAATAAAATTATTTTGATAATTCCTTTTTGGGAAAGACAGCTAACAACATAAAGATTGATGAGGATATTTTTTATAATTTTTTTCAGAATATTTTTTTTTATTGAATATTTCTTGGCCTTAATTGTTGTTTTTAAAAATCAATGTGTATGGACAACATAATTGGACCTAAACTAAACATTTTTTGAATTTTTTTTTCATTGTGTAGAGAATTGTCTGAAGATTGATGCCATATCATTTTTTTTACAAGAAAATTAACCAAAAAAAAAGTTATTAAAAAACAAAAAAAGTCTGATATTTCAAGTTTATGGACTAATTTGCTTAGAAATTAATTAAAAATAACAAATATGATCCAATCTTTAAAAAAATTATATATTTGGAAACTAGACATCATGTTCTCTAATGGGTTTTAATTTCATAGATTGATTTAGAAAAAAAGTCTATCAACCATATTGCCAACGTTGGACATTTCTATTGAACTTGCCTTAGTTTTTTATTTGTAGGTCAAAGGCCAAGGGTCGGGTTGCCAAGCCTTTCCCAAGCCTAAAAACAAGGTAGCATGTGGGTTGGGGATTCAAAAATTTTAAAAACATGTACACATTACAAAACGCATACGCATTCTTTATTTGCTTGATTATTTTAAAAAATCAATACTTTTAAAAAATGCATACACGTTTTGCGTTACAAAACACGTACACATTTCTAAAAGGTATTTAATTTTTTAAATAAATGACTTGTACATGTTATAAAACGTATACACTTTATATAACACGTACACTATTTTAGTGCATACGCATTTTTTTAGGCTTGGGTACCTGAAGCATAACACATAAGCAATTTTTTAATAACGCCTACGCATTTTCTGCAAGATTTTTTTTTGGCTGAAAATTCCCCTCTTCGTGGACCCAATTTCTTGATTTTAACCCCTAAAAAGGGATTTTATGATCAAGCATTATTTTCAAGAGCAAGTCAAGAGCAACACTTCAATGATTTATTACAACAATTCAAGATCCAAGCATCATGTCAAAGTGAATGTGAGTTCATATTGTTTTATTATCATTGTTTTTTGAAGGCTAACCCCTTTTGTAGGTCTCCAAAGCAATTCAAGCAATCAAGATCCAAGACCTTGAAGTGATGTGTATGACTTCAATCCTTCAAGGAAGCCATTGAGGGGTGGTGAATTTCAACACTTTGTGATTTTATCATTCCTTCCTTTTCATTATCATTTTAACATTGACATGGTCATTGTGGGAGTGGAAACACTTATACGGGGTTTGACTGAGACAAGCCCCTAAATGGCCCAACATTTTCCCTCTCTTTGAATGTGCAGGTTTTAGCTTTGAAGAGGATTGAAGGGAGCTTAAATGAAAATTTTTCATTGTTGCATTTGAAGCACTACATCTTGTCAATTCACGAAAACTCACCTACAAAATTATCTGATAGTGATTCGACAACTTTACAAGTGAAAACAAAAGTCTTGGATATGTCACCAGAGAACCTCAAAAGAAGGGGAGAGGCATAAAAGTACTTATATGCCCTAGGGAGAATTAGTCCTCCTATTCACACTAAAACCATTTTTTTCGGTAGGTACATAGTACTCTACACTTCCAAGATCTGCTTGCAAACTATCATTCCAGTCTGTGCATTGTCGAGATCTTGTATTTTACATATTAGGGCACATAGTCTAATTATTTTAATCATAGAAAATCAATTCCAATCCAATCCAATCCCCAAATTGATGGAGATCTAGGTCTGATTGGCTCACCTTCATGGTTGAAATACAACCTATACACCTTGTTGATCTCCATCTCAATGAAACCCTAGAAAGAGGCCTTGAACTATATTATTCTAAGCACTTAGGACTTAGGATCACCTTTATCTATAATTCAAAATGAAAGATAATTTTAACATGAAACAAAATTCCCAATGTACAATGACAATGAGAGAATTACTATAGATCATATAATGACTTACATGAAAGGACTTGCATAATGAACTCTATACACCCAAGACCATAGGTATAGAATACTAGCACGAAGAAACCAAAAGAATGTTAATACACTAGAAAATATCCCTTTGTAAAATGAGAATGATGACAAAAGGTCTTTCAACAACTATAGAGGAGGAAGTGGAATAGGCATAAGAAATTGGAGAGGAAAGGATTCCAATTGTTACAAATATGGAAGATAAGGCCATTATGTAATAGACTATCGGTCAAATAAAAAGAAGCAGTATGCCTTCTACGAGAACCCAGATCATGACATATTCAATTATGACAAATCAAAATAATACTTCCAAAATGCACTTTCATAATCAAAAAGTGATAAATTGCAATGTCTTAACACACCTAGGGGTGGTAGGGTAATGAGTAAAATACCTAAATACATACTACAAGAAGCCCAAAGATGCCAAAAGGAGAAATATATAGCTTTGAAACATTTGAAGAGAAATAAACATCCAAAGAAGCATAAAAAGATTAGAAACATGAACTAAAATAGAGGGAACATGTTGAGCATACAATGAAAAATAAAGTTGTGGTAGTCACAAAGCAAGGTACAAATACCACAAGAGAAAAATAACCCATCTATGAGACAAAGGATGGAGATTATGATGAAAAAGAAGAGGAAGAAAAATTATGACCTAATAAGTATCAACATGAGTAGATTGTGCAAAAATATAAGAAGATTATTAGTCATGAACAACAGAAAGACATCAATAAAATGATTGTTTCTTGAAAGAAGAGGATGCCCCACTAAAGCACCTAGCTGCAATGGCACAAAAAGACAAATTATTTGAAAAATGAAATAATTTTGTAAATATTAGAGCAAGTAGGAATTCCTAAAACCCTAGGTGAGGAAAATGTCTAAAACAAACAAATATTGGAATAGGAGACCAGTTATGATCACTATCGACATGACTCGTAAGAAAATTAAATATGTAATGGTAGATCTAAGGTAAGATGTCATGATACTTCCAAAAATAATTTTGGAGTGGTATGGAAAACCAATGATAGGAAGCACAACATATAACATTAGCCTAGCCGATGGATCATTCACAGGCTCAATAGGGACATGGAAGAAAGTAGAAATCAATATCTTGGGAGTAAAATAAGTCATAGATTTTGAGATAACCGCCATGAAGGAACCATTTGACACTTTCAATGCCTTACTTGATTTACAATGGTTCATCAGTGCAAATAATATAGTGGATTCAAGAAAATAAGAATTATCCTTTGCATAAAAAAAGATAGTACGCATACCTTTAGGATTAGAGACAAATAAACCATATTCAGAAGAAATAATTCCAAAATAATATTAAAAAAAAAACTAAACTTTTATACTCCATAGCTAAGGTACCCAAAATTGAACTAACTAAAGAACCAAACTCAGAAGGGGAAATAGAGATTGAAATTAAGGATGGGAGTACTGATAGTGAAGAAGTCTTTGACGCTTGGCTCCAAGAAGAACCAAAATTAACATCTTAGAAGGTTTATGGGTTCAAAAGGATATTTATGGTGCACGAGAAACCCTAAAACTTACCACTAATTCCATCAAGCCCACACAAGATACCACAAAATAATGAAAGTAAAGAAGAAGACACCCCTTCAAGTTCTCCCCAAATATCATGATAAATAATTCATATTTCAAGGGGGGTCTCACATATTAACTACCTAAATACTTAGGGGTCAAACATCTTAATTCCTAATTAGATGATATGGAACAAAACTTTGATAATTAATACTTGTGATTATCCACGCTCCAACATACCTGATAGTTCTAGATAATAGTTTATTTTATGTTGGTTTTATACAGACTTTAAGATACTTTTGAACATACTTCCTAACAATATTCCATATTATATTATCCTTTTTGTATCCATTATATAGACCTAAGGCCAAAAACATGATGGAATTATGGTTTAATATATTAGCATTAAGTGGTTTATATGACTATGTGCATGAAAATGTTGATGGAAAGTTATGTTTAATTCTGATGGTTATCCTTGTGTATGTATTTTGTGAAACTAACTTGTTTACAGCAAAAAGAGGAACCATGATGCAGAACTATTGCGGGATGAACCCATAGCAAAAGGGGCATTGAATACCAAAATAGGGGATGTTATAGAAATAGTTGAATGCAATGGTTAATGGTCAAAGACATTTAATGAAGATAGAGCATGTGTTACCATAAACAATTAATAAAAAATGAAGAAGAGGTATTCTCTAATATGGAACTTTGACAGATGGATGTATGATTGAATGTAATATGTTTTGACAGAGTTCTAGTTTGATAGGGTTCTATCTCTTTTCAGTTATAGGTTGAATAATTCCAAATATTGAATCCATGCTCTAGATATCTGGGAGTGGAATTAATGATTTCGGTTTAAGTTGTTGCTTTCAATAAGGACTCCCTCAGTTTGTATATAACTGCTGGTTGAGTTTGTAGTTTAGTTAGTTGGTTGTTCACAAGTTATACTATCTGTTATTTTCCAATTGAAACATGAATCTATAGAATGGTTGAATCCAGTTTGTGTAAGAGTGTTTTGTAATCTTTTATCTTATGCAATAAATGAAGATCAATTCATGAGATGCATGAAATCTATTTGTTAGATTGAGTTTTATTAAGTGGGAATAGTTACTTGAGAAGGCCACTCAAGGTATTGTTCTTCACTTCATCTTTCAGTTATTTCATTTCTATTGATAGTTAATATTAGTTTACTGTTATTCATGAATTGTATGCAAGTAACTGAAATTTCATTTCTTGCTTATTATAAGTGGATGCTTAGAAACATGCATGTTTATTAGTAATACTCCAGAGGATGGTTTAGTTGATTCAGTAATCTTAATTGGGTTTTTAGTTAACATAGTATCATTTCATTAAGCAATAGTTCAGTTACAACCTTTACTATAGGTACCTGTAGCAACTCAGCTTTAGTTATACTTTTACCTTCTTACAATTTTGTGAATTTACTGCAACTAGAATAACTTTAGAAGGATAGTTTAGGTAGTGTGAGTCCATGAAGGTATATATAATGTGGTACCATCATAAGCTTACAGACCTTGGTTGATGATTTAATGTAGTCTTTGTAACACCCCTCCGTTTTGGCTCTTTGATTGGCAGTGTTCTTCTTTGTATGTTGTTTATGTTTACGCTTTGACTTTGGAACTTGGTTACTTTTGACCGTTATCTGTTAAGCGATGTAAACATTATATTTTGATGTGATGTTATTTATTCTGATGTTATCTTTATGGCATGTTTTGGATTAACTTTGAAGATATTTGATTTAATGATGTTTTATGCTTGTGATCTTGTCATTGATGTTAGATGCGTCAGTTAGTGATATTGTATTGGTGAAGGGGACGGTATTGTATCACTCGCTTGCGAGTGCCCTATGATTCTGAGATTTCCTCTTCACGGTGTGTTTGATCATATTATATATATATGCATGTTCGATGTACTCTTTATTGCAGGTTGACAGGTACATGACATCGACTCCACCTGGTTCACAGGTTTCAGCGTGTCCATTGACCAATGGAAATTGATTAGGAGATAGTAGCTAGGTTTTCCGTGCCAAGTCGTCACCCTAGTCATAGCGTGTCGTCAGGTTGTTGTCGAGTTAGTTGTCTTAATTTGGTCCATTTCACCTTGAGTATTTATTTAATTTCAAATTATAAAGGTTATTATATGGCTTGCGTAGTTAAAATGATGTTTAAATGTATTTAGTTGCAATGTTGAAACGTTATTTATTCTATTGATTGATTTGATTTAATTAATAAAATTAGATTGAGTTTATTGATTAATTAGATTAAGGGTGATATATTAATTGAGATAGTTGTTTGGCATTATTGTATATTATGATTTAATTAAAATAAAAGTATAAATCATCTTTGGATAGTTAGAGATAAATTAAAACAAATAAATGAGAATGTGTTTTGAATTTCACTTTTGAAAATTATTGAGAAAGTAAATTCTTGGCAATTTGTATTCTTTTGTCTTAATGAATTTTGAAAAAAATGCATAACATTTCAATTAGAAATTAGAAATTTGTTTTAAATTTAAAAATGGAAATATCCTCCAAATTTTGCAATAAATTTAGTGGGTGGGGATATTTTAGGGGTTTGACCAATTTGGGGAAAAACTCTATTTTAGCAAATGTAAATTCATATAATTTTCAATTTCCAATTTGGGGAAAATATTTCTTGGATGTGGCTTTGCTTAGATTGGAGAAGGAATTTGAGACTCTTGCTTGAGCTGAATTCAAAGGAGGAGTTGAAAACACCATTGAAATCTTCAAGTTTTGGAGCAAAACCAGGTTCCTCTTGATCTTATTTTGTATTTTTAGTTTAAATCTTGTTTGCAATTCTTTGTTTGAAATTTTGATTAAATCTTATGAATAAAATGGGTCGCTGTTGACAAATCAAAACTTGCAATTGAAATCTTCTATTTTAACAATGGAAAGTTGAATGAAACAAAGGGAAATTAGAAAATCTTGTGAATCTGGAAAATTATTCATTATGTTCTTTATGAAATTAAATGTTGCTGTGTATTTATTTCCTAGATAATTTGCTCAGTTGGGCTGTGAAATGGAAAATTTAAATATATATCCATACTCATATATATTTTGTGCTTTCTGGAAATTTTGTTTTTTAAAATTTATTTTTTTACCAGTCAAGATTTTTCTAAGAAAAATCCATTGAAAATCTGCAGGGGACTCTATTTTTGCTAGGTTTGAAATCTTTTTAACAAAAAAATAAAAAAAATAAAAATAAAATATGTTTGTAGTGGTGGGGAGGTAGGGGAGCCAGCCCCACCGTCGCCCAACCCCCAAGGGAGGCGGGTTGTGTGCATAGCACACAGGTCGCGCCCCCAAAGTGAGGCAGACTGTTTGCCCCGCACACAGGCCATCGCCCACAGGGTAGGTGGACTGTGTGTTGAGCACACAAGCCGCGCCCATGAGGGAGGCGCCCTGTGTGCTTAGCACACAGGCCGCCGCTGGCGACTAGGGCCTGCATGCCTAGTTAGGGTTCAGCCCCAATAAAACTTTCTTTTATTTTGTTTTATTTTTAAATTGTTATTTCTTATTATATTATATTTTATATAATATATGTAATATATATATATATAATATTATATATGTAATATAATATTATATATATATATATATAATATTTAATATTATATATGTAATATAATATTATATATATAATATATAATATTATTTATATAATATAATATTACATATATATAATATTCAATATTATATAATTTGAGTTTTAAATGAATATCTTGTTTTACTTTCTAAAATATATATATATATATATTATTTATATAATTTAAATAATATGGGTTATTGTGAGTTGTAAAATATTTATTAAAGGATTATTTCATTATTATAGTAGGAAAATAAAAATGTGCTATTTAAGGCTATGATTTAGACAATTATAAATAAGCATAAAATCTTGGGATTTAAAAATGACATGTTAGTGATATATATTTAAATGATGTTTAAATATTTTAAATAGGAATTTTAAAATGGTTTATTTTTTTTAAAGCTGATTTTATAATCAAATGACTTGATTTAAAATTGCTTTTTGAATACTATGTATAATGGAGGAAAATGGAATTAAATGGTTAGAGTTTAAATTCTTTAATATTGCTAATGTGAGTTGAATTACTTTGAGTATGAACGAATAATGCCAATTATTTAATTAATTTCATGTACTATATCAGTGCTTGGCTCGGGTTTAGGAAACCCTAACATTAGCTTGTTGAGTTGTCTGAAATGCTTTTTAAATGTTGATGCCTTCTTTCTCGATGTTGGGGCAAATGGGGTTAATTGTCTTGTAAGTCTTCCAGAGGAGTCCTCTAGGTGGGGATGTTTCATGTATTGGTTCGTTTTGCGAATCACCTTGGGAAATGTGTGGAGTTGTATTATTTTATTGTACCCGGTTTCCACGAACAGGGATTTGTGTCTCCTTGGGATTAGGAGAGGGTTATGTGGGTTGTGCCTCCAGCGTTTGGAGAGGGTTTTGTACTTTTGTTTCCTCCAGTGTTTGGAGTGAGTTTCCTTTATTTGTTGCCTCTTTGGATTGGAGAGGTCATCCTATCTAGTTAACCATTGGATTGTGGTTTTGTACCATGGTTGTGTTGTCGATAGGAGAGTGGCTCTTTGTGGGGGTCTGGCACACAAAGGGGCACCAGGGTAACTCACCTAGGGTTTAATCAAGTGATAACTTAAGAAATTAATGGGGCACTTCTACACTAATAAAGATAATGGATGCTCTCTCATGAAGCATGTGTTTGTTAAAGGCTCGAGACGAGACGAGATGCATAGTTTTGCATGAGGGTCCAGCAACTGGTAGAGGCAAGCCAGGGTAACCCAAGATGGGGGTCTGGTAGCCTAGGAAGGTTGAGCTAGGGTAACTCATGGTAATTTATGTATGACACTCTTCCTACGTCAGCAGTTAGTCAGTAATTGTGTGGTGTATAGATGATGTTCTTGAACCTTGTCCTCTAGAAGCATTGTAACCTTTGTGTTAGGTGTTTTGGTATTTGTATGTGTTTTAGTTCAGCTGTGCCTTAGCTTGTGTCTAGAGGTAGATGGTCTTGTGATGGATTCCTTGTTACTATCTCCTAGCATGGGGGGTGAGCCTTTGGGTATCACACTATTAGGTGGAACGTGCACTTTATTCTGTTGGGTTTCATCTTATTCGTGTGGACAAGATTTCCAGTTGGAGAGCTCGTGGGTTCTAGTTTCTTCCTTGCTTAATTCTTTCAGTTGATCTTGTAATTTCATTACCCCTCATTTGTTATCAAGGTGGAATTTGTAATATGTAATTATACTTATTGGATTTATCTCATTCGGGGAATGAGTGTTGTAATTATGTTGTAAACTATATTATTGGAGTCAAGTGGTATCTCCTATTCTTTGATGTAAATTATCTTGCATGGAATGTATGTGTTCTTATTTCTTTAAGTATTTAAATGTTATGGTTAATTCATGTTTCTTGTTTGGGTTTAAGTAACTCAGTCTCGTAACCTTAGGGGATAGGTTGGCATTGGTTAGGGTTCTTGCTTATTAATTGTTCCTTCTAAAAAAAAAAAAAAATTAGTTCGTTTGTGTAGTTAATTGCAACTTCCCCTAGGGTTGCGTGGTGGGGCGTTACAGTCTTAAGCAGTGTTAAGTGAATTGTTCAGCTAGTTGACCCTATGAATTGAGTGACCATCACCAAGTTTACAAAACATTAACTTAGAATCTACAATACCCTAGTATGCAATGTCACAAGATGGTGGAAGACCCATCAAAATAATATTCCTAGATGGCATGCATTAAATTTTTTGATTTGAATAAGGCATTTACCCAAATGAAGGGAATATAAAATAGTTCCAAAATACAATGGATCAATTCCACTTGAGGGACATTAGGAGATTGTATAATGACATGGAAGGGAAAAAGAGAACTTGATATTAGATTGTATATGCAATTATTATACTGGACCCTAACACTAGTAGTATAAAATTGGTAAACCAAGTAAGAAAAACACAAATAAAAGATTTAAGATAAATTAAATAGGATTTTATGCACACATCCTCCTATGACACAAACAAAAGCATTTAAACCATATTACAAAAATTTAAAGAAGTAATATTCAAACCCATAAAATAAAATACAATAGAGACTTATCAACATACTCCACCACCAAAAAAAAGGAATATGGAAATTTATTGAGTGGATGGAGAAGTAAAGCTAATACCTAGGGAAGAGATGTTATATTTACACATCAAGAAAATGAAGAAGAAAAGCCAAAATTTGATACACAAATAAGTCAAGCAAAAAGAGGAATAAAAATTAGCAATGAATCTAAAGAAAAATATTATAAACAACCTTTAAAAATAAGATAAGAAAATATATCTACCATGGATGATCCAAAATTTGCAAAGAATGGGGATTATTGGGATGACAAGGTGGTGAGATCTAGGTAGCTGGATTTTCTCATAATATGAGGATCTTTCCCCCTAAAAATTCATTGACTTAAAAGGCATCAAGGAAGAAGTAGGGGAAATGATGATTCAATTAAAGGAAGGAGTTAAACCATAGAAGAAAAGACATTATTGGATTGTCCAAACATGAAAAAGAAAGTTAAAACATAACAGGATAAAATTTTGAATGAATGAATCATCAAGCCAATAGAAGATGCAAAGTGGATAAGCCCTATAGTGGTTCAAAATAAGAAAATAGGGGAAATAAGGATTTGCATGGACTTTAGAGAGCTCAAAAAATCACGCAGACATGATCCATTCCATACACCCTTTATAGAGAAAATACTAGAATCCCTCTTAGGAAGAGAAATTTACTCTTCCATAGATGGATTTTACAAATACCACCAAGTAAATATTAAGGAAGAAGACCAACCTAAGACCATTTTTGTGATAGAGTGGGGTTCATTTATGTACATAGTAATGTCTTTTGGGCTAAAGAATGTTCCAAAAAAATTAGCTGCATAATGGTGAATGTATTCAAAGATTTTATGCATGACTTCTTGGAGGTGTACTTAAGCGATTTGATAGTTTATGATTTGGATAAAAACCACATACAAACACTCCACATAATTTTGGAAAGAAGGAAATTTGCAAAAATTCCTCTTAGAATAAATAAATGTATCTTTGTGGTATCTAATGGCACACTTCCAGGTCATATTATTTGTAAAGAAGGATTAATGGTAGATCCCTTAATAATTACAATTTTAATGGCACTACCACCATAAAAGTTAGCACCGAAAGAAGGATTAATGGTAGATCCCTTAATAATTACAATGTTCATGGCACTACCACCATAAAAGTTAGCACTGGAAGTAAAAATATTTATAGGATAATCAGATACCATAGCAAGTTCATCAAAGGATATGTGACAATAGAAACACCTTTGGAAGAATTATTGATGAAGTCAAAAAAAGCTATTGAATGAACAAAATAGTGTCAAAAATCATCTTAACACACTCAAATAAAAAATTACAAAGGCACTTATTCTGATATTCCTAGATTGGATATCCCTCTTCGTGTTCATATGGATGATTTTAACATGACTATAGAAGTAGTCCTAGCACAACATTAAGGAAATAAAGATCACCTTATAGCCTTTGTAAGTAGGAAATTATCACTAGTAGAGAGTAATTGCACAACAATAGAAAGATAGGCCTTGGAAATGGTGTATGCACTAAAACAGTTCAAACACTATTTATTATTCACACCATTCCCATTGTATATCAATCATGAGCCAGTAAAATATTTGCTAAATAAATGGTAAACTAGGGAAGAATCTGTAGATGTTTTCTATTGTTTCAAGAGTTTGATTTCAACATTATGGTCAAACTATGGAAAAATAACCAAGGCCTTGACTACCTTTCTTGAATTGAAACTAGCAAAGAATTAGATGAACAAGAGTAACATATATCTTTGGTGTGAAAATATTTAGAGTAATTGTGATGTATTATGAACTTCAAAATGTGGAAACATTACTCTCTACTAGAGAATATCCACCAAACATGTCATTGCAAGACAAGCAATCACTTTTGCAAAAGTCTACCCTACATATTGATTAAAGGAGAGCTACACAAAATAGGGTAAGATGATATTATTAGAAGGTTAGTGTATGGGAATGAGAGAAAAGAGATACTTAGGGAAGCTCATGAAGGAATATTTGGTGGTCACAATTTAGGAGAATCTATTGCCAAGAAAGTAAAATTGACAGGACTTTGGTAGTCAATCTCAATAAATATGCCAAGATGTACACTAAACAATGTGACATATGTCAAAGAGTAGGAAGACCTACCATAAGGGATGAGATGCACCTACAAACAGTCCAAGCTCAAGTTTCATTTGAAAAGTGGGCCATAGACTTTATAAGACCAATAAATCATCTGAAAAAACATTCAAAAGCTAGGTTTTTTATAACATGAGTCAAATACCTAACCAAATGGGCAAAAGTAGAACCCACAAGAGAATATACCACAAATAATTTTTTAAATTTTATATAAGAGAATATTATTACAATATTTGGATTCCCAATCAATATTATTAGTGATTAAAGAAAACACTTGTAAACAAAGTAGTTACATAGTTGTTAAGAAACTTCATGATCACACACAATCAAAGTACTTCCCACCATTCTCGAGAGAATAGAGAAAGTGGGGCTCTAGACAAACTAGATAAACTATGCAATAGTAATAGAGTTTATTGAGATTTTAAGATACTAGTGGTATTATGGGCCTTCAAAAATACTGATAAAAGGTCTACATAGTTCACTCCATTCCAATTAGTGCATGGATTAGATGCAACCTTGCCTCTAAACTTCATAATTCTAAATTTCTATACAACACTTACTTTTGGAATTGAGAAAGAGGAATATTTAAAGCAAAGGATAGAAGAAGTGAAGAAACTAGATGAAAATAACCTATTGGTTGTTTACCATCAAAATGAGGAGAAAAATAGATAGAAGGCCTGGCATGACAAAAATTGGAGGCATACAACTTTCTATAAAAATTGCATTGTGTTACTTTATGACAATAATTTTAAGAAACAAGGAAAATTAAAAGTAAGATGGTTGGGTCCATACTACATTGATGACATACTAGACTTTGGAGCAGTTAGACTAAGATAAAATGATAATAAAGTTTTAAAATTTTATGTCAATGATGCAAGATTAAAACATTACACCAACCCATAGGAACACAAATCCATTTGTATTATATGTATCATATTTATACCATACATGTATTATAGTTAATCATAAAGTAACCCACCTAAAACAATTGATATGAATCTAACCACTAGAAAAGTACAATAAAATAGTAAACGACTATACTAATTCATGAACTTCCCACCATTAGCTACCTATAAACCTACATATTTTCTAAAAACACTCCTCACTTATGTTTTTCATTTTGAAAACACTTGCTCCCCCACACAACTTAAGCTTGGTATAGTGAAACCCTAACCCTCACTTATGTGATTTAGCCTCCACCACACACTCTATAGAAATGGTTGTGTTGGTGCTCATTGATATATCCTATAATCCAAAACCAATATGTAAGAAGTTCCCCTACAGGGAAATGAAGGTGGACTCGGATGGAGCTTCTCAAAACTTCTCGATGTTATCTATACGAAGGATATGCACAAATACATCCATGCACCTATTATAAAAATTTCTCATACAAAATTTGAGGAGATCTAGAAGACACTACTCTAGTCGAGGAAAATAAATTACTTACCATAATATAACTAAGTATAATAAAAAAAATAGATTTTTGTAAATATTTTTTGGACTTCTCAAAAGAAGAGGGGGGATAAGAATATTTTTTACTAGGATTCATGAAAAGTACCTATACATGGATAAACCCTAGAATATCACAAAGAAATTAATAAAAGTGATAACAAGGCTTGACACAAAAGGAGAGATTCCACCAATCAAGTCCATGAAAAACAAAAAATTCACAAAGTTAACTAGTTCAACATATGATGGAAGGAGCTTAAATGTAACCAAAATAATTAACACAGCTATGCAGTATGCATTCATGGGGATTGCATACATGATGGTGTTCATTGGTTTGACAAAACTTGGAAATGAAACTCAACGTCACTTACTCAAGTTCACCCTCTTCAAGATTAATATAGAAAATAATCTTATTCTCACTCTTGCATTTGGTCCAGAAACTTGTGAAACATATCACTAAATAAAAATGGTGAGCTCAACAAGACAAAGGGTTGGGTCATAATTATAATGATTTTTTACCCTAGGCATCATTGTGTTGAACAAAAATATTTTCTTGATATGGAATCTACACTCAAGGTAGATGAATGGGAAGATGCCAAATAAGTATTTGTTGAGGAGAATCCCATCATTAAGGATTCAATTTTTAATTATCCTCCTAAAATTTGTGTGCATGGATTGGTTAGAACCTCCACACCCTAAAACATGAAGTTTAAAGGATTTTTTAAGAAACTTGATCTCATAATTTTCATTGATTTAGGCATCACTCATAATAAAATGAACATAATTTTATCCACTATTGTCCTAGCTTTCAAGTAATAATTTTCATTGGTGGAATCTTAGCTTATAAGGGTAAGTGTCAAAATGTTACATCTCCATGGGGGACTACACTCTTAAATATAACATGTTTTCCCTTCCCTTGGGAGGTTGTGACATTATTTTGGGAACCCATTGGATATGCACTCTTGGTTGCATCCTATGTTATTTTTTTGAACTCTAGATGTAATTCATTAATAATTGCCATCAAATGACCTTATAAGGATTAATATTTGGCTTTATTAGTCTTATTCGCTATCTTCCAATAGAAAACTTAATAAAAAATGAGTATCATGGGATTATTTCCCAACATTTTTCTATTCAACATAAGGACTCTTGCACCTAAGGATTTATAGGAA
>VDFB02320221.1:212457-523030 GCA_007258455.2 Sequoia sempervirens
AATAATAGTAATAATAATTTTTTAAGTTGCAAGCCACAAACATATAAATATTAAAATAAGGAGAGGTACATTGTGAGAAAATACAAAATCTAATCAAAAAAAGATAGGAAGAAAAAATACTACCGAGAACATACACCAAGAATCCATCTAGAATGGATCATGATAAGGAGGGAGCCAAAAAATGTATGAGAATTCCCAATTAGGGTTACAAAGAAAATTAAAAATGAGAACCCTAAGAAAGCACCACTACATAAGATAGGTTGAAGAGAGCATGAGTACAAAAGATAACTTGAAGAGAGTACTCCATATAGTCATTTAAGAGAACAAAGAGAAAATTTTGAAGGAAACCATCATATAGCATTCTAGCGCTAGAAGAGCAAGATTTTTAAGACCAAAAACTTTCATAAAAAGTGGCAAAGGTAAGTAGAAGACTAAAGTGAAGATGGCGAAGGTGAGTTTTCAAAGAACTGAAGCATATATTGACCAATTTTGAGGGAAGGAAGAGAGCCATGAGCCACCATCAGGAGTAAACACCACTTTCCTCCAAAGATTCTAGATCATTTGGAGGCGGGAAATAAGGGATTGAGTGTGGTTCTGTGAGAGCATGCCTAATCAAGAACTACACAAAATCAAACAAATCTAACAAGATATTTGAATTAGTATGCCCCAGATGAGGCTTGAGCCTATGGAGGCTCCTTATAAAGTCATAAGTATAATCATTAGCCATAGTGTTAAGTAGAGAGTGATAGATCAATCAAAAATTAGAAATTGATGACAAAGGATGCCACCCACAATATTGGAACCTTTCAGAATGTCATAACCATCCAAAGAATTTTGTAAGATGGGAAGAGGAAAAGCATGGGGAAGAATCTAAAAACCTACAAGGAATTTCACCATTTCACTACACCAAAGCACATCCATCAAGTTAGAAACAAACTGGGATGCAACCTCATTAGGCAGAGACGTAGCATGGAAGTCCAACCAATCATACCCTAGAATGGTTCTGATTGAATCTTTAACAGGTTTTCATTCTAAGATGCAATTTCATTCAAGCTTTCCAGAGGAGAATGGTCTATCATCCCTTAATTCTAGATATCTTGGTGGAATGTATACTCTGAAATAAGTCTGCATGATTCTTCTTGTTGCTATTTCAAAGAAAGAGCAAAATGAAAGCCATAAATTGATTAGAGAAGGAAACAAAGAGATCTATAAATAAGAAATTTGCATGAGTAAAGTAGATGGTTGATATAGAAACATTAATGCAACTGAAAGCTCATGGCATCATAAGTGATGCAAAATAACATCAATGGATCAAGTGATAACTAGCAGTAAGGCAATATAACCAATAGGTGCCAAAGTGTTAAATTTCATATCAACATATCAAAGCAAGGTACCATTTGTATTTAAGCCAAATCAAAGCCTTGGATTAGTGGATCTCCCAAGGAATTATTCACATGTCAAATTTAATACAAGAAAAGTGCCCACATCAAATGTCTGACAGAATTCCTTTAATGTTTCTCAGGCACCATAAGGTATGAGCATGTCAATCTCACATTTGCACAAATCAAAAAGTGAAAGAATAATCATCAGAAGTTGTGTCCAATTTAGCAACACAAGATTAACTAGAGCTTCCAATGATCCCCATGGTAACAACATTGCTAGAAATAGTAAAGGGTTCAATTTCCCTAATGAGCATATCCCAAATTTGGAGCATTCGAGAGGAGACATCCACTAGAAAAAAATGGTACCATTGGGAATGAATAATATCGATGGATTTAAATCCATACTATGCTAGTCACAACAAATTCCATAGTCACCACCATCGTTATCCTCCACTAACCGTACAAGAGGAGACATCCTCAAGAGAAATTAATGCAGAATAGAGGTGATAAATAGTATCAAGAGTTTCAAGAAGAAAGATTCATGAATATTCTAAATCATGCCATATCAGATTGCCATGTATTCAATGAAAAGTAACGAGAATATGAGTTATAGTTGTTGGCCACCAAGAAATTGGATTTTCGGGGTCACCACTTACCCTTTGGATAATTTGAAATCCACATTTGAATTAGATGTGTGATGCCAAGCTTCCACACACTAACCAACCAAAAGGGATAATCCTTATGAGTGATTAGAGTGGAGAAGGGGCCCACAAAATATAAAAAGAGAAGGCCCTAGAATACATGTGATAGAATTTAAAAATTGTGATACAAGTTCATATGGCCAAATCACACTAATAATAATAATCCAATCAAGTATAATTTCCAACTCAGAAAACTTCCAACTCAATTAAATTAAAAGGATTTGAAGCCAAACCTAACTAAGAAGAGCAATAAGCCCAGGTCACATAAACCATGATTAAAGTAAACCTGTAGCACAAACGAACCACATGGGATTATTAATAAGATTTATTTTATTATTAGGAATTTTGAAAATTTAGATCCTCCTAGTATGATATATTTTTTAGCTATATATTCCCATCAACGGCTTTGTTTTCTAACCGATCAGCTTGATTGTTAGCTTCCCTATAGCAATGCATCACTTGATAAGAAGAAAAATTATTCAAAATATATTGAATGTGAGAGACAAGGTAATTCATATGCCAAGAATTTGAATGACCATTTAACACTACAAATATCACAACCATGGAGTCCCCTTCAATCTATATATGGGGTATTGAACATTCAATTTCTAGCTCCAAACCCATTTTTAAGGCATTTAATTCTGCAACATTAGTAGTCCCTTCTAGAAGAATAGAACAAACTGCTCCAACAAAATTACCATAACAATCTCTTAAGATCAAGGCAGCCCCTGATTTCCCAAGGTTCCCTCTAGAATCCCCATCAAAGTTGAGTTTAACAAAATCCTTAGGCGGAGGAAACCATTTAATAAGGGATTTGTTTACTGGAGTATTTTTTTTCAACAAAGAGCCCACATTGGGAAGTTTGAGAAGAGACCATATTTTTAGAATGAAGGAATCCCATGAAGAAAAACTGTTACTAGAAATTCCATTCCTAAAAAGGCTAGACATTGCAGTTTCAGAAATTGAAATTGAAATTTTTTGTATGATATGCTCCCAAGGTAATTGGTCCTTCTTAAAGATTCACCTATTCCTTTCAAGCCAAATGTTCTAGATGAGTAGAGGGAGATATTTCCCAGAGACAAGCAAATTTAGAAGTTGAGTGAAGCTTAGGCCAACTTAAGAAATGTTGTAGGATTCAATTTTGCAAGGGAGAATACCAACCCAATTTTCTTAATAGCCATGTCCAACATTCAAAATAAAAGGGGAAATTAATAAGAAGGTGATATGTGGATTTGAAGGCCTTACCACACATCACACATGTAAAGAGAGGTGATATTCCCAATCTATCAATTATGAATCATCAGAGTATTTTGTCTTTGATGGCTAACTAGAGAAAAACTCTTGTTTTTGGTAAAACATTGGGGCCCCAAAAAAGGGTAGAGGGCTAGGGGGATAGGTTATTCTAACTTTGTAGAGAGTTATATCCTTCCTTAATCGTATAACTACCCAATTTAGACTTTTTTCAAATTATTACATCAGATTTATCTGAGAAGACAATTTGTCCTTTTTGTAATTTAGATTTAAGAGAATTTTTTAAGTGAGATGAGACTCAAAGAAAACTAATGTATTTCCAACTAATCTGATGTAAAGGATCCTCCTGATTAATAACAAAATAATCTTTCACTTTGTCCCCCCAAAGAGATTTCAGAGCAGTCTCAATATGAGACCAATCTCCAAGAATTTTGAGGGGTTGATGTACATTCCAAGCATCATCCCAGAATAAAGCTTTCTCACCATTGTTAATTAGCCAAGAAAGGTGAGGAAGGATGACTAATCTACAAGCGATTATAAAATTCTTGATTTTAGATCTAGGGGGAGATTCCTTTCCATGAAAATCTTTTCACATTCCAAGGAATCCAAATATTTGTGAAGCATGATTTGACACCATTTCTTGTCAAGATTAGCGTATAATTACTAGACCAATTTGGCACCTAGAGCCTTATTTTGTAAGAAAATATCTCTCAAACATGCCTAGTCACCTGTAGTGTTTGATTTACATATGTTATCCCATGCAACTAAAGGGAGTTTCTTTTTTTGCATAACATTTTATGCCCAAAGAAAATTTCTAAATAGTTTCTAAAGAGCAAGGCCTTTCTCAAAAGGAATTTTAAGAACTAACATTAAATAAATAGGTAAATAATGAAGTACTACTTTTATCATTACTAGCTTCCCTACAAATGAGAGCCAAATTGGATTTCCAAAGAAGAATTTGATTAGAAGTGGAAGAAATAAGATCATCCCAAAAAACATGTTTTTCTTTTCTCAAGAAGGGAATGCCTATGTATTTGCAAGGTAGGGTTCCACTTTCAAAACCCCAAAATTTTGAGAGTTGGGTTTTAACCAAGGTATTTACATTCAAAAAGAAAATATTTGATTTCTTAGCATTGAAGGATTGACCTGAATCAGAATAGTAGTCTAAAAGTATTGATTTGATTTCTCTTGCTTCTTCCATGGTTTCCTGACCAAACAAGAAGGTATCATTTGGAAAGAGAGAATGAGAGATTGGAGTGGGAAAGGGTCTGAAAATAATTCCTTTCCACTCCCGATTGTTTCTTGCAGCAATGATTGGTCTAATTAACCCTTAATCCATCAAAATAAATAAGGATGGTGAGAGGGGATCCCCCTATCTTATACCTCTTATAGAAGAAAATTTTCCAACTGATGGGCCATCTACCAAAATAGAGAATTTTGCTCTAGCTAGGCATGAAGAGATCCATTTACACCAGCTATTTGTAAAACCAAATTTTCTTAGAACTACTAAAAGGAAATCCAATTCAACTTTATCATAAGATTTCTCCATGTCTAATTTCAAAACCATCAAAGGGGATTTTTCCCTTAATATTGAATGTAATACTTCATGTGCTAATATAGCCCCTTCAGGGGTGTCTTTTTTCGAAACAAAACCCCCTTGCTCATTTGAGATAATAGAGGGGAGAATTTTTGCAAGTCTAAGAGCTATTGCCTTAGTGAATATTTTAAAGACTGTATTACACAAGGCAATTGGTCTAAAATCCTTGAAAGACATTGGATTGGATTTCTTGGGGATGCGGGAAATCATAGTTGCATTAAATTCTTTTAAGATTTTTATATTCCTTCTTGATTTTTCCAAAGCTAAGAATATGTATCTTCCTACAAAATCCTAGCATTTTTTGAAAAAAAGTGTCATGAAACCATTAGGTCCAGGAGCTTTTTCAGCTACCATGGAGAATACCACATTTTTAATTTCATCCATGGTGATTTTTTTTAAAATAAAAGAGGGGTAAAAAATTTATTGAATCAAAAAAGAATTACAAAATCAAAAGAAACACATCCACCTAGGGTACCAACAAAACCAAGAATTAATTCACCCCCAAAAAGCACCTCATATCCTCCATAACCTACTCCTCAAGAACAAGGGCTAAATCACTAGGAAGGTCACCCCAATCATCCACATGCCATGTCCCCATCATCTCAAAAGCCCACCTAGCCAAACCATCAGCCACCTAGTTCCACTCGTGAGGAACATGAAAAAAAAGAATGGACTCCAAAGTCGAGCAAAAAGAGATAATTTTCTTGACCACCACCACTAACTACCAATTTACATCCTTTGAGTGTTTCTTATTCAACATATCAATAACAACCTGAGAATTAGACTCACAAATAATCTACAGCCAACCAAGGGCACAAGCAAACTCAACCACCAAAATAATAGCAATAGCCTCCATGAGATTATTAGTATGATAACCTCTAAACATAGAGAAGAAAAAGATAGCCACTCCCAAACTATCTCTGCCAAGACCACCAACTCTAGCATGCCTAGGATTTCCCCTGGATGATCCATTTGTATTAATTTTTAGTACCCCAAGAGCAGGGGGACACTAGTGACCAACATGAGCAACCCTCTCATGCCCACACTCACAATGAACAATTCTCAAAGTTCTCTTTCCCTTCACTAAGAGACCCAAAGCATTAACCACTCCAAGATCACTAGGATCAACAAGAATAGACAAATCACACTTAACAATCAATGTGTCCTGAAGAACCCTAAGAATTCTCATCCAAAGCTGACCAATAAGTAATTTCTTATCCAAAAATATTCTTTGATTGCCCTCCAACCAAATATGCCAAATTATCAAACTAGGGCCAATAAACCAAGAAATACAAAGAAAATAAGTCTTAGCAAGAGGTGAACCATGGCTCCTCCAAAATTCCTCCAAAGAAGAAACATGGCTACATGATTGGCATTAGAGATTCCACCAAAAGTGCCAGATATATTTCACAAAAGAGCATTGAAAGAAGAGGTGTGTAAGACTTGCTTCATGCCCAACACACATAACACACATGGAAGGGCCCTGAAACCCATGCTTCCAAATATTCTCCCTTGTAAGACACCTACCTTGCACCACTAGCCAAGAGAAGAAATTATACTTAGGCCAAGCAAACTTATTCCAAACTTGTTTCCACCATGAGACCTTAGAACTCCCAAACAATTTCCTATCTAGAACTTGATAGCTAGAGGCAACATAAAATTTACCTTTCGGATCAGGACCCCAAGCCAACACATCTCTCCTGGGAAGAGAGTTACAAACATGATCTGAAAAAATCTTAGCAAGCTCCTGATGATCCTAAAAAAACACCCCCCAGAGGCCACTCCAAAGGATCCTTCCACCTAAACACATTAATCTAACCCAAGGTCTATTGAGATTTGAAATCTGCCAGATGACACCAACTAGCATCCATAAAATGTTGACTCAAATTCAACAAATGAGGGTGAGCAGAAAAAATGGGAGGGTGACCGTCCCAATAATCATACTAGAAGAGAGCTTCTAGACAACCATTGCAAATCCAAAACAACCCCTGTTTAACCAACTTAGCACCCCTTTTGAGAGTTCCCCAAATCATAGAACCCTTCCCCTCTAGGCTAAATCTTGGCAACCTTAGCACTGTCAACCACACCCATATATTTTGATGTAAGAATTTTAGTCCACAACTGATGCTAGTGTGAACACCAATTCCAATATAGTTTAGTTTCTAAAGCCTTACCATTCAAATCAGCTTGACGTAAGCCCAACCCTCCTTGTTTTGGCCCACAAATAATATCCCACTTAACCAAACTCCACTTTCTATGAAGACGATTACCATACCAAAGAAATTGACAAGACAAACTCTCAAAGTCTTTGACAAAGCTAGAAGGGGAAAAAAGAACAAAGCATCTGTACAGAGGAAGAGCCTACACCACAAACTTTAAAAGATTCAAGTTTCCTACCAGAGAAATCCACCTACAAGTCCAATGGCTGGCCAGATTTTGGAACTTATCAATAATCCCTTGCCAAAATAGTTTAGGAAGTGAACGAATAGCAAGTGAAATGCCAAGATAAATAAAAGGGAGTGAACCAATATGGAAATGAAGAATGCCAGCAATTCTCCTTTGGATAATCTTAGGAGTGTTGAAGAAGTAGATGAATGACTTCCCCTCATTAATATGTTGGCTTGAAGCAGCTAAGTAACTATCCAACACACTATGCCATCTAATAGCCTCCTCAACCCTAGCTCTTCCCATAGAAGTAGTATCATCCACAAACTAAAGATGGGATTGAGGGGGAATATTATTTCCCTAACTCCAACCTTGAATCAAGCTACTCTAAACCTAAGATTGAATAAACTAACCCAGACCCTCAACAAGTAAAATGAACAAGTAGGGGGATAAAAAATCTCCTTGTTGGAGTCCCCTAGAGGAACCAAACAATTTTTTAGGATCTCCATTAATTAGCACCAAAAAGGAAGAAGTAACACAACTCTTGACCCATTCAATCTAGGTGCTAGAAAAACCAAATGCTCTAAGAATCTTGAATAAGAAGTCCCATTTAACCTAATCATACACTTTAACCATGCCCAACTTGATAAACATAACTTTATCTTTAGAAGATTCCATAAAATGAATGGTCTCTATAGCAATAATGAAACCATCTAGAATTTTTCTACTAGCAACAAAATCCCCTACTCCTTAGATATTATCCCACTTAACTAAGGTTTCAGCCTCTCAACAATCAATTTAGTAATGATCTTGTAAACTAGATTACATAAAGAAATTGACCTAAAAAGATCTAGAGAATTAGCCCCATCCTTCCTTGGTATGAGAGCTATAAATGTAGCATTCATAGATTTCAACTTTTTTTTATTCATAAAGGATTCTTGATCAACCTCCAATAGGTCCACCTTAATTACTTCCCAAAACTCCTGAAAGAATTTGGTTGGAAACCCATTAGGCCCAGGGGCTTTACCTTTTTTCATCTGTAACACAACATTCTCAATCTCTAACAAGGAAATGGGATTGAGTAGAGCCTCATTCATTTCATTAGTGACCAAAGGAGGAATACTATCCAAAATTATAGCTTCATCCTCCTCCATTGAAGGAGAATCTTCAGAAAATAAAGCTGAAAAGAAATGAACAAATTCAATAGAAATAGAAGTAGTGGAGGAAAGATTCTTCCCATTCAATGACAAGAGAGAAGATATAGCATTACCTTGTCTTTTGTCCTTAGCAAAATTATGAAAGAAAGAGGTATTTTGATCACTTTCCTGAAGCCACTCAATTTGATACTTTTTTTTCCAAAATAATTCTTCTCTTAATTCCCATTCCTCAACTTCCTTTATCACATAAACTTCCAACAAACCAAGCTCCTTAGTGAGATCCTAATCATGGATCTGCCTAGTAATCAAGTCCAAGCTGGCCCAAGCATTCTTTTTTGTGTGAAACACATTACCAAGGTGTTTCCTATTCTAGTGCTTCAACCTATACTTCACATACTGAAGCCTCTTAGAGAAGTACATAGCAATACCATATGTTGGCTTTCCTAGACACCACCAACCAGGAAGAAAATAATGAAGGGACTCATCCCTAAGCCACATAAGCTGGAACTTAATGGATTGCTTAACGTAGCATCGGGGAAGCTCAGTAACAAGATTTTTTGGCCAATGATCAAACCCCTTCCCATCCAAAATCTTAGAGCTAATCAACCACCTATCTCCCATCTAGAAATTGGACATGAGGAATCTATCCAGTCCTTTCAAAAATTTTAGCATCCCCACTTCTCCTATTGTTCCAAGTAAAACATCCATTAACAGGCTTAATATCAATCAACCTAAAGAAAGCAACATTATCCTACAAGAGAACTGAACAAGGCTCCAAGTGAGCACTTCCTCCCCTCTTCTCCTCCAATGAGGTAATAGCATTGAAATATCCAGCCAAGATCCAAGGAAGATAAGGTTCCAAAGACCACACATATTGAACATGATCCCATAGAAAAAAAAATCCTTAAAATTCAATAGGAGCATATATCTTAGAAAGAAGAACTCTCTCTCCTGACTCAAGATGAGAAGCAACACAAGAAATCAAGCCCCTACAAGAGAGCCACCAAATTGGACTAACATTTTTAGGATCCCATAAACAAGCCACCCCACCAAAGCTACCCAAATATACGTAGATTTTTGTCTCTAGTAACATTCTTCCCTTGCCAAGAGTTCATCTAATTTCTCCTTAAGGGATTTTTACTTATCATAAATATTTGAGTTCATTCCATTTTTAAACACTACATAATACAGATTTGAAAATTCAAGTTCCACTCTGGCTTTTTCTTTGAAAATATTTTTGAAACATGTTTTGTTCTAATCATTTATTTTCCCCTTGATAAAATTCAGATTTTTATAAAGTTGGTATATTTGAGTGCCAACAACAAAGGGACACTCAAACCACCATTTTTTGAGGAAAGGGACAAAATTTGGATATGTAAACCACATGGATTCAAATTTGAAGTAACCCTTTTTAATCAACTTATTATCAAAAATTGAAAGAGAGATTGGGAAAAGATTAGATTCAGGAAGAGTCAAAATGGAGGAAGAGAAATCCCAAGGGGTATTGAACCAATTTTCATAAAGAAGAAAGCGGTCCAACCTTTTAGAAATCTAAGAAAAATATCTACACTTATTAGTCCATGTGAAGAGGTCATTCTTTGGTGTACAATCATAGAGAACATTGTTGATGATGAACTGATTAAAATCCTCCATTACCCTGGGTGGAGGGATAATGCCACCTATTTTCTCTGAAGGGCATCAAATAGCATTAAAATCTCCAGATAGAATCTTAAAATCATTTTTTAAACCAGCTAATAAATAAGAGAGTTGGTCCATAATTGTTTTTTAGCAAAGGTTGCACAAGGGCCATAAATGTTGAAGATAAAAAATATATTGTTTTTTTTCAAACAAATAATGGAAGCTTGAATCCAATTGTCCAAGAAAGAAAAAGTTTCTAATTTGACAAAGAATTTTTTCCAAAGAATTGCAAGGCCTCCTAAAGCACCATGGGTGGGAGAAGAAGTGAAATCCCAATTGTACCAAGTGGAAAAGAAATTGGAAGCTGATTGGGCTAAAAGTTTCGTTTCTTGTAAAAGAACAATGTTTGGATTAGTGTTCAAGATTTGACACTTTATGAAGCTTCATTTGTTAGGGGAATTTAAGCCCCTAACATTCCATGATAGAATCTTCATTTTTATTAAGGAGAGATATTGTCTCCCCTCATTTCAATATTCAATTTTAAGATCTTATTCTCCACAGTAGAATAGGGTTGTCCCGATTGGGAAATAATACAAAGATTTTCCAGGCCTTTGAGTTTTTTTGCAAAGGACCTTAAGTTCTTTTCAAGTCATTTGTATGCCCTATTATTAATGAACTATTAATCCAAAATTTGTAAGGAAAAATTAAGATATTTGATTTATTGCTTTAAATAGGATATGAGATTTTCAACTTCTAATTTAATATTATTTTAACATTATTTAAGGAAAAATCAATTTATGAAAGCAAAATACTTGATTTATTGTTTAAATCATTTGAGAATAAAGTTTAAAACTTATTGTAAAATCTATTTTTCTCTATTCAAAAGCTAATAAAAATCATTTATTGAATCCCAGTTTGAAATAGAAAACTATATCCATCTAAAAAAATATTCTAGCAAATTAAGAAAAATCATTTATGTAATCCAAAAGGTCAAATAGAAAAAACTATATGTATATCTAAAATTTATTATTAATAGTTTTACCCATTTCTTGTATTTCTACCTTTTGAATTAATTATTTCTCATTTTTTAATATTTTATCCTTAAATATTTATTTTTAAAAATTACCAATTTCCTTAAATTATTCGTGTTTAAACTTAAATTTAACCAATATTTAATAACATTTAATTATTAATTAAATTTATTAATTACTATAAAAAGAAAAAAACATTTGATAAGGGATTTAATTTTGAATTTAATTAAAATAATTTTATTTATTACCATCTACATATTCCATTAAATTATTTTTTATAATATTTTCACGCACTCACACACACATAAAATGAAAATAATATTTATATATTAATATTTTAATTTTTTTGGGGATGACCCCATAGTGTAACGGTTGTTGCAAGGTAGTTACTTCATTTCCATAGGTGTTCAAATCGCACAATTGGATGGTGGGATGAAAAATCGTTGGTGTCAAGAATTTGGTGGACAGAGGATAGAGGACAAAGGATGGAGGATGGAGGACAAATTGATGATGATGACATTAATAAATGATCAGATTCGATGGTTAGGCCATGGTAGTGGTGAATGGTGGATCAACGATCAAGGATGGTGTGAAGCCACCCGGTAGTTTGTAGGAGGAGTATTGATAAATGAGTGGTGATGATGTGCAGGGAGGGAGGTAATATATTGAAGAAGATGAAGGGTAGCATAGTGATGGAGGAGAGACAAAGAGGAGTAGAAGATAGAAGGAAGAGGAGTGGATACAAAGAGGAGGAGAAACGGTGATCAAAGGAGTAATAATGGTAGGAAGATGAAGGTGTTGATGGTTTGAAGAGAAGGAAAGGAGAAGCATAGTGGTAGGAGGAAGGAAGGACGAGTTATATGGGTGAAGGAAGAGATGGAAGAGAAGATATGAAAGAGAGGAGCAAGGAGGAAGGAGTGAAGGAAGGGGGAAGAGGAAAGAAGAGAGGAGGGAGGGAGATAGGAGAGGAGGGTGATGATGTGTGGGTGTGAAAGGAGTAGATAGATGGAGATAAGGAAGTGAAGGTAGGAGGATCAAAGGTGGCAGAGGAAGCAGATAGAGATAGAATGACGGGGATGAGGTCCCCTGAATGTTGCCTCACTAGTTCATAGCTCCAGTCAAAAGCATTTACCTAATATATATATATATATATTTTGTATTAATATTTTAATATAAAAAAGTATTCATAATATATAAAAATACATATTAATAAAATATAAAGCCTAAATTTATGAAATAAAAAATAACATTTTTTAATTTTTTTTAATTCTGAAAAATGTCAAACAGAACATGAGGATTTTCTTTTAATGATTCCAAAATAAAAATATATGTATTTTAAGATTTGAAATCTTAGATAAAACGTAAAGATTATTTTCTTAAAATAAAGTGTATACACCTACAAATGGTCTGGATAATCTAATTAATTAAATACAATTTATTTGATTAATTAACCTTAAATTTATCTACTATTGAATAAATAGAATTATTTATTTATATAGTTCATTTCTTTACTTCTTCTATTCTATTTATATTCTTCTAATTATTCCCTCTTAATTAAATAATTAAACTTCTATAGTTTTTATTTAATTATCATTATCCCTCTTTTTATTAAGTAAATAATATCAAATAGTTGTTTTATTTAATAATTGTTATTTCTTCCTAAATTTGAATAAATCCAAAATATTCAATTTAAAAGTATATTCTACAGCTAATCAATATTTCACCTACCAAATTAGATATGTTATGTCTAATTTAATTCATCTCAACCTTCACGAGAAAATTTGGAGACAAATTGGAGACAAATTTGCAAGTGAACTTTTTCATCTTCTTCCATTGATTCTTCATATCCTTTGGCTGAATGTTTTTGTGGGGAGGAACAATCTCCATAATTAGCTCAGGCTTATGCACCCTTCACCATTCAATTCTTCAGATCAAATCCAGACCTTTTCTTTGCTACCCCTTCACAAATGTGTTGTCGGGAATCTATAAATACAACCTCTGTCTACAAGAAAAAGATCCCAACTTTGTGCAAACTTACTCTGTAGAAATACCAATTAAGCAATCAAGCATCTTAGCCATAAGCAATATCATTTTAGAATAGAATCAATATCAAGGCTTTTTATTTAGCTGCATCATAGCTTACTGTAGTTTTTTTCATCAAGTTTAATGTCAATTTAGATTACATTAGTTTCATCATTATCATTTAGACATCATCATATAGGATTAGATTATTGCATTTAGCAGCATCTCATTCTCTAGATTGGCATTTTAACAGTCATAATGCTTACCAAATTTGAGAGCCCTATAATAAATATTTGGAGATAGAGAGCAATATGACACTTTTAATAGATTCTTGCTTTAAATTAGTTTAATTGTTGTTTGAATCTTTGATATAATGTCTTATTGATTGTGTTGATTATCATTTACTCACATTTTACTCACACATAAATTGGTGCCCACCATGGGGCCCAAAAATCCCATTTTTAACATCTTTTTTGAAAACTACGCTTGTAGGCTTCTAATGTGTTTTCTTTTAGCATGATTGAGAGATTTTACGAAAAATACGATAGATACATTAGTGCATCCAAGCACTGTTCTGGTGCATCCACTGAATACTTTAGCACATTTGATGACTGTTCTGGCACATCAATGTTTTTTTTGTTTCATCAGTCAGGGGGTTTTAATTCAATGCATCAACTTGTTCTTTTAGCGCATAAATCAATTCCTCACATAGATCCATTATTTTAGCACATTGACATGTTGTTTTGGTGCATCTAAGCACTGTTGTGGCGCATTTGATTAATTTTGCAAAATTTTGAAAATCTAAAGTCTAATCAGTGTTTTCTATGTTTGAAGTGTGAAATACACTTGTCAAAGACAATTGTTGGAAAACATACGCTGGTCAAAGACAAAATTCTCATAAATTACTAATGATGCTTGTAGGGATTTATTTCAATTATTGTTTTTCCTTTGTTTAAAATAGTGCATCTAAATTAAGTAAGGGATTGTAGACACGTAAAATATACTAACTGATCTCATGCACTTGATCCCGATTAACTAACGTTGTTTCATCCTGAATCACCTCTTCAGCTTATCATCACTATTTGTCCCTTAATTAAATAAATAATCATTTATCTAATTAAGTCATCATCTCTTGTTAATTAAATAAATCAATTTTATTTAATTAATTTTGTAATCCCCCTTTTAATTAAATAATACATTTTATTTTAATTAAATCTCTAAAGTCATTCTATTCAATTAAATCAATCTTTATCCAACATCATCCCTCTTTAGTTAAATAAATCAAAATATTTATTTAATTAAATCTAAATCATTATTCCTCTCTTTTTGATTTAAATTAATCTAAAAATCTAAATCGAATTGTCAAATTAGCTAAATATCCCCTTAAATTAATCAAATCCTGATTAATTTAATCCTAATCATTCAAATCCTCTAGATTTTGCAACTTCCACAATTAAATCATTTATTTGATTTAATAATTCCCTATTTTCCCTCAACAAAGCATCTTTTGGAGGAATATTCTTCTATTTCAAATTCAAAATTTGAATGACATGTCCTTCCAACATGTCATTTACTCTCTCTTACAAGTCCTTCCAGCAAGGCATTTACTTCTTCTTAGATGTCCTTTCCTTGAGCCAAGGGGAATTTAATGCAATTTTCTTTCCCCCTCTTACATGTCTTTTCTCAAAATTCAAATTCAAAAAATGCATTTATTGGCACATTTGTCAAAACTTGCACATTCCTCACCCAATCACATTTGGACAAGTGGCATTTTTCCATTGGCCAAATATTTATCCCACATTGCTCTATCTTGGCTTTGTTTCCATTTCAACATTCTATAAATAGAATGCTTCACCATGCATTTGATCATCCACATTCCAAGCAAAGTTACCATGCTAAAATACTTAGCAATTCTCATCCATCATTTTAGTTCTTAGTTAGGATTTTTTGCAGATTTGGCTTGGAGCTCTCACATTCATCATCAAAGTGGATCAACATTCTTCAACAATCATCAACTTGCATCTTAGGGATTGGGAAAGGGCCAATTTTCACATCAAATTGGCACCAATTCCCCCATGGGATTAAGAGTTTGCTTGCTTAATTAGGATTCAATCTTGTTTTGGTGATTTCATTGTATTTTTCATCATTTCCTTCCTAATTTGAGCTATGTTAATGAATCTCATGGGGAATCCATGTTTAGGCTTGCATTTCCTTGTTTAATGTGTTTAATCATGTTGTTTTGTAGGTACCTAGATTGAGGGTTCACAAGGATTAATTGAACACCTTGTCTACCATGGTTGAAGTGATAGGCCTTTGATCTCCCCTTCACTGGGTGATCACAATGCCACTCACTTTTCATGCTTTATTAAATCCTTTAGAAGGCTTGTCGTAGTGGGAAGAATTACTCACCCTACGAGAACAACCTAAGTGGGAACAACCAAAGCCAAGTTTTCCAACCCACTATAATCAAAAGTGAATTTGGGGAAACCCAAAATTCAATGGAAGTGTGCAAGATAGACATCCCCCAAAAAATAATTCTAAAGATTGGGAGGTCTCCTGAGGGAGTTTATCATTTGCTGCTTTGAATGGATACCCTATCTATGAACTTTAGTGTAGAATCCAACTGTGTCAGTTTCTGAACACTTTTTATATCACGGTGCAAGGGGAGGGAAGAATCTTCCCCCATGACACTCACCTTATAACTATCAGAGACCCTGGCGAAAAGTGGAGGATTCGACTTTGGTTAAGACTTGGGAAAGGAAAAAACATGGGCGCCCTTTAGGGGGTGATAGGGTTGTGTGAGCTGACATAGTTGCAAGTTGTGGGTTGTGATATTTTAAGTGACCTACTTGAGATAGAAAATTTCTTGAACCATTTATATTTGTGTAAAAACCTGTGGAAATTGAAAGAATCAGACTAGATTCTAGAACACTCACTACATGTTTAATACATAGATTTTTGAAACAACTATTTACAATTTGGCTTATGTGTGTGAAGTTACCTTTCAAGGTTATCATCCAATTAGATCAACAAATTTAGTTATTTACTAGCAAAATACCTTGTCAAAATGTTCGTGGTTCAGAAAATTACACCTTGAAATCAATCCTTTTACTGAGAAAAACCAAAACAAATGGATAAAACTGTGAATGTACTGACAAATTCTAGTTTAGTGCATACACTGTCTATTTTAGCACATCCACCCAGTCTTGTAGTGCATTTTTTGTCCAAATAACGCATACAACCACTATTTTAGTGCATCTGCATAGTCTGTCAGGGTATGTGCAAGATCATGATGGGCCAAAAAGTGGCAATATGATGGGTATTTGTAGGGTATGTGGCTGATGATGTTTTTTTAACCCAAAATTGATGAAATGAAAAGGGTTTTTAAAGGAGATTCTCAGCTTTCCACTAATATAAATTACGCTTTACTTTGAATTTAATTAATAATTATTATTCATTTTCTATTTGAATTATGACTAAAGTCATCATTGATAGACTGATTGAAAAACATCTATAGCTTTCAAACGGTATCACATTTTTGGAATCCAAAATTTGCATCACATTCTATACTTTGCATACTATAGGATTAAAAAAAGAAAAATTGAATTTCATGAAGTTTTGAACAAGTTAAGGTGGTTAGACATACGAGTTTTTATTTTTAAAAAAAATTGTAATAAAAAATACATAATTAATTATTTATTTGGAAAAAAATAACAAAAAACATGCATCACATCGGGACATGAGTCCTCTACTTATGTCTAAAATATTATCATTTTATTGTGTTTAGGGTGGTCAGACAGACACCTGCTTCTTATTTTTTCTCTGAAATTTAAGTATTACTGCTTTGAAATTTCAAATTTTCACAAAATAGATTTTTTAAAAATAAAAATAAACCTAGAAGTTTATAAACTACATTCAATTTGCTACAGATTCTATTCCTACATATTTGTTAAATAATATAGATAACTTATACAAATTTTTACATCAAGTTGTCAAACTTTGATTTTTCTGATTTTTTTGCCACTTAAGGGCCTATTGTTTCCATGATGATCCTGCACATACCCGTCACCATAATTTACCAGTATCTTGGCACATACATAGTCTATTTTGGTGCATATACCTTGTTTGATAGCACATTCAACATATCTTTTAGCGCATACACAGTCTTTTTTAGTGCATCTGTCCTCTGTTATAGTGCATCCACATAACAAGAAAACAAAGAGCTAATTGAAACCCCTATTAGATAGTTAACATTAAAACTCAGGTTTTTGATAGAATAGAAACTTTTTCACAATCCAAATAGTGTCTTAAACTTGGAAAAATAGGACCTTATAATCCAAACTCTATCAAACTAAACCAAGATCTTGCAACCCTAAAGTGTCTAAATCATCAAATGCAAATTCTAGATTATTACATTAAGTTTCCTCATCAAGATTATCATCCTACCATCATGAGATGAAAGACAATAATAAGATTTTAACTTGGTCTCATCAATAGGATATATCATTCTATTCAACTTAAGTTAATACCATTGGCACTCATCCAAACAAAAAGATCAAAGTTTAGTGAAGATAACAACACTTGTATGCCAATTTTGACAAGGTTACAAAGACAAAAACTTAGAGAAAAAGAAATTGAAACACCAAATACCATGGCTGAAGAAAATCCCTTTCAAAAATTGCACCAAAATGATGCAAATGAAATAACCCAAGAGGACATCCAAACATCACAACAAGATCCCAATTTCCATAAATTTATGGAAAAAATTTTAGAACAAGATATGGAAAAATACCTTTTGATGCTACCTAAACTAGGTGCAAAACTTCCAAAGGACTTTGACATCAATCGACTAAAAGAAGCACCTACAATAGCTAAAATTGAACCACAAAACACACAAAACACAGATCAAGTGGTTTCCCTAACATATCAAATGAAAAACTTGCAACAAAAACTTCAAGATATGCAAAAAGGAACCATGAAAAGGTACTCATTACAAGAAATTTGTCCTTATCCTTTTGATCCAAGTGTTGACATGATACCATTTCCTAGACATTGTGAATTCCCAAAATACAAGTAGAATGGTAAAATGAACCCAATTGATCATGTGAGGGAACTCAGAACCATGAGTTTAGAATTTTCACATGAAGACACTTACCTAATGAGGTTATTTCTAAGGAGCTTAGGAGGTCAATGTATGGGATGGTTTTCTAAACTACAACTAGGAATTCGATCTTTTGAAGAACTAGTCAATAGGTTTATCTCACATTTTTCCTTCAATATTCAACATGAGGTAACAATAAAAGACCTTTACAACATGAAACAAAAGAAAGATGAAACATTCCTCTCATTTCTACAATGATGGAAACAATTGTTTGCTAGATATCCTCGTTCTATACTTGAAGAAGAAAAGTTGGAACTATTCATTGACAACTTAACTGATGACATGAGCTATAGAATTGAACTACAATGTCCACCTACATTTGAGAAAGTGATTGAAAATGGGCTCAAGATCAAAGAATCCTTGGTCAAAAGAGGGGTGATAAAACATTACAATGAAGGATCAAACAATACAAACTCCTCAAATCACTATGGTAACAATGATAAACCTAAGTTTTGGAAAAATAATAGAAATACTAGAAACAATGATGCTACAAATGACACACAAAATGTGAAACTAGTATTTAATTTGACAGAAACTACTGCAAAGACAAATCAAAATAATGACCAAAACATCAATCAAAGTGTCAATCAAAATAACAATCCAAACAATGGAGAATCTAAACCACAATCATATCAAAGACCATCAAATCGACAAAGATTCACACCATTGGGACAAACACTAGAATCAACAATGAGAAAAATTATTACAAATGGACTTATCACCTTACCTGAAGCAAGAAATTGGGAACCAAAAGTAAAACCATCTTGGTGGAATGATGTTGACTATTGTAACTTTCATAAAAACAAAGGGCATAAGACAAATGATTGTATGTCGTTGAAACATCTAGTACAAGATTTGATTGACAACAAGAAAGTATTCATAGGACATTAAACAAACAATGATCATAGTGCATTTAAAAATACTTTACCAAATTATGAAAAGGGAGAATCTTCTTCTACAAACAGTAAACATAAAAATGTGAACTACATTTATGACAACATTATTCTTTTTATTTCTGAGGTTTAGAAGAATGGCGTCATAGATAATCAAACTGATAATGTTGGAATCAATGACATCAGATCACTAACCATGATCTCAAGCATAGACACATCCAAAAATCATATAAATGTCATAAAAATTAAGGAAAAGCAAGACTACCAATCATTCAATGTGACAACAAGGGGGCAATCCAAGGTAATATTGAAAGGATTTGCATCTAAAACAACTTCCCCCCTTCATATCAATACAACATAGTTGATCAACTACAGAAAATACTAGCACATATATCAATATTGGAACTCCTTAAAATCTCACCATCCCATAAGGAAGTTTTGGAACAAGCTCTTGTATCCACCACATTACCCAAAAATTTAGATGTTTGTCAATTCCAAGCTATGGTGGGACATTTGACCACGCCTCATTGTCTATCATTTTCCAAACAAGATGATGTATCACTTAATCATCCACACAATGCAGTCCTTCATATAGAAGTTTTAATCCATAAACACCATGTTAAACATGTCCTAATAGATGGTGGAGCTGGTTTAAACATTTTCACTTAAAAACTGATCCATGCACTAGGTTATTTTGATAATTCTATTGATGCTAGAAGGAAAATCATAATAAAATCCTATGATGAAGAAGAGAGATCCTCCAAAGGATTGATCGTGTTGCTTATTCAAGTAGGACCAATTGTGAAGAATATAGTTTTTCAAGTGCTAGAAAAAGAGTTGACATATAATATACTCTTGGGACGTCCATGGATTCATGAAATGTAAGTAGTACCCTCAACTTATCATCAGTGTTTAAAGTTCCCTATTAATGGAGAAGAAGTTACTATTTCAGCTGATTACAACAATCCCCAATATTGTAATAGGCTTAAAATGACACAAGACACTTTTGTACCCCATAATAGGGAGGCAAGCACTTCTAGTTCATTTAATAGTGAAAAGAAACTAAACATTGTATCCAAGTGGGTTAAGAAAAAGGACCAGTCAAAAGATACAAGTGTCACTAACAACACTCCATCAGCCAATGAAGGTCAATTGAATTCTCTATCATAGCAATTTCAAGAAAATATCCAATTAATGGAAAAAGGCATGGGAGAATATTCCATTGGGCAATCTCTATGTCTTTCACAGCTACTACCATCTCTGAAATCATATGGGAAACCATCAACATCAACACAACCATCATCATATCCTATCACGGTTTTTGATAATAAATTTGTGAAGGAAGGTACCTTAGAAGATGAATATGAAGATAAGGCCATCCTCAATTGGCTCTACAAAGATGAGGATGCATCTACATTGACAAATATTAGCATAAAGATAGATCAATATGGAAAGGGAAAAACAATATTAGAGAAAATGGGATATGAACGACAAGGACCTATTGGAAAAAGAAAAGAGGGCATCATAGAACCCATACAACCTCTCACACTTCAACCAAAAGACAAAATAGGATTGGGTTATACAGGGGAAACAAAAGAAGAAATCACTCATCAAGTTGTTGAAAGGATCCTTCAAATGAGAGAAAGTTCTGAAATAGATTCTCATGAGTATGAGTGGGATTTTTTATCAAAAATATCATACAAGGACATACAAGTTGATGTTATAAAAGAGTATGCACCCACACATGAGGAGGGACAAAGTTTAGGGACTAGACCCCTTGTATTTGGATCACAAAATATCGATGAGTCAAGTGAGGATGAATAGATCGAGTGAGATAAATGACTTGGAGGAGAGTAATATCATAGACCTTGACATCACCACTGACAATTTTGACAACATTGCTATAGGAACCCTCACTACCATTGACCCTAGTCAATCTGATGACTTTTTACCTTTAATACATCCTCAAATTATCGACTGGGAACCAACTAAACCTATTGATATTCCTATCTTTGTGAATGATGACACTATCATAAATTTCCTTTGTTATGATGAACTTGACACAATTTCTAATCATAATTCTCATAATGATGCTTTGGGTTAGGAGGGTGTCAAATCTTTCTATTGCAAAATTGAAAAAAAGAATAATGGATCTAATGGTGAAAACCATTCAATGGAAACATTAGACCTCAAAAAAGTAAAAATAAAGAATGCATTTGGTGGTGAAAAACTCTTAGAGGCACCAAAATATGGGAGATTTGACACCCTTCTAGAACACTATCATGAAATATCATCAGTGTTGGTGGAGCCTACACATTCTATCAATATCGACACAACAGAAAAGGAAAAGACTCCACATCTAGCAACATCTATGACTAAACAAGAAAATCTTGAATTCACCAAGTTCTTTGAAGAAAGACACATTAACTTTGCTTGGTCTTACTCTGATATGCCAGGTTTAGACCCAGATCTCCTAATGCATCATTTATCTCTACCATCTAGAATAAAACATGTGAAACAAAAACTAAGGAAAATGCATTCTCATATTGTCTTGATGGTAAAGAACGAGCTGAAAAATTTGCTAGTTGCAAGATTCATTAGATCTATTGATTACACTAAGAAGATTTCTAATATTGTACCTATTTCTAAACTAGATAACAGTATTAGAATATGTACTAATTTCAAAGATCTGAATAAGGCATGCCCAAAGGATGATTTTCCTTTACCAAACATTGACATTATAGTAGACTTAATATCTGGACATGCCATGTTATCATTAATGGATGGCTTTTCAGGCTACAACCAAATAAAGATACCACTAGAAGATCAAGATAAGACTACATTCACATGTCCATGGGGCACATTCTGCTAGAACATCATGCCCTTTGGATTGAAAAATGTAGGGGCCACATATCAGCGGGCAATGACCACCATCTTCTATGACATGATGCATACCTTTATGGAGGATTACATGGATGATATACTAGCAAAGTCATATACCAGAGAAGGGCATCTAGAGATCCTAGATAGAATCTTTACTAGGCTAGAGAAGTTCAATGTAAGATTAAATCCTAAGAAATGTGTGCTTGGGGTTACATCAGCAATGCTCCTAGGATACATAGTGTCATAAAAGGGTATTGAAGTGGATCCTACTAAGGTCAAGGCTATAATGGAAATGCCACCACCAAAGAATATCAGCCAACTATGGTCTCTACAAGGCAGGCTACAATCAATCAGGAGATTTATCTCCCAATTAGTAGACAAAAGTCATCCATTCAATCACTTGCTACATAAGAATGTCTCATTCAAATGGGATCAAGGGTCTGAAACAACTTTCAATCAAATAAAACAATACCTGATGTCACCACCCATAGTCATGCCACCTATAGAAGATAGACCATTATTACTATACATTGCAACAACTGGGATTTCTCTAGGTGCTTTATTAGGATAGGAAGATCCTACAAGAAAGGAACAAGCTATTTATTATATCAGTAGGACTTTGAATGGTTATGAAATAAATTACACCTTCATTGAGAAAGATTTTTTGGTTGTGGTATTTGCTACCCAATAGTTGTAGCATTACATGTTGAAACTCATAGCAAAAATTGATCCATTAAAGTACTCACTCAGCAAGGGTACCCTAACAAGAAGACTAGCCAAGTGGGTCATGATCTTAAGTGAATTTGACATCCAATATGTAGATTGAAAAACCATCAAGGGTCAGGTGATAGATGATCAGTTAGCCGAAGCTCCACTACCAGATAATCATCCAATGAGCATTGAGTTTCCTGATCCAAGCATTCTTACTATGACCACACAACAATGGTTGTTTTATTTTGATGGCTCATTCACGCAATGTGGATTAGGTGCGAGAATTATATTTATTACACCTCAAGGATATACCATCCCAAAGTCATATAGACTCATGTTTCCATGCACAAATAATGTGGTATAATATGAGGCATTAATCATTTGCATAAAAGTGGTAGTTGAATGGAAGATCACAGAGCTAAAAGTATATGGATATTCACAACTAGTCATTTATCAAGTAAATGATGAATATCAAACAAAAGATGAGAAGTTGGTGTCATATAAGAACATGGTGGATGATCTCAAAAAGTAATTTCTAGAGATAAAATTTGAATAGATTCCAAGGGAAAAAAACAATGCTGTTGATGCAATGGCAATAATTGTTTCTCTATTATAGATTCTAGAAAAGTGAGGTCATTATGAGTTTATAGTAGAAAAAGTGTCTAATCCTACATATGATAATACTAAATCTCAAACCATATGCCATATAGTTGACGTTGAATCCCCAATCTATGGAAAGACCTATGCTTACCTGAAAGACAATATCCTCCCTCCTGATCTTTCCCAAAATCAAAAATACAATTTCATTTGCCAAACCACATGACATACCTTAATTTCTGACATACTTTACCATCGAGGTCTAGATGGTACTCTTCTCCAGTGTCTAGAACATAACAAAACTGAGACGGCCTTACATGAGGTTCATGAAGGTATTTGTGGAACTTATTCAAGTGGACTAACCCTAGCAAAGATACTCCTCTTTTTGGGGTATTACTGGCCGAATATGGAGGAGTCTTTTTAGTTTTTTAAGAAGTACAAAAAATGTCAGATCCATGGTAACTTAGTCCATGATGCACTAGCAAAAGAATTGAAACCATTTACTTCAACATGGCCCTTTTGTCAGTGGGGATTGGACCTGGCAGGAAAGATTAATCCATCTTCATCCAATGGAAACAAATTCATAATCACAACAATATAATACTTTACAAAGTGGATAGAAGTGGTTCCCTTAACAACAATCACTGGAAAGCATATTTCTTCTTTTAGTTTGAATTACCTCATCTGTCGGTATGGTATACCTCAGTCTATTGTTACAGACAATGGTCGACCTTTTAAGAATCAGTATGTCTAGGAACTGTGTAAGAGGTTTCATATCCAACATCATTTTTCAACATCGTAATATCCTCAAGGAAATTTCCAAGCAGAGGCTTCCAACAAAACAATTCTAAAAATCCTGAAAAAGACTATCAATGATGTTGGATGTGTTTGGAACATTCAATTAAATCTTGTTCTCTGGGCATACCAAACTAGCATTAGAACACCTATAGGAGCTACACCATATGACTTAGTATATGGATCAGAGGCCATCCTACCTATTGAGGTGGAAATACCATCACTCTGTGTGTCACTAAAGGGTATTATTATAGATGAGGATTATAGAGTCTCTAGACTTCAAGAAATGGAATTGTTGGATCAACGTCTCCAACAAGTTGTAAACCATTTGAAGGAATACCAACAGAGAATGTCTAGAAGCTACAATCACATGGTAAAACCTAGAGTCTTTTAGGTTGGTGACTTGGTCCTAAAGGAAAACCCTAGAAATCAATAGGACAAAGAAAAGAAAGGAAAATTTGAACCTTACTGGCTAGGTCCTTTTGTTGTCATATCAGTCTATGGATTTGGAGCTTATCAACTATCTACATCTGAAGGGGATCTATTCGATGAACCTATCAACAATATCCATCTCATAAAGTTTTATACCTGAATCATCTAGTGCATGGTTAAAATGGTTGCCTTGATGAAAACCTAGCAAATAGGCATCTTGGTGACAAAAAAATACAAAAAAACAAATAAGAAAAGAGAAATACAAAAAAAATCAGAAAAGAGAAAAATACAAAAAAAATCATAGTCTAAAAAAGTGCAATAAAAACATGTAGTGAAAACTTGGAAATAGGTGCTACTTGCAATTTAAACTAGCTTTTCCATCTATTTGGGACATGTAATGATTGTTCACTTTCATAATCATTTCAGTTCATTATCATATCCTAGCAACATGGTCATGTCTCACCCTAGCTTGGGGGAAAAATCATAAACTCACTGGGGGCAATAAACTTGAGCTTAAACAAATAGACAAATAGTAGTATGACAATGCAACAAACACAATGATCATTGGGAAACTCAACATAGAACATACATCAAACATCGAAACATTTCAAGAAATCAACCATCCACATCAACACAACTTTAGGTGGATGATATTCTTTTGAATCATTATTTTATCGCTTTAAGCTTGAATGTTTAAATGTTGTACTTTGATTTTTGTTATCATTTCTTTGGAGCAACTCAATGATGTATTGAACTAGAGGAGCTAGGAAGGAGAATGGTATTTACTTTGTTTGTTGTTTGTGAATTGATCATTATTTTTGTGTGAATTATCGCGAAACATGCTCTACAAAGTATCACTAATGACATTCAGAATTACAATGATTGATTCTTGTCTATTTACGTAAGAAATTCTTAGGTCATCTTGGTTTAATTATACCTAGATGCTTGTGTTCACTTGCGATATCAAAAATCATGAAAGTAGTACTCAAGTCATCATTGGTCTACATTATACCATTGATGCTTGTACTTACTTTCAACATTTTAAAAGCTCAATGATGATAAAAAGCACGATAAATGGACTATAAAGATGATAATTCTTGCATATAGGTTTGCATGGTAAAATTAGATTGCATTCATGATAACTTTGCATCTACAAAGTATTTGTTACAAAATCTGGTGAAGGATTCATAAATGATGTTATCTTTTCTCATGAATGAATTGAGTATATATGACATTAAAAAAAACATCATTATCATATAATTGCATAATCATTTCCATTACATACATTAGAAATCATTTATCATTTCATTTCATCATTCATACATTCCATCATATATTTTGCATCATACCATATTTTTCAAATCATCACATCATCTAAACTGCATAAGAAAAATATCAAAAAAAAATCTCTATGTATAGTCATTTTTCATTCATCCATTCATCCTATCATGTACCATACATTCAAGGTACCATTATATTCATTTTCATTCATCCATTTATTATACCATCTATATACATTTAAAATACCCAAAAATAAAAGTGCATCATATCTCATTTACATCATTATTCATACATCATTGGAACACATATCCATAATCATGCATATAGTTACAATATCATATAGTTTGGATTTACACATCATCATGCATATATTAATTCATGTAAATACTACATACATCATGCATCCATACAACATCATTATTCACATAATCACATTTTAAACATCATAGATAGAACATCATAAATCATAGCATATCATCATGATCATTAAATGCATCCATCATAGTATCATATAGATCATCACATGACATATAGAACATAGAAATTAAATGCATCCATCATAGAACCATATAGAACACATATAAATTGATCAATCCATTGTATACCATATAGATCTCAAAAATAATAATGTCAAGTATACAATGATGTCTGGAATGTAAAGAGATACAACATAAAAAAATGGTTGTGAATAAAAAAAACCAGAGTATACATCATATCTCAAAATACATTAGAAATTACAATCATATAGCTATGTGTTGCTAGCTTTGGATGGTGTAGGAATCTTTGGACTAGTCCCTCCACCACCAGACGCACCAGGATCTCTCAGATCTCTCCGTGGAAGTTGTGTCACACCCATGCTAACAGTCCTAGAATGAGTCCTGCCTGATCGAGACTGGGCATAACTAACTCTCTGCTTGGAGGGAACTGCATTGTGATATCGGCCTCTATAATACTCCACCTCTCTACCCACATGGAAAACCTCTATCATGTAATAAACCATAGAGGTACCATCACCCAATCTTTGTAATCTCTCAATTGTCAACTGAGCCTACTCTACAACTCGTTGGGCTACATCTCTCTTGGCTATCAACGAGACAATCTATGTTTGGGTAGTTTCCAACTATGCCTATACCTGAGCAAGAGTCTGTGCGTGGGCCTAGGCCTGTGTCTTCATCTAGGTCTATGTCTACACCAATAAACCTCGAGCCTATATCAACTACCCCTGTAATGTCTATACTTGCACCTGTAAACTCACAATCTGAGTTTGCTGATGGTGTGAAGGTATCCCAATATGCACACGATGCTTGGTAGGAGATATCAGTGATCACCTCTTACAAGGCACCATATAGTCCTGGACATCCTTAGCTGGACTTGATTGGCCTACACCTGATCCACCCGCTACACCACCTCCTCAATCATCACCACCTCTTCCATCATCACCACCATCTCCATCTCCCTCATCATCACTACTATCCTCCTCATCACCACTGCTCTCAACATCCTCCTCCTCACCACCCTCCTCTCTCCTCCATTGGTGACCTTGGGAAACAACAACATCCTCCTCACCAGGTAGTGGAATTGGCTCATCAGGAAAAAAAATTCATGGAAAAGGATGTAGAGCTCGATACTCTACATAATCTGTTGTGACAAGTGGTTCGATACTCTTAGGAAAAATCTCCCAAACCAAAGGTTGTAGGCCCTGGTACTCCTGAACGATAGCATCATATGAAAGGTAGGGGCCCCACTCAGTAGATACCATACTATTTGAGCACTCTCTTGAATAAAAATCTCTCCAACACCCAACAAGTTCTACCAATCATCAACATAGACTAATAGAGGCATGGCAACTATATATCCTCATCATCCCAGTGCTCGCAATCTAGATATGGCCGATATGTAATAGCCTCTACATCATCCAAAACTCTCATCCAATGCTCCAAGTTACCCAGTCTAGGTTGAGTAAGTCGACCTGTGTATATATGCACATATGGCCTCATGGCGGGTCACTATCTCACCATCACTAGATGTGTAACAACTATATGCTCCCACGCCCACACCTGAAGTAATGTAACCCTTATAGACAAACTACAACCTTGGAAGTAGATAACTTGATGTAAATCATGGTAAAGATGGGAAAGCATACACATGCCCCATGAATATCTAGTACCGTGAACAATCATACTCTCCAACACATGACCCCAACCAACAGAAAGTTCCTTTGACCTACGATCAGGACAAAGGAACCCTCCAATGAAACCAACAAGTACTAATGGAAAAGTGGCATAGGAATCCACCATCTCACACCATGAAATCTCGTATCCACAAATCGTATCATCCTAGAACACTCTATGTAGAGCCTTGGTCTCGCCTTGCTCTGAAGGATCATAAACTACTATATCACCAACAACGGGTATCCTCAAAATCTGTCAAACATCCTCAGGGGTGACTATCATCTCGCTAGTAGGAAGGTGGAAGGTATTATGCTTTCTACGCCACCTCTCTACTAGGGCTGTTAGGAGACTCTGATTAATCCTAATTTGGGGCATATATAGAAGAGAGGATAAACCACAATGTGTGATGACTATGGTATTAGGCTACACTAGTTGCGGTATCAAATCGAATGTCTTAGGAAAATGCTTTCAAATCTATAGGTTTGCAAATGACTCCTACCATCATGAAATATTGAAAGTCAGTAATATTTGTCAATTTATCAAACATCAATTAGCCTATCAAATCTAATTAGCTCGAGTGAGATTTTGATCAAATCTCATGACTAGCTGTCAATTGAACCTCACCTATCATGAGGAAAATCATCAAACTATCATTGTACCTCACCTATCATAAGGTTAATCATCAATATAAAATTGTACCTCACCTATCATGAGGTCAATTAATAAAATCAACCTTACCTATCATGAGGTTAATCAATCAAACTATAATTATTCCTCCCCTATCATGAGGTTAATTATCATCAATCAATCATCAAACCTCGCCTATCATGAGATTGAACATCATCTACTCTATTGAGATCATCAATCATATCAAATCAATGGTTGACACAATCAAAATTGACAAATTACATCATTATGACTTTAATGTGCTAAAACAGTGTTTTTATGAGCTACAATATTCAATACACCATTAAAACACCTCAATGCACTAAAACAAGTGATCAAAGCGCTATTTAATCAAATGCGCCATTAGAAAACCACAATTCGCTAAAACAGGCAATCAAAGTGCTATTTCATCATATGCGCCATTTCAGGAGGCAAATGCACCACTTTAGATGGTCAATGCACAATATTATCAGATGTGCCACTTTACCCTACGTATGCGCTAAAACAGCTAACCTATCTATTTTATCCTATCTATGCACTATTTCATCCTATCTATGCACTAAAACAACTAACCTATGTGCTATTCTAGTAAATGCACTAAAAAAAAACTTACATGTGCTACTGCAACCTACATATGCACTAAAATAATTCAAAAAGTTTAAATCTGAAATAAACATGCAAAAAATGAAAAACACGAATAATGAGGAGGTTCACGGGTACATACCGGAGGTCCGTAAGTGGTTGGGCGGTTGTGTCAATGCACGCGCTCAAAACGATGAGTATGGTAGGGGATTGACATTTTTCTCAATAAAGCTCCAAATTACTCTCTCTCAAATTTTAAAACTCAAAATTGCACAAATGAATTCCAAATCACCCTTTTTAGCTTCTTAATAGAGCGATTAAAGGTGATTTTTTATGGGATTTATTTTAATCTTCTCAAAGGGGCTTAATTCAAATCTCATCACAGGGGCATTTACACAATTATTTGTTGGGAGATAAATTTATTTTGCATCATTGAAATTGAAAATCTTTATCAAATCATCAAATCATTAGAAAATCATGAAAATTTTGAAAATTTTCAAAAAAATCCAAAAAATAAAAAATTCATCAATTTATCTCTCGAGGGGGCATATATCCATCATCACAACAAAATCAACATCTAGGGCATATCTAAAAATTATTTTCGTTAATACTGGCAACAACAACAAAATTTTCTTTGAAGCAATGCATAAACACACCACTTCAAAGAGGGGAAAAATGTATACACCTAAAAATATTCTGGATAATCTAATTAATTAAATATGATTTATTTGATTAATTAACCTTAAATTTATCTACTATTGAATAAATAGCATTATTTATTTATATAGTTCATTTCTTTAATTCTTCTATTCTATTTATATTATTCTAATTATTCCCTCTTAATTAAATAATTAAACTTCTATAGTTTTTATTTAATTATCATTATCCCTCTTTTTATTAAATAAACAATATCACATAGTTGTTTTATTTAATAATTGTTATTTCTTCCTAAATTTGAATAAATCCAAAATATTCAAATTAAAAGTATATTCTACAGTTAATCAATATTTCACTTACCAAATTAGATATGTTATGTCTAATTTAATTCATCTCAACCATCACAGGAAAATTTGGAGACAAATTGGAGACAAATTTTCAAGTGAACTTCTTCATCTTCTTCCATTGATTCTTCCTATCCTCTGTCTAAATGTTTTTGTGGGGAGGAACAATCTCCATAATCAGCTCAAGCTTCTACACCCTTCACCATTCAATTCTTTAGATCAAATCTAGACCTTTGCTTTGCTGCCCCTTCACAAATGTGTTGTCGGGAATCTATAAATACAACCTCTATATATAGGAAAAAGATCCCAACTTTGTGCAAACTTACTTTGCAAAAATACCAATTAAGCAATCAAACATCTTAGCCATAAGCAATATCACTTTAGAAATAACAAGCATTTTAGAATAGAATCAATATCAGGGCTTTTTATTTAGCTACATCATAGCTTATTGTAGATTCTTTCATCAAGTTTCATGTCAATTTAGATTACAGTAGTTTCATAATTATCATTTAGACATCATCATATAGGATTAGATTATTGCATTTAGTAGCATCTCATTCGGTATATTGGCATTTTAATAGTCATAATGCTTACCAAATCTAAGAGCCTCGTGACATAATAAATCTTTGGAGATAGAGAGAAATATGACGCTTTCAATAGATTCTTGCTTTAAATTATTTTAATTGTTGTTTGAATCTTTGATATAATGTCTTATTGATTGTATTGATTATCATTTACTCACATTTTACTCACACATAAAGATATATACATTTTAATATTTGAAATCTCAGACAAAATATAGGGAATTTTTTTTAACGATTGTGAAATAAAAGTATATGCATTTTAAATATTGAAATCTCAAATAGAACATAAATATTTTAATTTTAATTATTCTAAAATAAAAATATACGAATTTTAAATAGTGAAATTTCAAGATAGAACATAAGGATTTTTCTTTCAATGATTCTTAAATAAATATATATGCATTTTAAATATTGAAATCTCATATAGAACATAAGAATTTTTCTTTTAATGATTCTAAAGAGACATATATTCAAGAAGATATTTTTTCTTCATAAAAAGTATTTAATGGAGTTAAAAAGAATCTACTTGGAATGGAAAGATTTCAAATCTTTTCTCTGATGAACCAATCTTTAGCCTTAACCCATTCTTTTAATCAATTGCATGCCTTCTTCTTTTTCCTTCAAGTTTTTTTTTTTGAAAAAAGATATTTTTCCTTTTTAGAAAGAGATTTTTAGAATGCATATGAATGAATTTTTCTTTGGAAGGAATTTTTATTTGTAGGATTCACTCTCTTTAAATAGAGAAGAAGAAGAACATATATGTATGTATGTATGTATGTATACACACATATATATATGTATATATATATATATGTTTATATATATATATGTATGTATGTATATATGTATATATATATATATGTGGATATGTATATGTATATGTATATGTATATGTGTATATATATATGTATATGTAAATGTTGTTGAATAGTTCGAATAACTGAGAGGGGGGTGAAGCAATTATCCAACAATACTTTTCTTTTCTTTTATTAATCTAGAGAATACTTATACCAGTCAGAAATTAATCAAACAAATATGAACATGAATGCACACAACAACACCAAGCACAATGAACAACAAAATTTACATGGAAACCCAAGAAGGTAAAACCCACGGAGAATGTTAATTCTCAATTATAAAACATTTGTTAATGTGACATTGATTAAGGTGATTTTTACAAGGGCTCACTACCAAGTTGCTCAATGCAGGGTGGCTCACTGCCCAAATACAAAACAATATATTACAAAATAGTCTCATTGACAAAAGTGAACTGATGAAGTTTCATCTACATATGCATGAGTTCAATTCTAGTTAAGAGCAGAATTTTTGTCTACAACAGATTTGGTTAAGAATCTTTAGCACATCTTCTTTCCATAATTTTCACACAACCTTCTGCCAAAACAAATTACTTCTTCCTTCACACTCTTTTTTTTGTTCGCACATTTGCACTCTTTTATTTTCTTGCACACATTATACTTCTTCCACACCTCTATGTCTTCAATTAAAAAGATGTTCTCTATATATATATGTATGCCCCTAGAATAGAAATAAGCTGGCCACACATAATATCTTCATAGTCTTCTAAGTCGCTCAAACACCATTTGAATTTAGATCACTAGAAGGTATGTCAGCATGAAGAACAAACTTAATATATTCAATAAGACCTTGCACATTAACACTAGACCCAAAAGATAGGTTGCACATAAAGATCTTACCAAATTACCAAGGGACCCATGAATAGAATAGGCCATACATAAGATTGGTTCATTACATAACATAACTATTAGAAGATAGCAAACTTTGGATCACATGAAATATATTCTGGAGAAGATGAGAATGCCACAACCAAAACCAAATCCTAATTATCATCAATTTCAATGTCAACCAGAGAACCACAATTTGACATACAAAAACTTGCAACATGCTACGTGAATGTCCAGATAGAAAGGTTACCCGAAGTGAGCTTTGAGCACAAAAACCAACATCAAAAGATTAGACTCCATTATACTACATTAACTGAATTCAACAGATATCCCAAAAAGAAGTACTTCCATATCCGGATGAAGGATAATATCTGTAGTACCCCTCCATTTATGCTTACATTTTTGTTTGCATGTTTTCACACTGTTAGACTTTGGTACTTTGGTTTGGATATTTTGATCGCTGATTTTGAGCAACAGTGGATTCACTTTGTGTTATGATGATAAATTGTATGGTGATAATTGATTTCTGACATGCTTTGTAATAGCATAGATATTTCCTTCAGATGTTATTGCTATATATATGTTTATGATGGACTAACTGTTATTTAATTTGTCAGTCTGATGTGACGTGTATTGGTGTGGAGAATGGAGTAGCATCACTCACTTGCAAGTGCCCTGTGATGTCCGTGATTTTCTCCGTACGGTGTGCTTGTATTATGGATTATATATATATGCATGTTATTGGTTTGATTGCAGGAATTGCAGGTACATGACACCAACTCCACCTAGTTACTCAGGTCTGAGCATGTCAAGACTCAATGGATATATTGATTGGGAGGTAGTAACATGGTTCATCCTAGTCTAGTATTTAACCCGGTCACAGTACATTGTCAGTTTAGTTTGGAATCTTTGGTTGTCTTGTTTGTCCCTGATTGGATCAATTGCTTGAAAGGAAAATTTTATCATTTTTACAATAGTTTGTTATGCTTTAATTTACTATTATTTAAATTAATTTTTAAATGTTAAAGAAATAAGTTTTACATTTTATTTAAATAATTAGTTTGTTTGTTTGGTTAAATAATTTGATCATTGAGATTAAATTCATTTAATTAAATAAATTAATTGATTAAATTAAAATTGTTTTAAATGTGTGTGAATAGATTTAATTTGAAATTAATTATTATGTGGAAATGGCATTTTTTAATTGTTAGATAAATAAATAAAAATAAAGAAATAAAAATTAAAATTTTAAATTATTTAAAAAGGCATGCAAATTTTGAAAAAAGAGAAAAGAAAGAATTACCCATAAGTGGTTGGAAGATATTTTCTTCTCGACATGTGTGCCAGTTAAATTTATTGCTTTTGGTTGAGGATATTCTCTGAAGTTATCTGGGATTTGGGGAAATACAGAGGGTTATCTTTTTCTTCACGAAAAAAAAAAAGAAAACATTCTCTGTTAAAATTATTTTCAAGAAATTGTGATTTCCTTGTTCTGTTGTATATTTCTGGAAGATCTTTTGGTTGGTTTTAGCTTCCTTTGGATTTGGTGTTTTGGAGAAGATTTGGAGGATTACACTCTACAGGCATAAGATTCTCTCCAACAACTAAGATCTTCAAACCACAGGAAACAGGTATTTCCCTTGTGTTTTTAATTTGTTTGTTTTTGAAAAGAAATATTTGTTAAAACCCTTGTTCTTCTCGGTAAATTGTTTGCCGGAACTCTTTCTATAGAAACTTGTTGTTATTTGTGAGAATTTCAAGAAAACAAGGATAAAGAAAACAATAGTATAAATACAAAAAAAAAAAAAAACAGATGTATGCTCCTGTAGATTTGTAAAATAGTACTTCTTTGTCAATTGGTGAAAAGAAGCCTCTGAAAGATTTTACTGGAAAAGAATATTTAGAGTATTTTAAACTATGGAGGAAATTGTTTATTATTAAATTGGAAATTGAAACCTATTGTAGTTGAATTTGGAGTTTTATGAGGAAATTATTTTGTATAATGATAATTTTTACAATTATCTGTAGTAAACTCTATAGAAATTAAATCTTTTGTTCCAGTAATTTATTTTCTTTATTATCTGTATATATATTTAAATTGTATATATATATGTATAATATTTAATTATACATATACATATATATACAAATTTATATATATTTAAAACTTATCATAAATGTTAAATTCTGAATCAAAATTTTCTCACAAGAAATTTCCGTACGTGAATTCTTTTAAAAGAATCAATGGAATGAAAATTTGCGTTTTATAAATTAAATAAAATTTAAAAAAAAAATTGAGGAAGGGCTGGGGGCTTACCCCCACAGCCGACCCCCACAAGGGAGCCGGCTGTGAGGGTAGCGCCCAGTGCTGCCTTCACAGGCAGTGCCGGCGCTGCCTGGACAACCAAGCCCTCCCATGGAGGGTTTCGGCTATGTGGGAAGCTAGCCCTACCCATTGATATTTGGGTGAATAAAGTGTATTTCGTATTTTTTAATATTAACTAAGTTTTTACTTTTACTTTTATTTTATATAAATATTTATATATTACATTATATATATATGTATGTAATGTAAATTTTTTATAATATATTTTATATTTAAATGTGTTTTTTTTAATTAAGGGTGTTTTAAATGCATAATTTGATTAAAATATTAATGTGAAAAAATTTATTTTAGGCAAATGAGAAATAAGTATATATTTGTATTTAAATAATTAATCAAATAATGATTTGAATGAGTATATTTATTTAAATGTTTCATTTAAATGTATTGAAAACTGTTGTTAAGTATAAGAAAATTAGAAATGATATTTTCTTTCATTTAATTGATTGACTGGATTTAATAAATCCCAATGATAGATGTGTATTTTCTTTAAGTTGCTTTAAATTCTTATTGGGCAAATGGGGATTTTTATGTGATTTCAAGTCTTCTAGATGTAGTCTCTTTAAGGGAGTTAAATTTTACAATGGTTTCATGTATTTGAACAAACTAGGGTACTGCACTCAGTTTTGTGTGGTTAATAGACACCTAGTTTTTATGAACAGGTTGTGATGTCCATTGTGGTATATCTGGTATTATATGTTGATTTTTGTGCACTCTGTCTACCCTAGTTAGAGAACTTAGAATTCCTTTGTTATGTTTAGGGGAGTGGCTCTGTGTGAGGGCCGACACACAAAGTGGTCTTAGAGTAACTTAAAAAGAGTTAGTAAGTCAGTGATAACTAAATAACACAGTAGTTAGATTAAAATCTTTAATAAGATGATTATGCCTCGCTTATAGACTCTAGAGCTAGTTCAGTCTTGAGTATAAGTAGAGAAGGCCTGGAATGGAAAATCGATATCTTGTTACCTTAAAAGATATTCAATTCCGCAATAGTTTGCAAATGGGGTCAGGTTTCGTAAGAGGTTACTAGGGTAACCAAAGGTTGGGGGCCGGAACCTAGGAAGAAACACCGGGGTAACCTTTGCAACATTGTGATGACACTCCACCTAAAATAACAATTTACCTTGTGTACTTAGCATATTTGATTGTCTAAAATCTGGAAGCAATGTAACCATCAGTTAGTTATGTACTTGTGTCTAGGGTGAATAGGTTATGTCTAGGTAACCATATTACTATCTCCTAGCATGGGGGGTGGACCTACGGGTACCACATGGTTGGGTGGAACATGCACCATACTCCGTTGGGTCCCCAATTTATGATCATGGCAACGAGAGCTTCATGGATGGAGAGCTCGTACTTGGATACATATGTGTACTTTCTTTATTGCATTATTGTAAATCTTGTATTTGAAACATCCCTCAATTGTATATGAGGTGAACATTTGTAAAATGTAATTGTAACTATTATTGATCTACCTCATCAGATGAATGAGTACTATAATATTATTTCAAATGCAATGTAAGAATCATATTTTTACTTTATACTTTCATGAATGGAATTCAATGATATGCAATGTTTACTTTTAAGTTTATGTTAATTAAATATGTGTAACACTAAATACTAAAGTCGTCTATGGAAACTCAAGTAGTGTAACGTCACATAACTTAGTGAATGTATGCAACTAATTAAGTTAATATTATTACTCTTAAAAAAAATTATTTCACTTTTATACACAATTGCAACATTCCTTCAGTTATGAGATGGGGCATTATAGATTGGTATTAAAGCAAAGGTTTCTAACACTGGACGCTTTGGGTAATCGCGAGGCCATTAGGTTGGCCTAGTATGTAGTGTCGCTATCTGTTAGCCTTGGTTGATTAGTATCTGAGACTCGTTATTGTTCATGTGTAGGATCATTCCTAGATGAGGTGGAAGAGGTCGTGGTAGAGGTCGAGGTGGAGGCCGAGGGCCAATCCCTCAGGTTACTCCCCCTCTGAGCCCTCATCAGAGTGATCAGGTAGAGCAGTTGGATCAGAGGAATGAGGGATAGAATCCTGAACAATCAAGAGTAGAGGGTTCATAGATATGTCCTTTATTAGAGGAGGTCCTAGCTCGACTTGGACCTAGAAAGGAAGTTGAGCAGGAGGTTATTAGAGAGCATGATAGGTCTCCTAGGAGAGTAGATGATATAGTGCATCAGGATGCTATTACTGTAGGACACATGCGAGGATTTATTGAGGGCATGCCCTCCTAATTTTGATGGTACAGGAGGTGGATTAGAGGCAGAGACTTGGCTATTGGACTTGGGTAGATGCTTCGCCATGCACCCTTATGGTAGCAATACCCGAGCGAGATGCGCTATCATGCATCTGAGAGGATTCGCCTATACTTGGTGGTGCCTAGAGGAGTAGAAGCTCCACTTAGATATTGGGTCAGTTTCTTGGGAGATGTTCCTAGATAGGTTTAGAGCACAGTTCCTATCGAAACACTAGAGGCAACGACGGGATAACGAGTTCCACGATTTACGCCAGTTGGCTCTATCTGTTGAGCAATATGAATGTAGATTCTATGAACTCAAGCAGTATGCAGGTATTGGTGATGATGAGCCTATGTTGGTTTAGCACTTCATCAAGGGTTTAAATACTCGCATTAGTGGTAGAGTCATAGTCTTTGAGCCAAAGACTATGGAAGTTGTGGTGGAGAAGGCTCGCATAGTGGAAGAGAATCTTGTTATGGCATTAGGTGGTCACACAAGAGTACAGATTGGTAGTGCTCATGCAACAGGTTTTAGTCCATGGGGTGGATAGGCACAGATAGGGGGTTCCTCTAGGAACCAACAGACACCCTCAAAGGGTGGGCAGCAACAACAACAACGTACACCTCAAAAGAATAATAATCCACAACCACAACAAGGTAATAGCCCACAATTAGGAAAGGGACACAACTAGTGGCGCAACAAGTGCAATAGACAGGATCAACCTACACAGAGTGCTCAGTCCACTGTCAGTAGAGGTAGTTTCCAGCAATCCAATGCACCTTCGGGTAGCAGAGGATTCGGTAGAGGCACAGGTTGTTACTCGTGTGGACAGCAGGGACACATTGCTAGGCAGTGTCTGATGAGAGGTTCTTCTGGTTTTGGGCCTCGACCTATAGTTTCAGAGCCTACAGTGGGTGATGCAGGATGGTCACATACAGTATATGCTGTGGTTAATGACCACCAAGCCGATCACCAGAACACAGTGGTTGAGACTTCAGGTAAGTTACATGGTGTTAGTGTTTCCATTTTTTTTAATTTCAGAGCTACCGACTCCTTTATTTCACCGAACATCGTTGAGCGATGTGGTCTTGTGGCAGTAAAGCAAGGTGGTAAGTGGCAGGTTGAATTCACCTCTGGGGTGAAAGTAGTAGTAGAGAACCTTGTACATAATTGTGAACTTAAAATTGGTATGTTAACTACATTAGTAGATCTTCATGTTACACCTTTAGGATCGTATGACATAGTTTTAGGTATGGATTGGTTAGCATCTCCTCATGTTGTGATTGACTGTCGACTTAAGACAGTTAGTTGCATTAATGATTTAGGTGCGAAAGATGAAATTATAGGTGTTCAAAGACCTATCTCTTTGCGGATGATATCTACTATGCAATTAAAGAGATGTCTTCGTTAGGGTTGTCAACTTTTTGCAACAACCGTTACTGATTTGGAAGAAGGTGAGAGTCGAGAGATATCTCTTGATGATCATCCTATTCTTAGGGAATTCACTATCCTGTTTCCTGATGATATACCTGGAATGCCTCTGAAGAGAGATATTGATTTTAGAGTTGACCTAGTTCCTGGAGCAGAACCTATATCTAGAGCTCCATATAGAATGATGACTCAGGAGTTAGAGGAACTTCATATCCAGTTAGAGGAATTATTAGAAAAGGGTTTTATTCATCCAAGTGTTTCCCCTTGGGGAGCACCCGTTATCTTCGTAAAGAAGAAGGATGGATCACTTAGATTGTGTATTGATATCATCAATTGAACAAGGTTACGATTAAGAATTGTTATCCATTGCCTAGAATCGATGATCTTTTCGATCAGATCAAGGGAGCTAATGTGTTCTCTAAAATTGATTTGAAATATGGTTATCATCAATTGCGAATTGCTGAAGCAGACATTCATAAAACTACATTTCGAACTTGTTATGGGCACTATGAATTCACAGTAGTACCGTTTGGGTTAACGAATGCACCATCAGTATTCATGAGTTTAATGAATGGTGTTTTTAATACATACCTTGATCACTTTGTCCTTGTATTTCTTGATGATATTTTGATCTATTCGAGAAACATGAAGGAAGATGAAGAACACTTGAGATAGGTATTGCAATGTTTAAGGGAAAATCAATTGTATGCGAACCTGAAGAAGTGTGATTTCTTTCAAACTGAGATAAAATACCTTGGACATGTGATTTTTGGAAAAGGTATTGCTGTGGATCCTTCAAAGATTCAAGCTATTGTAGATTGGCCCATGCCTACTAATGTAGGTGAAGTTCATAGTTTTATGGGTCTAGCTGGTTACTATAGGCGGTTTGTTGAGGGATTTTCTAGAATTGGTCATCCTATTACTTATCTTCAGAGAAAAGGGAAGAAGTTTGTATGGACAAAGCAGTGTCAGTTGGCTTTTTAGACACTTAAAGAAAATTTGACTAATGCGCCTATATTGATTGTTCCTGATCCTACTAAGGATTTTGTAGTTTGCACAGATGCATCCTTAGAAGGTTTGGGAGCAGTTTTGATGCAAGATGGGCATGCGATTGCTTATGAGTCTCGCAAACTCAAGGATCATGAATTAAACTATCCCATACATGATTTAGAACTTGCTGCAGTGGTGCATGCATTAGTTCGGTGGAGGCATTTCTTATTGGGTCACCATTTCAAACTTCATACTGATCATTGTAGTCTACAATACATTTTTACGCAACCTAACTTGAATGCTAGACAAAGACGGTGGATGGAGTTCTTGTGTGAATACGATTTTGAAGTGAAATATGTTCAAGGAAAAGAGAACATAGTGGCTGATGCTCTTAGTCATCATCAGCATGAGATCTCTGCTACTACTCTTGAAGTAGATTTGAGAGGTCAAATACTTGCAACACTTCCTACTAATAGATTGTATCAAGAAGTGAGGTCAGAGATTGAATCTAGTAGACCTTTAGAAGGTCGATTTGTAGGGTATATCCTTGAACCAGATGGTATATTATGGAATTTGGGTCGTATATATGTACCACATTTTGAGGGTCTTCGTACATTGATTATAACTGAAGCTCATCGAACTCCATACTCAGCTCATCTAGGTGTTAAGAAAATGCATGCGGATCTTTGGCAATTATATTTCTAGCCTGGTATGAAACATGATATTGCTGATTATGTATCGAGATGTCTTGAATGCCAACAAGTCAAAGCTGAGCATCAACATCCTACTGGATTATTGCAGCCACATCTCATTCCTGAATGGAAATGGGATATTATTTCTATTGACTTTATTGTAGGGTTACCTACGTCGTCACGTTGACATGATGCCATTATGATAACTGTTGACTGATTGACTAAGGTAGCTCATTTTTCACCAGTATGATCATCTTACAATGCTTCATCTGTAGCTAGGATATTCATGGAGGACATAGTTAGATTGCATGGGATTCCTCATAGGATTATATCTGATAGAGATCCCATTTTACATCAGTCCTATGGACTTCATTACAACATGCTCTAGGTACACAATTGAACTTTATTCAGTGTATCATCCTCAAACCGATGGACAAATAGAGAGAGCAAATCAAATATTAGAGGATATGCTTAGAATGTACGTAATGGACCAACAATCATGTTGGAAGGATTATCTGTATTTAGTAGAATTTTCTTACAATAACGGATATCAGAGTTCCATAGGTATGCCACCATTTCAGGCATTATACGGTCGTCCTTGTCAAACTCCATTGAGTTGGGATCGACTAGAGGATAGGGTATTACTTGGTCCTGAGATGCTTCGAGATATGGAGCAACAGGTTGACCGTATTAGAGAACATTTGATAGCAGCACAGGATAGGCAAAAGAAGTATGCCGATGCACGTAGAATAGACCAACAGTTTGTAGTTGGTGATAGAGTGTTTCTTCGAGTGCAACCGCAAAAGAGTCCAATCCGTTATGGAAAAGGCTCTAAGCTTGCGCCTCGTTTCGTTGGGCCATTTGAGATCTTAGAGAGAATTGGTCCTGTGGCATATCAACTCACCTTACCACCCAGTCTGTCATGTATTCATGATGTTTTTCATGTATTAGTTCTTAGACCATATCATCCCGACATTTCTCATGTACTTGATTGGAATGCATTACAGGTAGAGGATAGGCAGCTGGCTTTGGAGCTCGTGGCCATTCTACAGCGTCAGACGCTTGATCTCAGGGGATGAGACGTTGATCAGGTGAGGGTCCAATGGGATCCTAGCCATGAGGCTTCTGCTACTTGGGAGGATTGGACATGCATGAGGGAACTTTATCCCTATATTTCGCAGGCTTTCAGGAGCAAGCCTGATCCTAGGGGGGAGGATGTAGTACCCCTCCATTTATCTTATGTTTCTGTTTGCATGTTTTCACACTGTTAGACTTTAGTACTTTGGTTTGGATATTTTCATTCCTGATTTTGAGCGACAGTGGATTCACTTTGTGTTATGATGATACATTGTATGGTGATAATTGATTTCTGACATGCTTTGTGATAGCGTAGATATTTCCTTCAGATGTTATTGCTATATATATGTTTATGATGGACTAACTATTATTTAATTTGTCAGCCTAATGTGATGTGTATTGGTGTGGAGAACGGAGTCGCATCACTCGCTTGCGAGTGCCCTATGATGTCCATGATTTTCTACACACGGTGTGCCTGTATTATGGATTATTTATATATGCATGTTATTGGTTTGATTGCAGGAATTGCAGGTACATGACACCGACTCCACCTAGTTACTCAGGTCTGAGCGTGTCAAGACTCAACGGATATGCTGATTGGGAGGTAGTAACATGGTTCATCCTAGTCTAGTCTTTAACCCGGTCATAGTACATTGTCAGTTTAGTTTGGAGTCTTTGGCTGTCTTGTTTGTCCCTGATTGGATCAATTGCTTGAAAGGAAAATTTTATCATTTTTACGATAGTTTGTTATGCTTTAATTTACTGTTATCTAAATTAATTTTTAAATGTTAAAGAAATAAGTTTTACATTTTATTTAATTAATTAGTTAGTTTGTTTGGTTAAATAATTTGATCATTGAGATTAAATTCATTTAATTAAATAAATTAATTGATTAAATTAAAATTGTTTTAAATGTGTGTGAATAGATTTAATTTGAAATTAATTATTATGTGGAAATGACATTTTTTAATTGTTAGATAAATAAATAAAAATAAAGAAATGAAAATTAAATTTTAAATTATTTAAAAAGGCATGCAAATTTTGAAAAAAGAGAAAAGAAAGAATTACCCGTAAGTGGTTGGAAGATATTTTCTTCTCAACATGTGTGCCAGTTAAATTTATTGCTTTTGGTTGAGGATATTCTTGAGGTTATCTGGGATTTGGGGAAATAGAGAGGGTTATCTTTTTTTCACGAAAAAAAAAAAATAGTTCTTTGTTAAGATTATTTTCAAGAAATTGTGATTTCCTTGTTCTGTTGTATATTTCTGGAAGATCTTTTGGTTGGTTTTAGCTTCCTTTTGATTTGGTGTTTTGGAGAAGCTTTGGAGGATTGCACTCTATAGGCAAAAGATTCTCTCCAACAACTAAGATCTTCAAACCACAGGAAACAGGTATTTCCCTTGTGTTTTTCATTTGTTTGTTTTTTAAAAGAAATATTTGTTAAAACCCTTGTTCTTCTTGGTAAATTGTTTGCTGAAAATATTTCTATAGAAACTTGTTATTTGTGAGAATTTCAAGAAAACAAGGATAAAGAAAACAATAGTATAAATACAAAAAAAAAAAAAAAACAGACGTATGCTCTGTAGATTTGTAAAATAGTACTTCTTTGTCAATTGGTGAAAAGAAGCTTCTAAAAGATTTTACTGGAAAATAATATTTAGAGTATTTTAAACTATGGAGGAAATTGTTTATCATTAAATTGGAAATTGAAACCTATTGTAGTTGAATTTGGAGTTTTATGAGGAAATTATTTTGTATAATGATAATTTTTACAATTATCTGTAGTAAACTCTATAGAAATTAAATCTTTTGTTCCAGTAATTTATTTTCTTTATTATCTATATATATATATATTTAAATTGTATATATATATATGTATAATATTTAATTATACATATACATATATATACAAATTTATATATATTTAAAATTTATCATAAATGTTAAATTCTGAATCAAAATTTTTTCACAAGAATTTTAGTATGCAAATTCTTTTAAAAGAATCGACAGAATGAAAATTCGCGTTTTATAAATTAAATTAAATTTAAAAAAAAATTGAGGAAGGGCCGGGGGCTCACGCCCACGGCCGACCCCCACAGGGGAGCCGGCTGTGAGGGCAGCACCCAGCACTGCCTTCACAGGCAGTGTTGGCGCTGCCTGCACAGCTGAGCCCTCCCATGGAGGGTTTCGGCTATGTGGGAAGCAAGCCCTGCCCATTGATATTTGGGCGAATAAAGTGTATTTCGTATTTTTTAATATTAACTAAGTTTTTACTTTTACTTTTCTTTTATATAAATATTTATATATATGTATATATATGTATATGTATATATGTATGTATGTAATGTAAATTATTTATAATATATTTTATATTTAAATATGTGTTTTTTTAAATTAAGGGTGTTTTAAATGCATAATTTGATTAAAATATTAATGTGGAAAAGTTTATTTTAGGCAAATGAGAAATAAGTATATATTTGTATTTAAATAATTATGCAAATAATGATTTGAATGAGTATATTTATTTAAATGTATTGAAAACTATTGTTAAGTATAAGAAAATTAGAAATAGATATTTCTTTCATTTAATTGATTGACTGGATTTAATAAATCCCAATGATAGATGTGTATTTTCTTTAAGTTGCTTTAAATTCTTATTAGGCAAATGGGGATTTTTATGTGATTTCAAGTCTTCCAGATGTAGTCTCTTTAAGGGAGTTAAATTTTGCAATGGTTTCAAGTATTTGAACAAACTAGGGTAGTGCACTTGGTTTTGTGTGGTTAATAGACACCTGGTTTTTATGAACAGGTTGTGATGTCCATTGTGGTATATCTGGTATTATATGTTGATTTTTGTGCACTCTGTCTACCCTAGTTAGAGAACTTAGAATTCCTTTGTTATGTTTAGGGGAGTGGCTCTGTGTGAGGGCCGACACACAAAGTGGTGTCAGGGTAACTTACAAAGAGTTAGTAAGTCAGTGATAACTAAATAACACATTAGTTAGATTAAAATCTTTAATAAGATGATCATGCCTCGCTTATAGACTCTAGAGCTAGTTCAGTCTTGAATATAAGTAGAGAAGGCCTGGAATGGAAAATCGATATTTTGTTATCTTAAAAGATATTCGATTCCACAATCATTTGCAAATGGGGCTAGGTTTCGTAAGAGGTTACCAGGGTAACCCAAGGTTGGGGGCCAAAACCTAGGAAGAAACACCAGGGTAACCTTTGCAACATTGTGATGACACTCCACCGAAAATAACAATTTACTTTGTGTACTTAGCATATTTGACTGTCTAAAATCTGGAAGCAATGTAACCATCAGTTAGTTATGTACTTGTGTCTAGGGTGAATAGGTTATGTCTAGGTAACCATATTACTATCTCCTAGCATGGGGGGTGGACCTACAGGTACCACATGGTTGGGTGGAACGTGCACCTTACTCCGTTGGGTCCCCAGAATATGATCATGGCAATGAGAGCTTCATGGATGGAGAGCTCGTACTTGGATACATATGTGTACTTTCTTTATTGCATTATTGTAAATCTTGTATTTGAAACATCCCTCAATTGTATATGAGGTGAACATTTGTAAAATGTAATTGTAACTATTATTGATCTACCTCATCAGATGAATGAGTACTATAATATTATTTCAAATTCAATGTAAGAATCATATTTGTACTTTATAGTTTCATGAATGGAATTCAATGATATGCAATGTTTACTTTTAAGTTTATGTTAATTAAATATGTGCAACACTAAATACTAAAGTCATCTATGGAAACTCAAGTAGTGTAACATCGCGTAACTTAGTGAATGTATGCAACTAATTAAGTTAATATTATTACTCTTAAAAAAAAAATTATTTCACTTTTATACACAATTGCAACATTCCTTAGGTTATAAGATGGGGCATTACAATATCCACATTGCATGACATCATAGCATACAATAGGATAGAATAAGTGTTTTCATCATCTGGAGCACATCCTTTTGGATCCAAGGTTTTGGCATCAATGACAACAATGTTAAAAAATCTTCAACAACTTCTCAACATATGTGTGTATATATGTACATATATGTATGTATGTATATATATTCAAGAAGATATTTTTTCTTTCATACAAATTATATGGAGTTAGGAAGAACCTACTTGAATGCAAAGATTTCAAATCCTTTCTTTGTTGAACCAATATTCAGCCTTAAACACTTCTTTCAATTAATCTGGCATGTTTTTCTTTCTCCCTCAACACTTTCTTCTTCTCTATTTGAAGAGATTGAATCCTTCAAATAAAAAAAACTCTTCCCAGAGAAAAAACTAGATATAAATGCATTGTAAAAATCTCTTTTTAAAAAGGAAAAATATTCTTTTTTCAAAAATATTGTTGAGATAATATTTTTTCAAAATTAGACTCCATTAATATGACATGAGTAACCTCCATGTCATAAAATCTACCAAAAAAAATATTTAACCCCCAACATGTAATAAAATATGTACCTCTCATTTGTCATTAAAAAATACAAATTTGGTTTTATTCCCTCCATTTTATCTTTTCGACCCAAAATTAGTTTTATTTTTTCATAATTTTTTTAAGACTTATATTGCCAAGTCTCATTTCTTTTCTTTTTAAAATATTAAATAAATAATACATTACAAATTTTATTTATTTACTAATTTATTTCTAATTTTAAATTACATTTTTTAAAAAACAAAATATCTATTTGATTTTTCAAAAAGGTTTTTTATTTTCTTATATCTCTATATATTGATTCATTTATTAATTTAATTTAGATTATCTTTTGATTTTTAACTTTAAAAATATATCCTTAGAAATTAAAATTATTTCAAACTAAATCAACTTAATAATAATTGACAGAGACCCTTATGTGAAGACTAGTGCTTTCTAAGTTAAAGTTGGTCTGTAATGTGTTTTGTGGTTTAGCAAGTTACCCAAATATGAATTTTGTGTTGTTCTTAATGGTCTTAGCCTGACAATTGTTAAGGTAAACCATATGTTTGAAAAATGTATCAAGAAAGGAATAACAAATGGTTTATTTATTTACTATGACAGTCACATTACCATTTGTATATAAAGGAAACCTCACTATTATCTTCAAATATTTAAATTTTTCAAAGTAGATTTGCTGACTTCAATCATTCTTTTTCATCTATCATTGTTCAAGGGATATCTTGTGAACCAAAAATCATTTTGAACATGGTTGAAGTCAGTTATAAGATAAATTTTTGCACTAAAGGTTCCATAGTGTGAAACATTGTCATGGTGGTTCTTATTCTTGAGAATTATTGTGGCACAAGTTTTATGAGGCTGTCAAGGGTACCTTAACCTAGAGGAAGATAAAAAACCACCTCTACAATAGTGACTGTAGAGAGTACTAAGGGAGAGACACTATGTAGTCCCTAGTGCATGGGACTTATTTATCCCCTCTACCTCTTGTTATCATCAAGTTAGTTTCTAATGCTTCCATATTTAAAGAAAAAAAAATTAGTTGTTTAGATTCTGCATGTTGTTTGTGATGACCTGCACATGGAGTTTTTCTTTTTGGTCCAAATGCTAAAATTATGTATAATATATATGCATGTATAATTGAAATAAACACACCACTTGTAGTTTTATTTTAAGGGATAATGTGACCAAATCACATGTATTATTGTTGAATTCTTTCAATTAGCATAATAAATGGCATTGTTGTCAAGTTCAACATGGACTGCAAAATAATGGTAACTTTATATTTTGATTGAAATTTTATTGAAATTTTTGAGGACTGTCTTACATTGTTGTAATATTGATCTATATGATAAAGTTTTCTTTTTGTATTAAATGTTGTTTTGATGCACCACCTAAAATTTATTTTTGTAAGCTAGGCCTAGATCATTATGGGCATTATCCTGGCACTAATGTGGATTAGTTCTACCAGGTTGTTGGGGGTATTGACATGATGGCACAGGAAATAGCATTGGCCAACAGACCTCGTGTTGTGGTAAATGTCTTGTGTCAACTAGAAGTTATTTAATCTTCAATAAGAAATGATGGAAAATTTTGGTTACAAGTCAATATTGTCCATCATAGCATTATACATTTTGATCCTTTTCTTTTGGTAATTCTTTTCCTAGAAGGATTTTCACTTTCCATAATGAAGTATGCTATTATGAGTCTTTATATATTTCATTGACTGACTATTGGCATAATCATATTTTGTGAGTACTCTTCATTGTTTTCTTTGTTTATGTTACATTCAGACCTATATGTTCAAATATGATAGTGTCCATGGCCAGTGGAAGAAACATGAAGTCAAGGTCAAGGATGAAAAAAATTACTTTTTGGTGAGACACACGTAGCTGTATTTGGTTGCAAGTAAGTCATTTTTACTTCTTGTATGTTAAGACCATAAGGTATTCATAGTCATTATTAGTGAACATATTTGTATTAGTTTTAACTTGTGTTTTCATATCTTCACATTCTTATTGTGAATTAAAATTTCTATTGATTGTGGCAATTTTTATATTATAATAATCTTGTTGATTATTTGTTCTCATATTGTTGCAGTGTGAAAATCTTGTTGAATCAGAACAATTTCTCTTACTAGGGGCCATGTTTAACAAACCAAATGCAATTGCTAACTTTTCACTATGGTGGCAGATAAATGATTCTTTTTTCTTCTATTCCAAAGCATTAAGTAAAAGTATTGAATCTGGAAATACCCTATTGCCTTCATTTTCCAAGCCAATTTCTCCAATTTTACATAGCTCTCCCATGTTTGTGGATGTGATCTGTCTCCTACAATTTTTAATTGATTTATCTTTCTGTTGTGTTTGGACTTACTTTTTTAAACTTGCAATATACAATGCACTTTTATTCTTTTTGAATTGAGACTAATAGTAATTTTGTTGGTTGTATTGAGGCCAACTTCATTCATGGTGGAAAAGGCAACACCATGTTGCTCATATCAGATGGCAAGTTGCATATAAAGGAGGAAAGATTCTAGAGTTATTGTTGACTGCATTAAAGGAGAGAGCTTCATATATGGGACATGATCAACACTCTCCTTCTTGGATTCTACATGTTACTACTTGCTCCAAGAATATTTCCCATGTTGTAGAAGTTCAAGAGATGAAAGGGGCATGTGCTCACATTGAAGGGCTCCAAGCATGTGTTTCCATCACTGCAGAAGTTTTTTGGAGAAGTTTCTTTCTTGTCATTTATGTGCATTGTAACTCAAATTTTTAGTGGTGACTGAAAATAAAAATTGTAATACTTTATTTCTAAGCAATTTTCAAGCAAGATAGATATTTCAAATTAGCTTGTAAGAACACCTTTATTTTGATAAAGTTCAATGAATTTTCCTTCTCAATGACTATCTATTGCATGTAATTGATGATTGATGTGTATTTTTGTGTTTTGTGTTTAAATCCTTAAATATCAGTCAATTAAAATGACAAAATATACTACTAATTGGCATAAATCAAAGAACAATGAATAAATATGACTAAATATATGACCAGTGAAATCAGTGAATAAAAATGACTAAATATACTACCAAATTGATTAAAATTAATGACTAAATACACTACCAATGGACATAAATTAGTGAATAAAAATGACTAAATAAGTGACCAGTTAACAACAATCAATGACTAAATTAACAACTAAATATATCAGTGAATAAAAAATGACTAAATAAGTGACCGGATTACAAAAATCAATGACTAAATCAACGACTAAATATAATACCAAATTGATCAATCATACCAACCAATAAATGACTAAAAATGGTTTAGTCATCAATCTGGTCATGTTATAAATGACTAGCAATAAACTACTAATGGTCATGTGATCATGTTTGGTCATTTATATGCAATTTTTAGTAGTTTTTTTAATCATATATTGTTGTTTCTATACTAGTGCAATTATTGAGTGTCATGAGAATCTTGTTTGTTTCTCTCCCAATAATTCTCCTCTTGGGAAGATATTATGGCACAAGAGGATGAAATCATTGATACATTTCTTTTAAAATATAGTAAGATGGATTACATAGATGGAGATGCTAAGGTGACCTTAGATGCCCCCCAATAGAAGATCACCAACAAGAAGTTAAGTCCATTGAGGTTATGAATGCATAATTGGATATTAGGTCTCCTCTAGTTATTGGATCTCCTAAAATGCCTCCTCCTGAAACTCCTTTAACTATTGGACCTCCCAAGCCACCTCTCATTATAAGACCTCCTAAACCTCATGGCCATATCTTAAGCTTTGAAAAATAACTTAATAGTAACCATATGACATAGCAACCAAGTTATCATACTCTAACTCACATATATAACACTAAAAAACATTAAGCACCCCAAAAAAACTCCAACATCCATCCCATTGCCTCAACCATATCTCCCACCTGCACCTAATATCCAATAATGTAGTGATAAAAGAATATGATCTCGTCGAGCAACCTCATAACACTCCTTCTTAGATCTCCTTGTGGGATTTAATTCAAACATCACTTGTTTACCTTAACATAATTCAACGTGCTTTGCAAAAAATTGTGATCCCTCCTAGTACGCAACCAAATGATGTGGCAACTTTGATTGAGAATATGAACTCACCTAATTTGACATTGTCTTTCTTCAAAATGAATTACCTCCTTTGGAAATACACAAACAAAATGATTCCTTGATGATAATGGCTATTATTAATAGGGTTGGGATTAGACGTACCCTTATTGACAATTCAGGGATTAATGTTTGTAGTGTAAATATTTTGGATAAAATTGGAGTAGACAAAACCTTAATTCAACCCATTGATTTGTCAATCAAAGGTTTTGATAATGTGGAAAATAAACTTCTTGGTGTGATAACATTACCTGTTAAAGCTGGTAAGGTTGTATTATAAACTCCCATCCATGTCATGCCCCATGATCTTTCATATAATCTTCTCTTGGGAAGACCATGGATTCATGAAATGAATGGAGTTCCTTCAATGCTTCATCATGTAATGAAGTACATAAAACAATAAGGTCTACATGATAAAAGCTTATCCAAAATCAGAAAATTGTTTACAAGCCAAAATAGGAATGAATGATCCTCTTACAACATTGACACCAACTACAAAAGTGGAACCTTTACAAGTTGAAGATAAAGATAAGTGTCTTTCAACTATGAAATTTTTTTTGGATGATGACTAGGGATCATTAGATTTCACACCTACATTTATGGGGGAATACAAGATTACACCATCAAAATAAAGAAAATAGAAAGAAGCGACAAATATGGTATCAACACAATCTATCATTGAATCATCAAAAACATCCACAACTTCTAGCAAAGAGGAAAACATAAATTACACATCTACTTATGATGAAAGTGATTATGAGAAACAGCCATTTCAAAAAGAATGACCATTTATGGAAGAGGTTATAACCTTTCTAAGTAATTCTAAACGGAAAAATGTATGTTAAAAGTAAGGCATTCGCTTCGATAGAGTTTAAATGCAAGAAACAACAATCCTTTCTATTGTCCTTCAAAAATAACAAATTTATCAACAAGTATTCACCAATCAATATCAAATTTTGGTCCTTGCCATGTGGTAGTTGTATTTCTAAGACTCACTACCATGCATGCATTACAATTAAGTTTTATGCAATCAAATTTAGCAAGCAATGTTGCATACCTATGCTCCCACATTTTGTATACATTTGTATACTTTCCATCTGCAATTAGGTTTCTTCTGGGTGAAAGTTTCTAAAGATTTTTCAACAAATCCATTATGTGCATATCTTGCAACCATTGCACTCCACACTTGACATCTCTTGGAGGCATTCCGTCATTTTTGGGTTCCCTCTCTTTGTGATGATTGTATACATGTCTACCTAAGCATATATATGACCTTTTAATCCAGTTCCTGCTCCTGAACCTTTTCAAAATTTGAGAGGGACATTTAAGATCTCCAAGAGATTTGAACCTGTTCCCCTAGATTATGGCAACACAAAATCCCACAGCCTCTATTTCCTTGATTGACACCATGTAGTAGCGGCCAACAGTATCATATCACCTTCGCTATGATAAGGTCATGTATTATAAAATGAGATTTTATGAATTTTTGAAACATCTCAGTCATCTGTTCCATAAACCACTTGTTTTTGCTATCCATATTCATGTTCATGACACTAACAAAAGCTTTGGGACTGGATTTACAAGCCATTTACACTTTCTTGAAAGTTTTTGCCTTTTCACAAACTCTGCGTTAAACATTGCATTGCTTGAGGTGAAATTTTTTTGATCTTTCTTTACCCTTCCTTGTAAGCACCCATTTAGCGTGATGTTCTTGCAAGATGTTTTATGTGATTCTAACATATGATGAAGTAAATTATTTGGTAAGTCATGAACTTGTGCAAATTTTTAAATAGACTCACCTTGCATAATCTATATAATCTATTCTTGGATGGGATTGGGGCACATGTGTTTAGAGAGTGTATGTGTTTAACTAACCTTGTATGTCCTGATGAGCAAGTTTTATTAGTGATGGTAAGAACTTATTTGTGTTTAAGAGCAATTGTAATAGTAAGTGTCTATTTTGTCCTTATCAATGTGGAATGGTCCTTTGTATAATGTTGAACCTTTGGTTTTGTATATATTTGTGTATTCTTGCATGTGTTTACATGTGTTATGTAATTCATTGATGATCAACTTTAGTTCCATCATGCATGTTTTTTATCATGATGCTTATGTTTTATGAATGTATGTTTGTGGATGTTGTCTTGTGATTTCATGATGTACATTCTTTGTCTTATAAATGGTTTAGATTGTTTCTTGATAGGGGCTATGGATAATATGTAATCATATATCTCTTGGTTTGAAAATAAAGTAATCTTGATTGTTATTTTGGATATTTAATGTGAGTTGTGTGTAAGTTTACCTTATTAAATGTTATGTTATAAATGTAGCATTGATTGTTGATTGCTAATAGCAATGTATTAGAAGAGGAATTGAAATCTGTTTGAAGGGTAAAGAAAATGAAATGGGTAATGCATTTGAAATTTGAATAATTTTATCAAAAGTGGTAGAATAAATTGGTTTTTAGGATTTGTACCTGGCTCTTCTTTGAGGATAGAGTAAGATCTGTAAATGCTTTATGCTATGACATGAAAATTTGAATACTATTTCCATATTTAATATATTCAAATACGCAGATATATAATTGAATTTGATAGCCTGGATAGGTCACTTTTTAACAGTATTTTTCAGCTTGTCCATGAGTGGTGACACGATTTTTACATATTATATATTATTTTGATAATTATAAATGAAAAGGGCTCAGATGATTTGAGGATCCATTTATTGGTATTTGTTGTCCTAGTTGTAATCATCTTGAGTATGACAAGTACCTAATCTACATTTTGATTTTTTTATGTGTAGGATTGTTCTAAGATGTGCTACTTTTGTTACAGATTTACCAAACCAAAATTTATAAAGAGCCAAAAATAGTTGATATTTCTTTATGGACTATTTCTGTTCAAGTAGCCAAAAGTCCTCTTTATGGGACTCATGATGTGATGGATTAGAGTACTTGACCATATTGCTTTGGTTATCTTTGGGATTTTCACAGAAGATTACTAACATATTGATGTATCAAGATGGTTGTGATTTAATATATATATTTTGATAGATTGTGTTTTATTGATTATATGTATTATCATTTTTTTTTGAAGTGAGATACCTTCTTTTTATGTGTTTATTTTCAGTGACACACTTCAATGATGTTGTGTGATGTGATGTTGTGGAAGGATTTCTTCTTTTGAGTGACTTTGTGGCTTTGATGCATATTCTTGTTTGATTTTTATTGATTTACCCAATTTGAAATTTAATTTGATAGATTTTGTTATGATAAATTATGCTTTAGGGATAGGGGAAAGCAATGTCATACTTCTGGATGTCTGATGGGTGTTACGGGAGTGAGGGTTCTGCGGTTTTGTTCCTGGAATCGGCTATGCAATATGTGATCTAATCATTTGCTAGTAAGATCATGCTTGGCTGGAAAAACCTCAATAATTCCTTTCGCCTTGAAACCATAATGGCATTAGTGTTGATTTAGAACTTGGATGCCCTACCCTAGTATCAAGATCATCCATACTAGAATGTGTTGATGTTATCCAATTTATTTGTAAATTTAGGCAGTAGTATTGTAGGATAGGTGGAAAGTCTAGCATCAACAAAATGGAATATAGTAAATTGCTGACATTCCTATGCTCGGCTATTATTATGTAATCTAAATATGTAAAGTCAGATACTTCCAAAATAATTTTGAGTATTGAAACCTAATGATGGATCAAAAATAGAACTTGGGACCCTAGCATCATCCTCAAAGGGATGAGTAAAGTTGAATCAATACATTGGTCAGTCAGTAAGCTAATTTTGATTTTGACCCTATTTAAAGGCATTTACATTTGGGATCGATTAATTGATTTACTTGTTATCATGCAAAAATATTAGGATACAGAAAATAAATTATAAATATACATAAAAATAATTAGTAGTATACCTTTAGGATTATAATTAATAAACCATAATAATTATGAAAATAAATTAAAAAATGCTATAAGGTTGGAGTATATAATTAATTATAATCTATCGGTAAATGGTTTTACCGTTTGATAATTTTTTATTTAATTTTCGGTACATATTAATATGAAAAATTGGGTAAATAATTGTTGTTTTAGTATTGGACAAACTTTGATAAAAATACGATGATGAAATAAATTCAAATATACATATTTCAGAGGTAGTTATTTATGGTTTTATAGTAAGATACTTTTAATGAAAACCATAAAGGCTTTTCTGGCGCTCTGGGCCGCGTGATCGCTAGGCTCCTGTGTGCTCTGTCCTGTGTTGTGGGGGGGGTTTTTGAAGCTATCGGGGCTGTGGTGGTGGGGTTTTTTTCCTTTTCTGGAGGCCTTCTTGCTATTGTTTGGGTGGCTTGTGGGTGGAAGGGTTTTGATCCTGCCTTGGGGTCTTTTCTTTTTCCATTTCTTGCTAAAGTGTCCTGGGGGTTTGCATGCCTGCTGGGGATCTTGTTTTTTGCTATGCCGGGTGGGGAAACATCTGGGGTTAGCCCCAAATTGGATTTCCGTTCAGCATTTGGTTCGAAGCCTTCGGTGCATGGAGTGAATGTTTTTGATAATACACTATTTTCTTCAGAGATGGAGATGAATGATCTAGGATCGGTTAATGGTTCCCGAATTACGAAGATTAATGGGTGTTTGGAAAGATGCAAAGAGCGACCGAAGCTGATTATCCCGATGGAAATGCTTGCAGATGATATTGAATACTATTCAAGGCACTCTTTTTATTGCAAGTTCATGGGTTTGAGAGTCTCGCTGCAATTTTTGGAATCCTAGGCTCAGCGGACTTGGATGCCGGAGGGGGAGATGGAGATTAGGCTCCTTGCGAACAACTTTTTTATGGTCTCTTTTGATTGCAAGGCAGATCGGAATAAGGTCTTCGAGGGTGGCCCCTATTTTTATAACCAGGTGGGTTTGTTTATCAAGCCATGGCATGCTGGCTTCAACCCGACTGAGGCAATACCGAGTCGGATTCCAGTTTGGGTTCGGTTGCCGTGGTTTCCATTGAGTGTTGGCGGGATGACTTGTTGCATTTGGTGGCTTCAATGCTCGGTAAACCTATTGGGTCTTCACAACAAACGTAGTATAAAAAGGTAATGACTTTTGCTCGTATCTGTGTAGAAATTGATTTAAGCAAGCCACTACCAGATTCTGTTGAAGTGAGTGCTGGATCATATACTTGGGTTCAACAGCTAGATTACGAAACCCTACCTTTTCGGTGTCGTCTTTGTCATGAATATGGTCACTTGCAACGTAGGTGCCCTAGGGCTAAGCCTGTGGTGCCCCAACCTTCTCAGCCTTCTCGTAATCCTCCTAGGACTGATAATGGTAAGGAGCCTATTCCGGGTGATGGTAATGGAGATGATGGTTATGTCCCTGTTAAGGCTCGCAATAGGAATCGGGGCCAGAAGCGGACCTTGAGGGAGAGGCAGGATGATGAAACTTTTAATAGGTTTGAGGTGCTGGATGATCTCAGCCAGGAGGAAGTGAATCCGGGGTTGCTGAACTTGGATCAGGGAACTTTGGGTACAGGACAGGATGGGCCACCATTGGAGGCCATGCAGGATGTGCAGGAGATTGGGGTTGGGCAGATGGATACAGATCAACAATTGATTGTCCAGACTGAACAAGAATCTTCTATTGGAGCTTCGAAGAGTGGTGGAGGTGGTTCCCCATTGCCCCTGAAAGGAGGCAAGGATGTGGGGAAGAGCTCTTTGGCCTCCTCTCGTTTGGGTATTCAGCAAAATGAACTGAAGAAAGGGGTTGGTGACAGGACTTCCAAGCTGGGAAGGAAAAAGGATATGGAGAAGATTAAATTAACTGGGGAAACTTTGGTGGAGTCAGGGTCAGTCAAGACTCTTGATTCACATTTTTCATGCCCCCAGAAATGATTGTTCTCTCATGGAATGTAAGGGGCTTGAACAGTGGCCCTCGACAAAAAGTTGTTCGTGATTTGGTTAGGAATCATTCTCCGGATGTTCTTTTTCTTCAGGAGACTAAATTATCTGTAGATAATATGTTGGCCATGGCTCCTAAGCTGTGGAAATATGGTGAATGCCAGTGTGTGGGGGCTCTTGGTGCTTCTGGAGGGGTGGCTTGCTTTTGGAACCCTCGGAAGATTTTCCCCCTATGGTGGATGTCCTCTAGATCCTCTATATCCCTTGTCGCCTCTTGGTATGAGACTGGTGAGTGTATTCTCCTCTCTAATGTGTATGCTCCTGTTGAGTTTATGGGTAAACAACTTCTATGGTCCCATCTTCATTTTGTTCGTAGCTTAGCTCCTTACCATCCGTGGGTTATGGCTGGCGATTTTAATGCTATTGTGGAATTGTCTGAGAAAAGAGGTGGAATTCCTAGGTTGGAGCCTTCTGCTCTGTTATTCAGAGATAGCATTTCTGAATTAAATCTTATTGATGTTCTACCTAGTAATGGTCGCTTCACTTGGAATAATAGGAGAATTGGTGAGAGTTGTGTTGCTGAGAGGCTAGATCGTTTCTTGGTTTCCTGTTATTGGGTTGGAAACTTATGGTCCACTCGATCTGAAATTCTTGATTGGAGAGGTTCTGATCATTGGCCTATTAAGCTTAGTATTATCTCTGCACGGGGGCCTCGGTCTCCCTCATTCAAGTTCCAGCTTATGTGGTTACGGGATCCCACTCTTCATGATTATGTGGCTGAGTGGTGGCGGATTGGTAGACCAACTTTTGGTACGGCAATGTACACATTCTCCAAGCTTCTTCAGTTTGTCAAATATCAGCTTAAAAGGTGGAATCGGCGATGTTTTGGTAATATCTTTCATGCTAAGGTTGCCGCACAGGAGGAGTTGAATAATATTACGCGGTTGATTCGTGAGAATGGGGCCTCTGAGGATCTTCTAAGGGAGGAGGCTAAGACTTTGAAAGTGGTTGAGGAATTTGAATTGCGGGAAGAAATCTATTGGAAGCAAAAGGCCCGGGTTGAATGGGTACAGGAAGGTGATAAAAACACCGCCTTCTTCTTCAATTCTGTGAAGGATAGGAGGCATGGTAATTCCATTCCTTTTCTGGTGAATGATAGGGGTGAACGTCTTGCCTCGTTTCAAGAAATCTCTGCTGAGGCATCTCAGTATTTTGCTACTTTATTTAGGGAGGATTCACAAGGGGGCTCTGTTGAGGAAGCACAGGTTCTTTCTTGTATTCCTCAGTTGGTCTCCAGGGAGGCGAATGAGTATTTGATGAAAGATATCTCTCTTGATGAGCTGGAGGGTTGTGTTTCAGATGAAGAAGGGTAAAGCTCCTGGTCCCGATGGTTTCCCGATTGAATTTTTTCAGGAATTCTGGGATATCATAAAGTTGGATCTTCTGGCTGTTGTCCTTGAGTCCCAAAGGAATAAACAGATGCTTCGTGCTCTGAACTCCACCTTCCTTGCTCTCATACCCAAGTGTGAAGGGGCTGATAGGTTATCTCAGTTCCGGCCTATCTCTCTTTGCAATGTGGCTTATAAAATCATCTCAAAGTTATTGGCTGAGAGACTGAAGAAGTGGCTTAAAGTGTTGATTTCGGAGGAACAGAGTGGATTTGTGGTAGGTCGGCAGATTCTTGATGGGGTTGTCATTGCTACGGAGACCATCCACTCCATGGACAACTCCCATGAGAAGGCTATGTTCATTAAGCTGGATATGGCTAAGGCTTATGACAGGGTTAGATGGTCTTTTTTGCAGAAGATCCTTGTTGCTTTTGGTTTTGGTGAGGAGTGGATCCAATGGGTCATGAGCTGTGTCACGTCTGTTTCCTTCTCAGTTTTGATAAATGGAGATCATTCTGAACTTTTTGGTGCCTCTAGGGGTTTGCGCCAAGGGGATCCTCTTTCTCCGTATCTTTTTCTGCTTCTTGTGGAAGGCCTTGGTCGTTTGTTGAAAAGAAGGGTGGAGCTTGGCATCATTCAAGGTTGGCGATGGGGTGGAGACTTGCCTCCGCAATCTCATTTGCAGTTTGTTGATGATACTGCCCTGATGGGGATGGCTACTGTTAGGGAAGCTACTAACTTGAGGCAGGTGTTGGACATATATCTTGTTGCTTCAGGACAATTGATTAATGAGGAGAAGTCTTCCATATTCTTCTTCAACACGCCGAGCCCCATACAGAGAAGAATTGCTAATATCTTAAGGTTTCAGATAGGGGTTCTCCCTTTGACTTATCTGGGTTTCCCAATTTCTGTTCGCCATCTTCCCAAGGGTTCTTGGCAGAATATTATTGATAAGCTCCGTGCAAAAGTTAATCATTGGACCCACAGATGGTTGTCTTTTGCGGGGCGGGTTCAGCTTCTCAAGTTGGTGGTGCAGGCTCTCCCTACCTACAGATGTATGCTTCAGGTGGCTCCGATGGGTTTTCTGAGGGAGTTGGATTCTCTTGAAAGGCAGTTCTTATGGGCGGGAAGTTTGGCTTCTTCCAAGTGGAGCCTGGTTAGGTGGGATGTTGTGTGCAGCCCAAAGCAATTTGGTGGTCTTGGTCTTCGACAGTCTGCGTTATCTGGAGTGGCTGTGGCTGCTAAGCTATTTTGGAGATGGTGTGTGGAACAGGATCAGCCGTGGGCCAGGATATTATCTCATAAGTATTTCCCAGGGATTCCACGGCAGGATCTTCCTCGTTACCCTCTTGAGGGGAAAGGTTCAGTGATTTGGAATACTCTTCAGAAGGGTGCAAAGCTTATTAAGGAAGGTTTATTTTGGATCTGTAGATGTGGAACTGAGGCTCTCTTCTGGTCGGATTCTTGGGATGGATTCCCTCCACTTACTTCTCAGTTCCCCAATCTACTTCCTTTGTGCCAAAGATTTCTCGAGGCTGGCTGGGCTAGGGTGAGTGACTTCAAGTCTGTTGCTTCTTTTGGTCAGTTGGAGGTAGCTCATTGGAAGGATCCCGCAGAGTGGCCAGATTTGGGACTTGCGGAAGAAAGTGCTGAGGTTCACAAGATTCTTCATAGTAGGAGTTGTAGTTCTCTTCTGGAAGAAGATATTCTTGCTTGGACCCATAATCCTAAGGGGGTTTACTCTGTTGCTTCTGGTTATCAGGTGTTATTGGCTCAGAAGCTAACTGGGGCGGAGGTTCATTGGTGGAAAAGGGTGTGGAATAAACTCTCGTGGCCTAAATGCAACTGCTTTGTTTGGACTTTGGCTTGGAATAGGTGCTTGACCTGGGATAACATTCGTAAACGGGGATTTCAAGGACCTTCAATTTGTGTTTTGTGTGGGGGAGCGGAAGAGGATTCTTCACATTTGTTCTTTCGGTGCCCCTTTGTTGTGCAACTTTGGCATTGGTGGTGGGAGGTGTGGAAGCTTCCCTGTATTCATGCGTGCTCTTTGGTTGAATTCTGGGATAGTATGGGAAGACCTCCTTCTATGGCTTCCTTTTTGCAGGAAGTTTGGTTCGTGGGCCCTACCTTTCTGCTTTGGCAGATTTGGTTGGAGCGGAACCGTAGAATTTTTCGTGATCAGAAGTTGGTGGGTCGGCAAGTTTGGATGCGTATGCTTGGAATGGTGCAGGAGTCTGTTTTAGCTAAATGTGATGTGGTTTTCCCCTTGGAGAGAGGTGATGCTGAGTTGGTGGCCAGACTAGGTCTTCAAGAAATTCATTCATCTTTTGTCAGTTCTAGGAACTGTAGGCATGGGAAAAAGAGGGTCCAACGGGTTGGAAGGTGGTTACCTCCTCCCAATGGATTTTTAAAGATCAATACCGATGGTTCTTCTAGGGGAAATCCTGGGCCTGCTGGAATTGGTGGGGTTGGCAGGGACTCAGCTGGTTCGGTGATTTTTCTATTCTCTATACATGAGGGGGTGAAGACTGTTAACTTCATGGAGGGTCTAGCAATTCTTCATGCTATTGAGAGGGCCCTTGCTTTGGGATGGAGAAAGGTTATATGTGAAGCTGATTCACAGATTTTGATTAATCTCTTGAATGAGCGAAAGATATCTGATATAAATTGGCAGTTGGCTTCGGTGGTTCAACGGATTCTTCAAGTTAGTTCTCGGATGGAGGAGGCATCCTTTGTTCACATCCCAAGGGAGTGGAATCGTGCTGCTGACTGCTTGGCCAAATGGGCCTCTGAGCAAGATAGTGGTTGGAAGGTTGAGGATTGGGATCAAGTTAACCCTGAGCTGCATCTGGATTTAGACCGGTTCTTGGAAGAGGATAGGAGGATACATGGGGATAGTTGATTTTGTTTTATGTTGTGGGGTTTTCGCCTTGTTTTCTGGGACTGGGTCCCGTGGTTATTATTGTAATGCTCTTTTTCTGATTTCTAATAAAGTTTTTACCTTTGTTTTAAAAAAAGATACTTTTGAACATACTTCCTAACAATATTCCATATTATATTATCCTTTTTGTATCCATTATATAGACCTAAGGCCAAAAACATGATGGAATTATGGTTTAATATATTAGCATTAAGTGGTTTATATGACTATGTGCATGAAAATGTTGATGGAAAGTTATGTTTAATTCTGATGGTTATCCTTGTGTATGTATTTTGTGAAACTAACTTGTTTACAGCAAAAAGAGGAACCATGATGCAGAACTATTGCGGGATGAACCCATAGCAAAAGGGGCATTGAATACCAAAATAGGGGATGTTATAGAAATAGTTGAATGCAATGGTTAATGGTCAAAGACATTTAATGAAGATAGAGCATGTGTTACCATAAACAATTAATAAAAAATGAAGAAGAGGTATTCTCTAATATGGAACTTTGACAGATGGATGTATGATTGAATGTAATATGTTTTGACAGAGTTCTAGTTTGATAGGGTTCTATCTCTTTTCAGTTATAGGTTGAATAATTCCAAATATTGAATCCATGCTCTAGATATCTGGGAGTGGAATTAATGATTTCGGTTTAAGTTGTTGCTTTCAATAAGGACTCCCTCAGTTTGTATATAACTGCTGGTTGAGTTTGTAGTTTAGTTAGTTGGTTGTTCACAAGTTATACTATCTGTTATTTTCCAATTGAAACATGAATCTATAGAATGGTTGAATCCAGTTTGTGTAAGAGTGTTTTGTAATCTTTTATCTTATGCAATAAATGAAGATCAATTCATGAGATGCATGAAATCTATTTGTTAGATTGAGTTTTATTAAGTGGGAATAGTTACTTGAGAAGGCCACTCAAGGTATTGTTCTTCACTTCATCTTTCAGTTATTTCATTTCTATTGATAGTTAATATTAGTTTACTGTTATTCATGAATTGTATGCAAGTAACTGAAATTTCATTTCTTGCTTATTATAAGTGGATGCTTAGAAACATGCATGTTTATTAGTAATACTCCAGAGGATGGTTTAGTTGATTCAGTAATCTTAATTGGGTTTTTAGTTAACATAGTATCATTTCATTAAGCAATAGTTCAGTTACAACCTTTACTATAGGTACCTGTAGCAACTCAGCTTTAGTTATACTTTTACCTTCTTACAATTTTGTGAATTTACTGCAACTAGAATAACTTTAGAAGGATAGTTTAGGTAGTGTGAGTCCATGAAGGTATATATAATGTGGTACCATCATAAGCTTACAGACCTTGGTTGATGATTTAATGTAGTCTTTGTAACACCCCTCCGTTTTGGCTCTTTGATTGGCAGTGTTCTTCTTTGTATGTTGTTTATGTTTACGCTTTGACTTTGGAACTTGGTTACTTTTGACCGTTATCTGTTAAGCGATGTAAACATTATATTTTGATGTGATGTTATTTATTCTGATGTTATCTTTATGGCATGTTTTGGATTAACTTTGAAGATATTTGATTTAATGATGTTTTATGCTTGTGATCTTGTCATTGATGTTAGATGCGTCAGTTAGTGATATTGTATTGGTGAAGGGGACGGTATTGTATCACTCGCTTGCGAGTGCCCTATGATTCTGAGATTTCCTCTTCACGGTGTGTTTGATCATATTATATATATATGCATGTTCGATGTACTCTTTATTGCAGGTTGACAGGTACATGACATCGACTCCACCTGGTTCACAGGTTTCAGCGTGTCCATTGACCAATGGAAATTGATTAGGAGATAGTAGCTAGGTTTTCCGTGCCAAGTCGTCACCCTAGTCATAGCGTGTCGTCAGGTTGTTGTCGAGTTAGTTGTCTTAATTTGGTCCATTTCACCTTGAGTATTTATTTAATTTCAAATTATAAAGGTTATTATATGGCTTGCGTAGTTAAAATGATGTTTAAATGTATTTAGTTGCAATGTTGAAACGTTATTTATTCTATTGATTGATTTGATTTAATTAATAAAATTAGATTGAGTTTATTGATTAATTAGATTAAGGGTGATATATTAATTGAGATAGTTGTTTGGCATTATTGTATATTATGATTTAATTAAAATAAAAGTATAAATCATCTTTGGATAGTTAGAGATAAATTAAAACAAATAAATGAGAATGTGTTTTGAATTTCACTTTTGAAAATTATTGAGAAAGTAAATTCTTGGCAATTTGTATTCTTTTGTCTTAATGAATTTTGAAAAAAATGCATAACATTTCAATTAGAAATTAGAAATTTGTTTTAAATTTAAAAATGGAAATATCCTCCAAATTTTGCAATAAATTTAGTGGGTGGGGATATTTTAGGGGTTTGACCAATTTGGGGAAAAACTCTATTTTAGCAAATGTAAATTCATATAATTTTCAATTTCCAATTTGGGGAAAAGATTTCTTGGATGTGGCTTTGCTTAGATTGGAGAAGGAATTTGAGACTCTTGCTTGAGCTGAATTCAAAGGAGGAGTTGAAAACACCATTGAAATCTTCAAGTTTTGGAGCAAAACCAGGTTCCTCTTGATCTTATTTTGTATTTTTAGTTTAAATCTTGTTTGCAATTCTTTGTTTGAAATTTTGATTAAATCTTATGAATAAAATGGGTCGCTGTTGACAAATCAAAACTTGCAATTGAAATCTTCTATTTTAACAATGGAAAGTTGAATGAAACAAAGGGAAATTAGAAAATCTTGTGAATCTGGAAAATTATTCATTATGTTCTTTATGAAATTAAATGTTGCTGTGTATTTATTTCCTAGATAATTTGCTCAGTTGGGCTGTGAAATGGAAAATTTAAATATATATCCATACTCATATATATTTTGTGCTTTCTGGAAATTTTGTTTTTTAAAATTTATTTTTTTACCAGTCAAGATTTTTCTAAGAAAAATCCATTGAAAATCTGCAGGGGACTCTATTTTTGCTAGGTTTGAAATCTTTTTAACAAAAAAATAAAAAAAATAAAAATAAAATATGTTTGTAGTGGTGGGGAGGTAGGGGAGCGGCCCGTATCGCTAACCCCGAGGGAGGCGGGTTGTGCGTAGCACCACAGTAGCGCCTCAAGGGAGGCAAGCTGTTGCCCTTACGAGCCCGCGCCATGGTGGAGTGGGCGTGTGAGCACACAAGCAGCGCCCATGAGGGCGCCACATGTGCTGCTTGCCTGAACCGCCGCCCGGACTAGAACTGCATGCCTAGTTAGGGTTGTTATTAAAACTTTCTTTTGTTTTATTTTTTTTTATATTGTTATTTCTTATTATATTATATTTTATATAATATATGTCATATATATAACATTATATATGTAATATAATATTATATGTCTATATAATATTTAATATTATTTATATAATATAATATTACATATATATAATATTCAATATTATATAATTTGAGTTTTAAATGAATATCTTGTTTTTACTTTTAGAATATATATATATATATATTATTTATATAATTTAAATAATATGGGTTATTGTGAGTTGTAAAATATTTATTAAAGGATTATTTCATTATTATAGTAGGAAAATAAAAATGTGCTATTTAAGGCTATGATTTAGACAATTATAAATAAGCATAAAATCTTGGGATTTAAAAATGACATGTTAGTGATATATATTTAAATGATGTTTAAATATTTTAAATAGGAATTTTAAAATGGTTTATTTTTTTTAAAGCTGATTTTATAATCAAATGACTTGATTTAAAATTGCTTTTTGAATACTATGTATAATGGAGGAAAATGGAATTAAATGGTTAGAGTTTAAATTCTTTAATATTGCTAATGTGAGTTGAATTACTTTGAGTATGAACGAATAATGCCAATTATTTAATTAATTTCATGTACTATATCAGTGCTTGGCTCGGGTTTAGGAAACCCTAACATTAGCTTGTTGAGTTGTCTGAAATGCTTTTTAAATGTTGATGCCTTCTTTCTCGATGTTGGGGCAAATGGGGTTAATTGTCTTGTAAGTCTTCCAGAGGAGTCCTCTAGGTGGGGATGTTTCATGTATTGGTTCGTTTTGCGAATCACCTTGGGAAATGTGTGGAGTTGTATTATTTTATTGTACCCGGTTTCCACGAACAGGGATTTGTGTCTCCTTGGGATTAGGAGAGGGTTATGTGGGTTGTGCCTCCAGCGTTTGGAGAGGGTTTTGTACTTTTGTTTCCTCCAGTGTTTGGAGTGAGTTTCCTTTATTTGTTGCCTCTTTGGATTGGAGAGGTCATCCTATCTAGTTAACCATTGGATTGTGGTTTTGTACCATGGTTGTGTTGTCGATAGGAGAGTGGCTCTTTGTGGGGGTCTGGCACACAAAGGGGCACCAGGGTAACTCACCTAGGGTTTAATCAAGTGATAACTTAAGAAATTAATGGGGCACTTCTACACTAATAAAGATAATGGATGCTCTCTCATGAAGCATGTGTTTGTTAAAGGCTCGAGACGAGACGAGATGCATAGTTTTGCATGAGGGTCCAGCAACTGGTAGAGGCAAGCCAGGGTAACCCAAGATGGGGGTCTGGTAGCCTAGGAAGGTTGAGCTAGGGTAACTCATGGTAATTTATGTATGACACTCTTCCTACGTCAGCAGTTAGTCAGTAATTGTGTGGTGTATAGATGATGTTCTTGAACCTTGTCCTCTAGAAGCATTGTAACCTTTGTGTTAGGTGTTTTGGTATTTGTATGTGTTTTAGTTCAGCTGTGCCTTAGCTTGTGTCTAGAGGTAGATGGTCTTGTGATGGATTCCTTGTTACTATCTCCTAGCATGGGGGGTGAGCCTTTGGGTATCACACTATTAGGTGGAACGTGCACTTTATTCTGTTGGGTTTCATCTTATTCGTGTGGACAAGATTTCCAGTTGGAGAGCTCGTGGGTTCTAGTTTCTTCCTTGCTTAATTCTTTCAGTTGATCTTGTAATTTCATTACCCCTCATTTGTTATCAAGGTGGAATTTGTAATATGTAATTATACTTATTGGATTTATCTCATTCGGGGAATGAGTGTTGTAATTATGTTGTAAACTATATTATTGGAGTCAAGTGGTATCTCCTATTCTTTGATGTAAATTATCTTGCATGGAATGTATGTGTTCTTATTTCTTTAAGTATTTAAATGTTATGGTTAATTCATGTTTCTTGTTTGGGTTTAAGTAACTCAGTCTCGTAACCTTAGGGGATAGGTTGGCATTGGTTAGGGTTCTTGCTTATTAATTGTTCCTTCTAAAAAAAAAAAAAAATTAGTTCGTTTGTGTAGTTAATTGCAACTTCCCCTAGGGTTGCGTGGTGGGGCGTTACAGTCTTAAGCAGTGTTAAGTGAATTGTTCAGCTAGTTGACCCTATGAATTGAGTGACCATCACCAAGTTTACAAAACATTAACTTAGAATCTACAATACCCTAGTATGCAATGTCACAAGATGGTGGAAGACCCATCAAAATAATATTCCTAGATGGCATGCATTAAATTTTTTGATTTGAATAAGGCATTTACCCAAATGAAGGGAATATAAAATAGTTCCAAAATACAATGGATCAATTCCACTTGAGGGACATTAGGAGATTGTATAATGACATGGAAGGGAAAAAGAGAACTTGATATTAGATTGTATATGCAATTATTATACTGGACCCTAACACTAGTAGTATAAAATTGGTAAACCAAGTAAGAAAAACACAAATAAAAGATTTAAGATAAATTAAATAGGATTTTATGCACACATCCTCCTATGACACAAACAAAAGCATTTAAACCATATTACAAAAATTTAAAGAAGTAATATTCAAACCCATAAAATAAAATACAATAGAGACTTATCAACATACTCCACCACCAAAAAAAAGGAATATGGAAATTTATTGAGTGGATGGAGAAGTAAAGCTAATACCTAGGGAAGAGATGTTATATTTACACATCAAGAAAATGAAGAAGAAAAGCCAAAATTTGATACACAAATAAGTCAAGCAAAAAGAGGAATAAAAATTAGCAATGAATCTAAAGAAAAATATTATAAACAACCTTTAAAAATAAGATAAGAAAATATATCTACCATGGATGATCCAAAATTTGCAAAGAATGGGGATTATTGGGATGACAAGGTGGTGAGATCTAGGTAGCTGGATTTTCTCATAATATGAGGATCTTTCCCCCTAAAAATTCATTGACTTAAAAGGCATCAAGGAAGAAGTAGGGGAAATGATGATTCAATTAAAGGAAGGAGTTAAACCATAGAAGAAAAGACATTATTGGATTGTCCAAACATGAAAAAGAAAGTTAAAACATAACAGGATAAAATTTTGAATGAATGAATCATCAAGCCAATAGAAGATGCAAAGTGGATAAGCCCTATAGTGGTTCAAAATAAGAAAATAGGGGAAATAAGGATTTGCATGGACTTTAGAGAGCTCAAAAAATCACGCAGACATGATCCATTCCATACACCCTTTATAGAGAAAATACTAGAATCCCTCTTAGGAAGAGAAATTTACTCTTCCATAGATGGATTTTACAAATACCACCAAGTAAATATTAAGGAAGAAGACCAACCTAAGACCATTTTTGTGATAGAGTGGGGTTCATTTATGTACATAGTAATGTCTTTTGGGCTAAAGAATGTTCCAAAAAAATTAGCTGCATAATGGTGAATGTATTCAAAGATTTTATGCATGACTTCTTGGAGGTGTACTTAAGCGATTTGATAGTTTATGATTTGGATAAAAACCACATACAAACACTCCACATAATTTTGGAAAGAAGGAAATTTGCAAAAATTCCTCTTAGAATAAATAAATGTATCTTTGTGGTATCTAATGGCACACTTCCAGGTCATATTATTTGTAAAGAAGGATTAATGGTAGATCCCTTAATAATTACAATTTTAATGGCACTACCACCATAAAAGTTAGCACCGAAAGAAGGATTAATGGTAGATCCCTTAATAATTACAATGTTCATGGCACTACCACCATAAAAGTTAGCACTGGAAGTAAAAATATTTATAGGATAATCAGATACCATAGCAAGTTCATCAAAGGATATGTGACAATAGAAACACCTTTGGAAGAATTATTGATGAAGTCAAAAAAAGCTATTGAATGAACAAAATAGTGTCAAAAATCATCTTAACACACTCAAATAAAAAATTACAAAGGCACTTATTCTGATATTCCTAGATTGGATATCCCTCTTCGTGTTCATATGGATGATTTTAACATGACTATAGAAGTAGTCCTAGCACAACATTAAGGAAATAAAGATCACCTTATAGCCTTTGTAAGTAGGAAATTATCACTAGTAGAGAGTAATTGCACAACAATAGAAAGATAGGCCTTGGAAATGGTGTATGCACTAAAACAGTTCAAACACTATTTATTATTCACACCATTCCCATTGTATATCAATCATGAGCCAGTAAAATATTTGCTAAATAAATGGTAAACTAGGGAAGAATCTGTAGATGTTTTCTATTGTTTCAAGAGTTTGATTTCAACATTATGGTCAAACTATGGAAAAATAACCAAGGCCTTGACTACCTTTCTTGAATTGAAACTAGCAAAGAATTAGATGAACAAGAGTAACATATATCTTTGGTGTGAAAATATTTAGAGTAATTGTGATGTATTATGAACTTCAAAATGTGGAAACATTACTCTCTACTAGAGAATATCCACCAAACATGTCATTGCAAGACAAGCAATCACTTTTGCAAAAGTCTACCCTACATATTGATTAAAGGAGAGCTACACAAAATAGGGTAAGATGATATTATTAGAAGGTTAGTGTATGGGAATGAGAGAAAAGAGATACTTAGGGAAGCTCATGAAGGAATATTTGGTGGTCACAATTTAGGAGAATCTATTGCCAAGAAAGTAAAATTGACAGGACTTTGGTAGTCAATCTCAATAAATATGCCAAGATGTACACTAAACAATGTGACATATGTCAAAGAGTAGGAAGACCTACCATAAGGGATGAGATGCACCTACAAACAGTCCAAGCTCAAGTTTCATTTGAAAAGTGGGCCATAGACTTTATAAGACCAATAAATCATCTGAAAAAACATTCAAAAGCTAGGTTTTTTATAACATGAGTCAAATACCTAACCAAATGGGCAAAAGTAGAACCCACAAGAGAATATACCACAAATAATTTTTTAAATTTTATATAAGAGAATATTATTACAATATTTGGATTCCCAATCAATATTATTAGTGATTAAAGAAAACACTTGTAAACAAAGTAGTTACATAGTTGTTAAGAAACTTCATGATCACACACAATCAAAGTACTTCCCACCATTCTCGAGAGAATAGAGAAAGTGGGGCTCTAGACAAACTAGATAAACTATGCAATAGTAATAGAGTTTATTGAGATTTTAAGATACTAGTGGTATTATGGGCCTTCAAAAATACTGATAAAAGGTCTACATAGTTCACTCCATTCCAATTAGTGCATGGATTAGATGCAACCTTGCCTCTAAACTTCATAATTCTAAATTTCTATACAACACTTACTTTTGGAATTGAGAAAGAGGAATATTTAAAGCAAAGGATAGAAGAAGTGAAGAAACTAGATGAAAATAACCTATTGGTTGTTTACCATCAAAATGAGGAGAAAAATAGATAGAAGGCCTGGCATGACAAAAATTGGAGGCATACAACTTTCTATAAAAATTGCATTGTGTTACTTTATGACAATAATTTTAAGAAACAAGGAAAATTAAAAGTAAGATGGTTGGGTCCATACTACATTGATGACATACTAGACTTTGGAGCAGTTAGACTAAGATAAAATGATAATAAAGTTTTAAAATTTTATGTCAATGATGCAAGATTAAAACATTACACCAACCCATAGGAACACAAATCCATTTGTATTATATGTATCATATTTATACCATACATGTATTATAGTTAATCATAAAGTAACCCACCTAAAACAATTGATATGAATCTAACCACTAGAAAAGTACAATAAAATAGTAAACGACTATACTAATTCATGAACTTCCCACCATTAGCTACCTATAAACCTACATATTTTCTAAAAACACTCCTCACTTATGTTTTTCATTTTGAAAACACTTGCTCCCCCACACAACTTAAGCTTGGTATAGTGAAACCCTAACCCTCACTTATGTGATTTAGCCTCCACCACACACTCTATAGAAATGGTTGTGTTGGTGCTCATTGATATATCCTATAATCCAAAACCAATATGTAAGAAGTTCCCCTACAGGGAAATGAAGGTGGACTCGGATGGAGCTTCTCAAAACTTCTCGATGTTATCTATACGAAGGATATGCACAAATACATCCATGCACCTATTATAAAAATTTCTCATACAAAATTTGAGGAGATCTAGAAGACACTACTCTAGTCGAGGAAAATAAATTACTTACCATAATATAACTAAGTATAATAAAAAAAATAGATTTTTGTAAATATTTTTTGGACTTCTCAAAAGAAGAGGGGGGATAAGAATATTTTTTACTAGGATTCATGAAAAGTACCTATACATGGATAAACCCTAGAATATCACAAAGAAATTAATAAAAGTGATAACAAGGCTTGACACAAAAGGAGAGATTCCACCAATCAAGTCCATGAAAAACAAAAAATTCACAAAGTTAACTAGTTCAACATATGATGGAAGGAGCTTAAATGTAACCAAAATAATTAACACAGCTATGCAGTATGCATTCATGGGGATTGCATACATGATGGTGTTCATTGGTTTGACAAAACTTGGAAATGAAACTCAACGTCACTTACTCAAGTTCACCCTCTTCAAGATTAATATAGAAAATAATCTTATTCTCACTCTTGCATTTGGTCCAGAAACTTGTGAAACATATCACTAAATAAAAATGGTGAGCTCAACAAGACAAAGGGTTGGGTCATAATTATAATGATTTTTTACCCTAGGCATCATTGTGTTGAACAAAAATATTTTCTTGATATGGAATCTACACTCAAGGTAGATGAATGGGAAGATGCCAAATAAGTATTTGTTGAGGAGAATCCCATCATTAAGGATTCAATTTTTAATTATCCTCCTAAAATTTGTGTGCATGGATTGGTTAGAACCTCCACACCCTAAAACATGAAGTTTAAAGGATTTTTTAAGAAACTTGATCTCATAATTTTCATTGATTTAGGCATCACTCATAATAAAATGAACATAATTTTATCCACTATTGTCCTAGCTTTCAAGTAATAATTTTCATTGGTGGAATCTTAGCTTATAAGGGTAAGTGTCAAAATGTTACATCTCCATGGGGGACTACACTCTTAAATATAACATGTTTTCCCTTCCCTTGGGAGGTTGTGACATTATTTTGGGAACCCATTGGATATGCACTCTTGGTTGCATCCTATGTTATTTTTTTGAACTCTAGATGTAATTCATTAATAATTGCCATCAAATGACCTTATAAGGATTAATATTTGGCTTTATTAGTCTTATTCGCTATCTTCCAATAGAAAACTTAATAAAAAATGAGTATCATGGGATTATTTCCCAACATTTTTCTATTCAACATAAGGACTCTTGCACCTAAGGATTTATAGGAACTTTTGTCTCATCATGTAGCTATATTTTTGGAAGAAATTAGATTACCACCTTGTCACCTCAAAGAACATGTAATTCAACCTATTTAGGACCCATAGTTTAAACTTTTCTTTCGAAATAATTACTTTTGTATTAAGATTTAATACCATTAAAAATCTTGTCATTGATCATGTAATATTACCATAATGGCAAGCATTAGGGAATGATAATAAAGAACATTAAAACATTTCTATTTGATTGTAGATAAACTCTCACATACATCGTGTTCTTTAAAAAATACTAATTGTAATCAAACTTTCAACAAATCCATAGAAAAATGCAAATTATGATCAAACCAAAATTCTTAAAAGTTGATATAGATAAATCATGAATTTCTTGATAGAATGTTCACTAAAATATTATATGAAATGGTAGATTCAACATGAAGACTATTTCAATGCACTTTAAGTAATATATAGGAAATATTTAAGACTTCCAAATATATCATTGCTTCAAATGATAACCACTACACATACTCAAAATAGAGCCTGATAGATATTTAGGATGAATGAACAAAAAAATAACGAACATAAAAATAACCTCCATTATTTAAAATTGAAGTGAATATATAATGATATTATCAACAAACACATGCCAAGAACAAAGTAAGCTTGCATTATATGTATAAAGAAAGAACTTGCATGGTAAACACACAACATATAATATAATTTATGATAGTTAAAAAATTAGAATATCTGTGTAGGAAAATGAGCTAAAGGATAATATTTAATCACAAATAATTTCAATATTCAAAGGTAAGCATATTCCAACTACCTTATGTTTTATTTTAAAAGTAAGCAATAATAACAATAAAAGTAGGGAGATTAAATGAATAAAAAAATTCAACCTAGGATACATTATAATGAGATCATAGAGACCATAAAAAATATAAAAAATCATTTGATGAACTTCATCACCTTGTTATTAATATTATCACCTTCAAAACAAAAAAAATATTAAGGTTTGATCTTCATGCCTAAAGACATTTGAAAACCTAAATTCTTGGTTAAATTTTGATAGGGCTCTATTATGCCTCTCCATAGATAAACTAGATGAAATGAAAGAAAAATCAAACCTTTACCAAAAGGATGAATTCAAAAGAGATTTTTGCATGATACCCAATAATATTAATACCACAACAATATAGGACTATTGTTGAGAGGTTAGATTGTGGCTGAAATTTATGCCATTAAAATCAAAATCAAGTTATGTAAAGTCATCTTTCATTTCTAATAATACACATTCAAATTCCATGTCATCAAATCAATACCACAATGAAACCATTGTAAACTTTACTTCTTGAGCCATATAAGATTTTACAATTGAAATATTCCTTTTAAATTTTAAAATAATGACTATAGACATTACATCCCATGAGTAGGAGAATTGAAAATCAAACCATTGAATCTTATCACCAAATGTTAAGGCTTTACAAAATGCAAACATGAGTAGATTTTTTTAAATTAAATCTTAAAAATAATGTCACATAAATATATAAATCATGATCAAATTGTTATGAATAACCATGCCTTAATCTCAACCAACAATGTTATGGTTAATGTTGGAACACATTTGTTGTTGCACCAAAATATTGACCTATTAATGCCTGATACAAACACCAGAGATAAATGGATCCATAGGAGGCAATTAGTCCATGTCCTGAATCCAAAGGGAGACACTGGTGATTAGTCCAACAATCCCCCCTCAACATCACCTAAGGAGATTCAAACCTGCGACCATGGCTCTGATACTATTTGTTGGAACATGTTTATCATTGCACCAAAATATTGACCTGTTAACGCTCGATAAAAATACCAGAGATAAATGGATCCATGAGGGGCAATTAGTCTGTCTTGAATCCAAAGGGAGATGATGGTGATTAGTCCAACAGTTAAAAATTCTATAAATGCTATATAATTGTAATTGAGATCAAAATATCATCTTTAATGTGTTTTGAATGCTTTATCAAACGAGCATATGTCATGTAAAATAATACCATATCTAAATTAGTGAATACTTTTGCACAAAACGACAAAGCTTCATAAATTACTTTAACACATGTATTTCCTAATGAGGTGATAGTGAATGAAAGATAACCATTTAAATATTCATTACAAACCTTATTCTTTACAAGGTTACCTTGATTTGATGTGCTTGTGATAATTTTTTTTTAATGTACTATAAAATTTATAATTTTTTATTGATTAGATTCAATATATTACATAATTCAAAATTGAAATTCAATTTTAAGACCTTACCATGGTAGAAGTGAGTACACTTAAAAATGTCCTGAATGATATCACATGCTCGAATATGATATACTAACACCATTTCATCCTAAAATCCATCCTCTTTTTTTCTTAAATGATTAAATTAGCCTAGCTATTTAATTAATTGCATCATTTCCAACTATTAATCTAATTAATCTAATTAGATTAATTCCCCCCCTTTCATGCTAGCCTTTCATCCTATTAAATTGGATAAATCAACTTATCTAATTTAAGGTCCCTAAGTCCTCTTATTTAATTAAATAACAGTAAGCTATTTAATTAAATATCATATCACATCCCCCTTTTTCATTAAATCATTTTATTTAATGAATATCCTAATTCCCCTAATTTGCATAATTAAAACTTTGTTTTAATTATCAAATTACTAGTTAAATCTAATTCTCCCACTTGCAAGGGAATATTCCTCAGGAATATTCCTCTTTTGCACATTCCTCCAAAAGGAATATTCCTTCCCCTTTGCACATTAAATTTGGTTTTAATTAACCAAATATCTAGTTTTCCTCACCCATGAGAATTTCTTTGAGAATATTCTCTTTCTTCACATATTTGAAAAAGGGAATATTCTTTTTCTATAACAAAGCTTCAACAAAGCTTCTTGTGCAAGTTTTGAAAGTGTGTTTGTTTGGATGAATGTAAGCCATTGATTAAATATCAACTTGCATTCTTAACCCTTGATGGGAATCCATGATCCATGCCTCCATCTTCCTTCCATTTTGATCATTGATTGATCCTTTTGATTTGGGCCATCAGTTTCATTTGCCTATTCTATAAATAGAACTTGCATCTATTGAATAGGGATCCATCTTTTAATAGTAAACTTATGATGTTAAAATCACTCTCACTTGCATCCATATTTAGCTTCTTTTTAGTTTAAAATCTTGCATTAGTAGCTTAGACCATCCATTAATGGCTTCCATGGTAATTTAGTTGCATCCATTTAGTATCTTGAAATTAGGGTTTTAATATTTTGAATCTTGCATACATTTGGAATAGCTTTGCATACACCCATATCGATCATCATAGTATTAATCATGTTGAAATAGCTTTCATCATGTTTTACAACACACATTTCATCGGTTTCATCGATTCTCTTCAATATAATTTATTAAAACAAGCTCATTATCCAAGGGATTGGGAAAGGGTTGCCATTCCACATCAATGCAACACCAATCCCCCAATAGGATAAGTTTTAATGGATTAGAATAGATGTTTTTGAAGCTTTCATATTTTAATATGTTATTTTTAATGGCTTCTTAGATTAGTTTACATTGAATGATATTATTGGGAATAATGCATCATGGCTTAAATATGCTTGAAATCCTCATGGATCAAGTCTAGTTAAACTATACTACGTCATCAGCCACAAGAAGTGACAAACTTTTAGATTGACAAGGAATCACATCTCAACAATAAAGCTCTCAACTAGTTTTGATAGCTAGTATGATATTTCAACATTATTTCTACATCTACAATGAAAATTTTCTATTTTTTAAATCCATTTGAATAAAGGCTAAAAAACTTGCTCAATCAAAAGCATTTATAGTTAAAACCCCATTCAAATTAGACATAAATTAGAAATTTAATGCATGGCATAACCAAGCATATTTTAAAGAAAAACATACCAACCCTAACATCAAACTAAAAATAAAAATAAAGCTATAAGTAGCCCTCACCGATAGGATTAGCACAGTTTGACTGAGGGAAAAAAAATTAACATAGGGATAAACAATTTTGTGATTATAGTTATCATGGAAGAGAACATTGGGTGAAGGGGTTTTTGGTGAGTTTTGTGGTGTTAAATACTATGATAGGAATCACTAACTATAAAATAAACACAAAAGAGTTGATCTTCAATAATGAATTCAAGGGTGTGATTGAATCTTTTGTTTACATTTTTAAAGAGTATTTTAGTGGAAAATATGGATTGATGTGTCTTAACCTTATCATACGAGCATGGATTGAGTAGTTTGTGATTGTGATTTAATTCATAGGCCCAAAAATTAAGAATATAAAAAAAATAACAAATATGTAGACTATGGATACTCAATCATTATTTAGATCAACACACCCTTAGTTGAGAATGGATATATTATGTGTCAAAATACATTGGTTGGAAAGACTTCAGACCCAAGAAATTGAGTAAGAATGATAGAGAACTAGAAAATTTGAGATTGTTTCTTTTATTAACATATGCACTTGGAGTAAACTATTTTATTTTTTTAGCATGATATTTTTATTTGGGTGTCAATTGATCTTTAGATTATTGACCAAAAACTTATGTTTTTAAACTTTTTATTTGGTAATTACACAAGGAATTTGATTATATATTTGGTGATTGATTTATGTAGTAAGTTCTTATGAATGTTATTTACTTTTTTATTTAAATTTATAATATCTTCAAATAATCATTGCATAAGATAGATGTAGACATCTAAAATCTGACCTTATCCAACCACATCTCATTTTAGCCTATCATAAGCTATTAATTAAATAAATATTTATTATTTATTTAATTATTCTCATCCTTTTCCATCTTTATCTTGATCCTTTAATTAAATAAATATTTTCCATTTATTTAATTATTATCCCTTCATCATGATCTCAATAACTAATAAATATTTTATTTATTTAAATAATTCCCCTTTTATCCTCTATCCTTGTCCATTTAATCCTATCCCTCCATATTTTTCACATGGATCATAATATAAATTTTTCCTCATGTGACAAATATCCCCTTTACATGTCTAACTAACTTTTTGTCTAAATTAATTGAACCTAGACACTTATCCAGAATTCAAACTATCTTTTCATCTTATCCTTTCATCCCATTTAACCTCTTAATCCTAGCCATTACCATAAGGATTTTTTTTTCCTTATCTCAATCCTAAACCTAGATCATGTCCATCATGTGATACTTGTCATATGATTGCATCCTTGATCTAAACCTTAATCGTCCTTCAATCTTAGCCATCCATCATCAATCATTTCTAACCATTGATTTTGTCTCTTCAAGACTCTATATCTAAAGGCTATCACCCTTCATTTTCATTCAATATTGAGCTATCATACCTACATGCTATAAAAATCTCTATTGAATCAAGCTTATCATCATCATTATCAAATCATATCAAGGTTATGCTAGAGCATTGAGCAATCCACATTTCAACATCAAAAGAGAAAATGAAATGGATTAAGGGTGCACTCCATTTCTACTCATCAAGGAGAGAGTAAAATATTCTAGGTGAAGGTATTGTGCTTTGTATTGCTATATATATGTGTTTTGTAGGAAAAGTATGATTCCTAAGGTTTAACTAGGATTAGTCACCTTTCACTTACATAACATATGGAATTGAGATTGACAAGGATATGAGATTGACTTGTAACTTGAAAGGCGAGTCAACCAATCCTTGATATACAATTACTTTTTAGGGGGTTTTGAAATTGATTTTTGATGAAATGCGATGATGAAACTAGCTAATTATGAAAATGCATTGTTCTGATATGAATATTGACAATTTGGAAATTGATAACTAAAATTGAATATTATAAATGAATAGATCAAATATGTGTGCACCTATGATTTAAATTTGAGTCTGATTTGAGTGGACAAGGGTGCCAAGGGCACCCTAGACTGGGTATTTGAAACCAAAATTTGACTTCACATGTCTGAGGACCTTGGGTTGTGGCTTCTTCCTTTTGAATCTTGTTGTCAAATCTTTGTTTGTTACTGAGATAATGAAGTTTATGTATCTTGTCAAATTGTAGGGCTTGAATGAATAAACGGGAAAATTGATTTCAATATTCTTCCAATCCTCTTCAAATCTATAACTTGCACATTCAAAAGGATGGGAAGGGTTGTGCCATATAGGGGCTTGCCTCAGTCAAACCCCATGTTGGTATTTCTACCTCCACAATGGTAAATTTAATAGTAAAGTGAGCTTATCCCTTTGAGGGATAGAGGCTAAATGATAATGGAGTAATGAATTGACAACTTGCTACAACTCACCACTCAGATCTGATCTCTTTGAGGGAATGAATTCATGCACATCACCTTTAAGGATTGATTGCAATTTGGCTTGATTTGATTTGGAGGCCTACAAGCATTAGTACTCACAAATAAAATGCATGCATAAACATGAACAAACTCATATAAAAATTGACATGATTCTTGGATGATGAAATGCTACAATAATTCTACAAATTCTACTCTTGATTTCTTTTAGGACATTTGATTTGCCCAATTGAATTTCCAATAATTTTCTTGTTTTTCCTTTTTTTAAAAATGTGAAAATACTATGTATTTATATGCAATTAATCTAATTTCTTGAAAATTAAATTTTGATGGCTAACAATTAGAATTTTAATTTCAAATAATAAATTACTGAAGTCAACATATTTAAATTTGGAGCCATTTTAATGGGACAAGGGCGCAGTAGTCTAGATCCCACTTTTTTAGGATCCAAAGTGTCAGGGAAAAATATTAAATGTATATTTGGGTTTTGCATGTTTGATTTTTTGATAAGGGACAAAATGGTCTGTGAAATACATAATTTAGGAAATTAGGTGCCTAATTAGGTTCAAGGACATATGAGGGAGCAAAATCTAGTGTAAAATTTTCAAGGATGACAATTTATGACACTACATTTAGCCCCCACTTTAGTGAGAGTATGAACTTACACTCAGACTCACACTAAAGTAAGAATATGTCAAGATGGGCTCAATTATCCAAATATCGAAGAGATAGGATAGCAATGAATCTAGGGGGAAGTGCACAAGCCCTTGGGATTAAAGATCCCAAGGAAAATGAACATAAGGACAAAGGAACTACACATGTATGAAATGCAACATAACATAAAATATACATGAAAAAGACACAACACTATGCGAACATGATACAAAAATAATGCAACATGATACAAACATAGTACAAACATAATAAAACACATAAACACAAACACCAACACAAGGTTATTACTAAAATAATTTGAGTCGGTAAGGAAAAGATACCTCATTCTTAATTTTTTCTCAAATACCAAACATCATATCTTGAGTGTGTGTTAGACAACATAATGCCCTCATGAGGACTAGCAAGCTGTGTTATGCCAAACCACTCACAAGCCACACAAATCTACTAGCTAGCAAGCTACATTATGCTAGGTTTCAATGCAATATGATGGGTTCCACAAGGCTAGCAAGTTGTATTATGATAAGAAACTCATGAAACACATGAATCTATTGGAAATCAAGTTGTGTTATGCTAAGTGACCATGTTAAAAAGGGTGCTCAAGTTCATGAATCAACAAGAGCTGCATTGTACCAAATCCATGGACTATCTTACAAATCATGCTTCAGTAAGTGCATAAAGCTTAACATCATAGGGAATGAAAAAATCACCTCAGGAGGTGCATCAAATTTAACATCATAGGGGATGAACACAAATCACCTCAAGGGGTGCATAAAATTTAGCATTGTAGGGGATGAATAAAAATCACCTTAGGAGGTGCACATAATTTAATGTTGTAGGGGATGAATATCAAAAATCCATGCCTTAGGGGTCATTGTAAACAACACCACCACAAAGGGTGCATCATGATTATCAAGGGGTACTGCTCAACACATGGGAGGTCACACCTTAGGTAGTATCACACATGAAACCACCACTAAGAAAGGACAAATTGTGGAATGAAGGATCACACTTTAGGGAATATTAATCATACTATTACCACCAAAGGGAACATAACATACCATGAAAATTCATGCTTTTAGGGGATATCACTTGCCTAACACCAACCCAAAGGAGACATTAACATAGATTGAGGAGGCCACACTTTGGCAAACATTCATGTGATATTACTTTTAATGAGGTCACATTTTCTAGGAGATGTATGATATCATCACTAAAAAGGGACCATTTCTCATGCAATAATTGTGCGGGGTAATATATGCCCCCCCTTAAAATGTTATTGTACTTGCTACACATATTTTAAGGAGATACAAAGGGATCCCTCATAGCAAGGAATGCACCTAACATAGGGATACCTAACTCTTTCCCCCCAAGTATAGGGACAAATATGAGCCATAATGAATGATAATGCATTGCTCCTTGCAAAATGAAATATGATTGTATAAAACCAAATTTATACCCTCATACATGGTAATGAGTATCACGTGAGACTACAACTACCATATGGTAAGGAGCAAAAATTAATGTAGTTTAATCTATTATTCTATTAAATTTATCATTGTGAGGATTTAATTCTTCCAATTTCTTCTTCAATATACAACATTCATCAGTAGTGTGTCCAAACATTCTGTGATACACACAAAAAAATGTGTTTTTATTCTTGAGTTTGGTGTCTCTTCTTTCATGTATAGGTGGTAATGTAATGAATCCTAATTATAAAAGTGTACATAAAGTGTGTTCTAGTTTAGAAAAAATATGTGGAGTAGGTAATAAACCTTTTCTAATAGGACCATGAGTTTTGTGTGGTTCATAGGATGGAGAAAATGTTTGATATAAAGGTGGAGGTCCTTGGTAACCTATGTCTTTTGTATCCTCAAATGGTATTTGTTCCAAAATTATATGGATTCCATGTTCATTCTTTGTATCACATCCTCATTTTGTTAGGATATTAAAGCCTTGGCCATAACATTGTTCCAAGTGAACACGTGTATTGGTGACTTTGTTTTCATAAGATGAAGAATCATTAAGTGGTATGAGCTCATCATGATTGTTATCAATAGGTTCTTACATGAGCATAGGTTGAGGTATGAATTGTAAATCACTTTCCCTATATGATGAGGAAAATATTTCAAGTGGTGGTATGGTAGGTGTTGTTGATTGTTGATATGGATGAGTAGGCCATGCTATTGAAGGATAGAGGACCACATTATTTTCAAGGTTAGGCAGTGTATTGTTTATGAATTCATTCATGATTGCTTCAACTTTTCTCTCAAAATATCTTCATTGAGGAGATATACAATGGGAGATGAAGGATGGTAAAAGCACAAAGTTATGTCACACTTTCGGCCAAATAAATAGTTTCGAGTGAAACATTTTTGGCCAAAAAAGTTTTGGCTGAATAGGTTTCGACCAAAACCACGTGGCCTATATGTGGCACACAAAGTTTCAGTTGAATATGTTTCACCCAAATCTAGAAAATTTAAATTTTTCCCTATGCTACTTTGAAATTGGCTTATTTTATATGCATGGTTTCAATAGAAAGGGTTTCGATCAAAACCCTTTCTACCAAAACTACCAATGTGGCATCCTAGTTGGCAGCCAACTCAACTTTTTTTAGAATTTTTTGAAACTTTCAACTTCAACTAAGTGTTTCTTCAATCAAAATATTTTTTTTAGAAAAAATAAAAAATACCCTTTTGTAGAGTTCGGGGTGGTGAATCCAAATATTTTTTTTTTTAATATTTTGATTAGTTTTAATATATTATTGTTAAAAAATAATGCAAGTAGGTTGTTAAAGCTAAAAAAGAGGTTGATTAGAAATTAAAAGATAAATAGTGAAACATGTTAATTTTTTTTGAAAAATATATAGTGCATTAGAGGAGAGAATACTCTTCAAAAGGGTATAATTTGTTTTTTGAAAATGATTAAAAAATAAGACAATAGTTGACGTCAAATGAAAACTATTAAATTCTAACTAGTTTTACTTTAAAATGTTATTACAAGAAAAATATACATCAAAATTTGAAAAAAAAAATACATCAAACTTTGAAAAAAAAATTCCATGCACTAGATATTGAAGTTACCTATTTGGAAAAAAAAATAAAATGGGAAAATGAAGTTTTTCTCTATTTGTTTCTTAACATCAAGTGAAGGTCACTTTTTCTTAAAATTTTCAACATTCTAAAATCTACTCTTAAATTGATAAAAAAAAATCAAAACAATTTTTTAAAAATCTAAAAAATTACAAGAATAAACTTCATCAATATTTCTACATTTCATTAGTTTACATCATTTTGAAATTCAAAACATAAAGACCACTTTCATGTGATCGAAGTTCAATTTTTTTTGCTTTTGGTTGATTCATTTATAAAGTGTGACATAGGTTTGTGTTTTTATCCAAGAATATGAGTTTCATCATTTTAGGTAGGGTCATTTCCAAACACATAGCATGAAACATCCACCAAATATTTCAAAGAGGACAACATTTTACCGAAACATTTAGCCATTATGATAATAAGATGTATACACTGGAATTCAAACTATTATAAAACAGTGAACAAAAAATTGGAAGCAAATTCAGACATAAGATCCTAAGAGGGTTTTGTCACAAAAATCTGGACAAAAATAGCTTGGATAGTGGCACAAGAACACCCTAGACTAGCAAATTTTTTTATAAAATTCAAATTTTTACTGTCTGTAATATTGTTAAAGTGTTCTACTCTACGACAGTACAGGTCTTCCAGTGAATAATTTTCAAAAATTTGATTGATTTATGATTATGCAATGCAAAATGCAAGTATGCAAGCAATTTTCAAAATGTTCAAGCAATAAAATTAAATTCCAAATGCAATTTTCAAATTTAAAGTGCAGCAATTGACTGATCCTAATTTACAAAATCTAAAAATGAGGATCTTGATGTCTTTTTGAAACAAAACAATGCACTTTTTCACTTTTTTGACTATATGCAAAATGCCCAAATGAATACAATTAACACTTTCAGATTTGATTTAAAATCTAAGATTGCCTAATGTAGATTTTGTAAATGCAATTAAAATGTAGATCTGATTAAAATTTACCCTATTTGAACTTTGAATGTGTTGGGTGAAAATTATGTAATCACTTTTTTAATAGATTACACAACCTAGATTTCAACCACAGCTGTGTGAGATATGATCTCTCCTCTCAAAAAGGGGAGGAACCCTTCTAACTACTTACTAAAGCTAAGTAAAACTAATTAAATATTCACAAAATGTACACTATAATTATGAGATGGGGGGTGTGTCACATTCATACTTCTTTCTTTTTTCAAAGAAGATGTTTTACAATGCTTCATAGTTGATAGTTCTGATTCAAAACAACTTTAAACTAAAAACAAGCAGTAATTACAATATCTCTATCTTGTCAAAGCAAAGCTTAGAGATACCGGATATGATAATAATAAACAATAAAATGAGAAAGAAAAGCTCATGAAGGCACAAAGTCATTTTGTAGCTTTTCGTCAATGGATCCTCGGGATACGTAACGTTTGTCATATTAGAAGAACAAAGTCTTCTTAGATACAATAATTCCATGAAAAACATGAACAATTACAAGCACAAAGTCTTATAGATCATTCAACAATAATATTCAACCATAAACACAAATCCGAATAAAGAGTGTAACACAAAGTCTACACAAATTTATCCAAAGCCCTTAGATCTCACACACTAATCACCACCAATCTTAATCAAATTCAAAAGACAATTGATCCAACACAAAGTTTGGTATGCAACTTTCTTCTTTATTGATTAGATTCATATTCACAAAGTTAAACAAAAAGTTTCATACATTTGTTTCAAAATGAGCAACACTTCGTTGCTAGAGATAAAAGATAGCTATTACAAAAGAATTCCCTCATATTTATAAAAGAGAGGGAAGAGAAAATCTAGGAAAAGTAGGTGAGAAAATTTAGGAAAATCTCACCTACCTAAAAGACTTATTCAAAAATGTTGTCTGTCATTATAGGAAAGCATCCATGATTTTACATGTAATTACATTTTGCAAAATGATATGTAAAATGTCAAAACTTATTTACATAAAGCATGAAAAATGCTAAAATTGGGAAATCTAATCTAAGGAAAAATTTAGCCTTCTTCAACATCTTTCTCCATGAAAACTTCATGATGGCGTGCACTTCATCACTGTCTAGCATTGGAGTGTACTTTGCAGATGACAAGGATTCTTGAGATTAACTCCTTCGATGAGATTGAAGAATTTCTAATGCCTTTCAAATCTAAAAGAAGCTGAAAATCCATCATTTTGTTCATTGAAGATATTGAGAAAGCTTCGTCTTCAAATTCTTCTTAGCGCTAAAAATTAGCGCTTCAACATATTAAAAGGACTTGGGTAGTTTCATGTAAAAGCGGTGAAAAATAGAGCTTTTACATGTGAAATATGTAAAAGTGGTGAAAAACAAAGCTTTTACATGTGAAATATGTAAAAGCGGTTAAAAGCAAAGCTTTTACAAGTGAAATATGTAAAAACGGTGAAAAAAAGAACTTCTACATGTCATATGTAAAAGTGGTGATAAACATAGCTTTTTCATGTGAAATATGGAAAAACAGTGAAAAATGGAGCTTTTACATGTCATATGTAAAAGCAGTGAAATACATATCTTTTACATGCGAAACATGTAAAAGTGGTGAAAAACGGAGCTTTTACATGTCATATGTAAAAGCGGTGAAAAACAAAGCTTCTACATGTGAAATATGTAAAAAACGGTGAAAAATAGAGTTTTTACATGTCATATGTAAAAGTGGTGAAAAGCAAAGCTTCTACATGTGGGAAGGACACTTGAGTGTAAGAGCAGTGAAAAACGGAGCTCCTACATGTGCTAGAAAATGACTAAGGCATGAAATATGTAAGAGCAGTGAAAAACAAAGCTCCTACATGTGACTTGTGTTTTGAGATGTAGAAGCGCTAAAAAATAGAGCTCCTACATGTTCCAGAAAATGACTAAAGCATGAAATATGTAAGAGTGGTGAAAAATAGAGCTCCTACATGTGACTTGTATTTTAAGATGTAGAAGGACTAAAAAATAGAGCTCCTACATGTGCCAGAAAATGACTAAGGCGTGAAATATGTAAGAGCGGTGAAAAATAGAGCTCCTACATGTGACTTGTGTTTTGAGATGTAGAAGTGCTAAAAAACAAAGCTCCTACATGTGCCAAAAAGTGACTAAGGCATGAAATATGTAAGAGCAGTGAAAAACAGAGCTCCTACATGTGCAAAAAATTTTCTAACTCCCAAAACTGAAATTTCACAACTTGGTTTAAAATGTGAATTTTGATGAACTAACCAAGGTTAATGCTCAGAATGAATTTTTGAGGATGGGTGACTACGGACAAGGACCAATGCAATTTTCCTCACTTTATGTGCTTAGAGTATGTGGGCTACAAAACAGACAAGTTTCGTAGGGGTTATCCCTTGAATTGAGCACACTAAATTCGAGGATAACAGTTGGCTCCAGTTGGGGAGCTTCCTTCAGTCATTCTTAGAAATGATTGAAGGGAGAAGAACTCCATACTTCAAGTGCCTTTATCCATCCATTGGGAAACAAATTTGAGCACGAATGACACAAATCAAATCTACAACAACAAGATCCAAACTTATGCAAATGCACTTATTGAAAAGGTAAAAACCTACCTAATTAAAACTATCCATCAATGGAACCTTCTCAAATGAAACCGTTCACAGGTTCAACAAAATAGTTGCCTTTCTTCAACAGCTTGCAATGCCTTCCATGATCATTAGCAGCTACATGTAGATGAAGTTGAGGTATTGCTTCTTGAAAGAGATGAACAGGTCCAACTACCTCTAAAAATATATCAGATATACTACTGGTCCAAAATGAATCATTGAATTTAGACTGCTCTGACGCATCTACAGATACATCTTTAGCTGCATCCTCAAGTTTATCTTCATGCTCAGGCGCAAGTGGAACCTCTACCTTCCCATTGGACTCCAACCAACCAAGATGTCTTATGGGGCATTTCCTCGATCGGTCAAATATTGAATGCTTCTTACCAGTTGCTACTTGAACAACTGATTCATCAACCATGGCAACCTCATGCTGATCAAAATGATCTCCCTCATGCAATTTAGATGAAGATATGATTGCACTGCATACCTCAATATTATGTTCACCATCTTCAGACTTGAGAAAATCTGAATTATTTGTAAGAAGGTCCTCATCATGCCTTTCTAAAATTCTTTTGTGCAACATGTGTTCAAGTTCATGACCTTAAAACACAGATGCATTCTTTTCAACTTGACTGAGACCTTTGTGCATGTCCATCTTTTCATATCTCAAGAAAATATTTTCTTCATTCACTTGAACTTCAACGAAATGACTTTCATCCTTCTGATTTTCATCAATGGCTTTCTGATACTACATAAACTAGAATTGGGAGTCACCAACTATGTCTGCTTCCTTTTCTCAGAAGAGAATAGCGAGATCACTCGGATTGGAGTCTGGATGCTTCACTACTGCTTTTAATAATGGTGCCTCAAGATCAAGCCTCTTTAGAGGTGAAGATAACTTGTGTTGATTCCCAACAACAAATTTATGAGCAACATTTGAAAGTGACCTTCCTGGTATGTCCTTGCTAGGCACAAAAAACACACCTTGAGCTAGCTGCTTTTTGAGGTCAAGTAGCTTATTTTCCAACCTTTGCACCATAGCATACGTCCTTTTGATGGAAGAAAATAACTCAAAAGAAGGACTTTCTTCATATTCATTTGATTCAATTCATATTTTCCTGGCAGCAAGAATGAGATCATCTTCAATTTTTGTCACCAAGGTCTACAAAAATGCAAGAGTAGTTGGGGTTGCTCTTCTCAATAGGAAACCAACCTCGGTCACTTGAGCATTTACAAAGAAAATTTTAAATTCTCAGTTGTAGGTTGAGTAGTAGTTGGAATTCTTCGTGTCAACTTGTTGAAGTGAGCAATGAACTCGCGCATAGGCATGTGAGATTCCTTCTTCAATTGGGTGAGCTGAGCCAACAAAGCATCAGTGTCTTCAGGAGGTTTGAACCTTTCTTCAAACTTGGCTATGAGAGTCGCATAGTTTGTGATGGTACGTGGCGCCAGATGATAAAACCAATTTGCAACGACACCTTGGAGAGTCTCCATAAACAACCTTACAAATAAATCTTCGTGCTCAACTCCATGAACTCCACAAGCGATGTAGAAAGAAATAACGTGCTCATCAGGATGTTATTGTCCATCACCAAGAAACTTGGGAAATTTCTTCCATGAGCCTTCAGGAAGAGCATGTAGGGGTAGAGCTAGACTCAACGGACCAAAAGAATTTCCCCAAGGACCTTGAGCAGCCATTTACATGTCCTTGGTGAAAGCTTGAAAAACTTAAAAGAAAATAAATTACAATGAAAAATGACACAGGTACTTCAAACAAAAGTGTGAGGCTTTCGAATGCATATTGTGTCCCTAGCGGAGTCGCCAAAAAACTATTGGGTGAAAATTATGTAATCACCTTTTCAATAGATTACACAACCTAGATTTCAACCACAACTATGTGAGATATGATCTCTCCTCTCAGAAAGGGGAGGCACCCTTCTTACTGCTTACTGAAGCTAAGTAAAACTAATTAAATATTCACAAAATGTACACTATAATTATTAGATGGGGGGTGTGTCACATTCATACTTCTCTCTTTTTTGGGAGAAGATGTTTTACAATGCTTCACAGTTGATAGTTTTGATTCAAAACAACTTTAAACTAAAAACAAGCAGTGATTCCAATATCTCTATCTTGTCAAAGAAAAGCTTAGAGATACTAGGTATGATAATAATAAACAATAAAATGAGAAAGAAAAGCTCATGAAGGCACAAATTTGTTTCGTAGCTTTTCGTCGATGGATCCTTGAGATATGTAATGTTTGTCATATTAGAAGTACAAAGTCTTCTTAGATACAACAATTCCCCTAACAACATGAACAATTACAAGCACAAAGTCTTGTAGATCATTCAACAATAGTATTCAAACATAAACACAAATCCGAATAAAGAGTGTAACACAAAGTCTACACAGATTTATCCAAATCCCTTAGATCTCACACACTAATCACCACCAATCTTAATCAAATTCAAAAGATGATTGATCCAACACAAAGTTTGGTATGCAACTTTCTTCTTTATTGATTAGATTTAGATTCACAAAGTTGAACACAAAGTTTCATACATTTGTTTCAAAATGAGCAACACTTCGTTGTTAGAGATAAAAGATAGCTATTACAAAAGAATTCCCTCATATTTATAAAAGAGAGGGAAGAGAAAATCTAGGAAAAGTAGGTGAGAAAATTTAGGAAAATCTCACCTACCTAAAAGACTTATTCAAAAATGTTGTCTGCCATTATAGGAAAACATCTCTAATTTTACATGTAATTACATTTTCCAAAACTGGGAAATCTAATCTAAGGCAAAATTTAGCCTTCTTCAACATCTTTCTCCATGAAAACTTCATGATGGCGTGCACTTCATCACTGTCTGGCAGTGTACTTTGGAGATGATGAGGATTCTTAAGATTAACTCTGATGAGATTGAAGACTTTTCGATGCCTTTCAAATCTAAAATAAGCCAAAAATTCATCATTTTGTTCATTGAAGCTATTGAGAAAGCTTCATCTTCAAATTCTTCTTGGTGCTAAAAATCAACACTTTAGCATATCAAAGGACTTGGGTAGTTTCATGTAAAAGCGGTGAAAAACGGAGCTTTTACATGTGAAATATGTAAAAGTGGTGAAAAACAAAGCTTTTACATGTAAAATATGTAAAAGTGATGAAAAACAAAGCTTTTACATGTCATATGTAAAAGAAGTGAAAAACAAAGCTTTTACATGTGAAATATGTAAAAGCAATGAAAAACAGAGCTTTTACATGTCATATGTAAAAGCGGTGAAAAATAGAGCTTTTACATGTGAAATATGTAAAAGCGGTGAAAAACGAAGCTTTTACATGTCATATGTAAAAGCGGTGAAAAATAGAGCTTCTACATGTGAAATATGTAAAAAGCGGTGAAAAACTAAGTTTTTATATGTCATATGTAAAAGTAGTGAAAAACAAAGCTTCTACATGTGGGAAGGACACTTGAGTGTAAGAGCAGTGAAAAATAGAGCTCCTACATGTGCCAGAAAATGACTAAGGCATGAAATATGTAAGAGCGGTGAAAAACAGAGCTCCTACATGTTCCAGAAAATGACTAAGGCATGAAATATGTAGGAGCAGTGAAAAACAAAGCTCCTACATGTGACTTGTGTTTTGAGATGTAGAAGTGCTAAAAAAACAGAGCTCCTACATGTGTCAGAAAATGACTAAGGCATGAAATATGTAAGAGCGGTGAAAAACAAAGCTCCTACATATGACTTGTGTTTTGAGATGTAGAAGCGCTAAAAAATAGAGCTCCTACATGTACCAGAAAGTGACTAAGGCATGAAATATGTAAGAGCGGTGAAAAACAGAGCTCCTACATGTGTAGACAATTTTCTAACTCTCAAAACTAAAATTTCACAACTTGGTTTAAAAAGCGAATTTCGACGAACTAACAAAGGTTAATGCTCAGAATGAATTTTTGAGGATGGGTGACTACGCACGAGGACCAATGAAATTTGCCTCATTTTATGTGCTTAGAGTACATGGGCTACAAAACAAACAAGTTTCATAGGGGTTATCCCTTGAATTGAGTGTGCTAAATTCGAGGATAACATAATGCAATATGATATACAAAATTTTGAATTTTTTGATGTTTTTTTGCTACAATAATGGATACTTAAATGATGAATGCAAAACAATGTAAGATTAATCTCAGATCTAAGATGATATGCTTTAGATTTCAAAAGGTATGTAATGTAAACCAGTCAAGTTCACCAAAATGTTTTGTAGGAAAAACACGATTCCTAAGGTTTAACTAGGATAAGTCACCTTTCACTTACATAACATATGGAGTTGAGATTGGCAAGGATATGAGATTGAACTATATTCTGAAAGGCGATTCAACCAATCCTTGATTTGCAATTCCTTTTTAGGGGGTTTTGAAATTTATTTTTGATGAAATGCAATGATGCAACTAACTAATTTTGGAAATGCATTATTCTGATATGAATACTGACAATCTAGAAACTGATAACAAAAATTGAACACTAGAAATGAATAGAGAAGATATGTGTGCACCTATGATTTGAATTTGAGCTTGATTTAAGTGGACAAGGGTGCTAAGGGCACCCTAGAATAAGGGTTTGAAACCAAAATTTGACTTCACATGCCTCATGTCTCTACTTTGTGGCTTCTTCCTTTTGGATCTTATTGTCAGATCTTTGTTTGTTATTGAGATAATCGAATTTTTGTATCTTGTCAATTTGTAGGGCTTGAATGCATAAATGAGCAAATTATCTTCAATATTCTTTCCATCATCTTTAGATCTATAGCCTATACATTAAAAAAAGGGGAAGGGTTGTGCCATATAGGGGCTTGCCTTAGTCAAACCTCATATTAGTATTTCTACCTCCACGATGGCAAAGTTAATAATAAAGAGAGCTTATCCTTTTGAGGAATAAAGGCTAAATGATAATGGGGTAATGAATTGACAACTTCTTGCAAATCATCACTCAAATCTGATCTCCTTGAGGGACTAAATTCAGGCACATCACCTTCAAGGATTGATTGCAGTTTGGCTTTATTTTATTTGGAAACCTACAAGCATTAGTATTCACAACAAAATGTGTGAATAAACATGAAGAAACTCACATAAAACTTGACATGATGCTTGGATGATGAAATTATACAATAGTTCTGCAAATTCTACTCTTGACTGCTTTTAGGACACTTAATTTTCTTAATTGAATTTCCAATTATTTTCTTGTTTTTCCTTTTTTTAAATTATGAAAATACTATGCATTTATATATAATTAATCTAATTTCCTAAAATTAAATCCTGATGGCCAATAATTAGGATTTGAATTTTAAATAATAAATTACTAACACCAACATATTTAAATTTTGAGTCATTTTAAGGAGACAAGGGTGCCAAGGGTGCCCTAGTCTAGATCCCACTTTTTTGGGATCCAAAGTGTCGCGGGAAAAATATTAAATGCATATTTGGATTTTGTATATTTGATTTTTCGATAAATGATAAAATGGGTCATGGAATACATAATTTAGGAAATTAGATGCCTAATTAGGTCCAAGCACATAGGAGGGAGCAAAATCTAGTGTGAAATTGTCAAGGATGACAATTTATGACACTACAATATTATATATGTATATATGTATGTATATTCTTCAATAAAATATTATGTGCCTAGAATTGAATGAAGTTTTGTCAATTTATTTTACTATGTATATGTTTGTAGCTAGTGGTCTAAGAATGATGAAATTCTATTTAATCATAAATATTGCTATTTATTTCTTGCACTTTTCTCCATTGTTCAATGTGATATGTTGGTGGATGCGTAATTTATTATTTAACTGTTGATATTTATATTCTCAAGCAATAATTGTTAAAAAGGAAAGAAGGTAATAATCACTAGTAGAATTTGGCAAATAAATGACTATGTGACTAAAACTTTTAGTCACAACAACTAAAGATGACTAAATTCTACTCATTTTTTGCAACACAACTACAAATGACTAAATAAATGACTAATTTGATAAACACAACTATAAATGACTAAATAAATGACTAATTTGATCATCATAAGTGATTAATTTGATCATCAGGTAAAAAACACAACTAAGTAATTAGTGACACAAATAAAAATGACTAAATAATTACTCACACAAATAAAAATTAGACAATATGATATTAAAGTGGATAATTAAAATATATATTTCGAATTGAGGGAGTGGGTTGCATTATAATATATTATATTACAATACAATATATTATAATATAATATGATATTATATAGTCTAATATATATAATATATATTATAACATATATTATATAATATTATATTATTGTATAATATTATATTATATAATATTGCATTATAATATTTACAAAATGGTGGGCCTGGCAATATGAAGTAAATTCATTAAAAATTTCATTGCACCGTTGACTCACATGTGCGTGAAGGAGATAAAGCAGGTAAGTGGGCAAAGTGATAAAAAATATTAATGTTCTTGCATTATCGTAGAGCAAGAGGAAGTGGGTGTGTAGGTATGTGGGGTGAGGGAATAGAGAGTAAAAAAGAAAAAATAATAAAGTGTAGTATTGATTTTTAATTTTTTTGCCCTCCCACGAAGAGGAAAAATAAAAATTATAATATTATAATGTATTTAATATTATATAATAATATAATATTATAATATATATTATAATATAATATAATATAATATTATATTATATTATATAATAGTATAATATTATATTATAATATAATATATTATAATATTTTATTACATAATTGTTACTCATAAACATGACCCTTCCCTTTTTCAGCTATCTTGCCTTATGTGCCTTAGTCATTTTATTTAAATTCGTGTTTAGGTGGTGTTTCGTTGTAAGTCTCAAACTCAGGCAGGGTTTTTATCAGTTTTTCTAACCACTCGTTTTACCACCTGTATTGTTATTTCTTTGGTTGGGCGATGTTTTATGACTTTATCCTAACCCATCGTTTCCTTAAAAAGGGGCTTTATGTATGTGAATGACCCGCATGATGAGTTGTCATATGTCAGAAGTTACCCAGTAACTTACCCCGCAAGTCATATTTGTAAGTGGTATTCTTTTAATTGTTTGGAACCCAAGCAGTGTTTTATTAGGTTACACGAACTACCTGTTTTGCCGACCAGAAGCTTTTCAGTGATTTATGGAATGACAGTGAGCTTAATTCATAAAACCAGTGCATTATGCAAAGAAAGAAACCAACATTTTCATATATGATATGAACAAAAGTAAACAAAGTCATGCATACAAGAGCACAGAGATATTAAAATGATATTTTATTATATATGTGTATATGTATTTACATAACATCGACACTACAAAATTGTTCAGTTCAACTACAAAAGTTCATATCGATGGCAAAAAAAAGGGGACATTCTTGTTCAAACACACATAACAAACATCAGGACTCAGATACCCTTAACCACAATTTGGAGGCATTCAAGTTGAATAGGGGATAGCAAGTTATCATGTGGTTGCAGGAAGTGGGCAAAGAGCCCCATATCATTCCTCACAATTCCCACACAAAGAAGAGCAACCGCTTCCTCCATAGTCTCGTTCTGAAGAGTCGACGCTATACAAATGGCATTGCTAATCAGTCCACTCTAAGGATAGTGACTGAGCCCAACGATAGCTACATTGACACAATGATGAAATTCAGGCCTCACCAGACATTCTAATGCTCTTACACCCCAGTCGTGGTGACCAAAGGTACTAATGACCGTGTACAAAAAATTCTCTAACATGGTGGTATTGTGTACATGTGCCTGGTTTAGAAATGCTTCACCTAGGATACTATGAAGCACCTCTTCTTCCACCTCGCTCTGTATCACAAAAACTTCTTTCAGTTGATTTGACATATGCTTGAACAACATACTACATTCAATCTCCTCCATAACAATGAAATCATTTGCAAAATCGCCATTGCTCTGAGTGCTCGCCATGTTGGATGCTTCTGAATGACGAAGTGTGGTGACACTAGTTGAATTTATAGAAGGTTGGTTGGAAATTGGTGCTTTCTCCTTAGATTTGGTGAGATGGAAACTCAGTTAAAATTAATGGTTGATTTGAACCAACTTTAAATCACATTTCCAGTCAGACAGTATACACATACTATCGTATGGTGTCTCCTTGAAGCTGCATTAATTATTCAATTGTGAGATTGGTCATTCGGCGGTTGTTGATGAAAACAAGATCAGTTTTCTTACTCAATGTCCTTTCACTTGTCAGATAATTATTTGAACTAGTCTTTCTTTTAATTCATTTCCAAGAAGATGGTAAGGAAACAAGAAGATTGCCAATTTAGTAACAACTTTAGCAACCGTTTGATGGAGTTGGTTTGCTATATATTAGAAAATGGAGAAGGAGATAGGGTTGGATCTCCAAATATACACTTTGTGGTGTTTTCAAGAGGGATTCGGTCATTTATTTCATGTTGTAATAATTCATAATCTTTGAGTTGTGAATTTAATGAGATGCTTAGTATGCTAATCTTTGTGTTATGTGTGCAGTAGAGTTATGTCTTCTTTGTGAGATAAGCTTTATGGTGTCCATTTATTACAGTATGATCTTATTTCCTTTAATGAGATAGTCATAGATCTTTTCAATCTTTGTGTTGATCATTTATGGTCGTTGTTTATGCATTCACGTTAAAGTTTCATATTTATGAACTAGTGTTTGTTGCCTTTCCTACTTTTTGGTTAAAAGCATACACATGTTTATTTAGTTTAGTTAGATTCATTGCATATCATTCGAGGGAGTTGTACCTCCAAAATTTAGAAAAAAGTCACAAATGCAATTGTGGTCTTTTCAGAGCTATTAGCGGATTGATACTAATGCTAAACAGGGTTGAGATTCATTTATTTTGAGCATATTTATCATGAGCCAATTCATTTGCTAACAGATTTTTATAATATTATAATATATTTAATAATACCTATTGTATAAAAGTCAGAGATTTATATATTGTAATTTATTTAATTTTGATTCCATTTTGAATTTCTTTTAGCGAGAAAATACCCTAATGGGCGGGCATAATGGGCGAGCATAATTTTCATTTTAATAAATAGAATCTAAAATCCTCGTCAAACCTTATTTTTAGGTTGCAGCTCGCCAAATCGGAGAAGTGAAAGGTCAATACCAACGAGGAAGAGTTTGGAGGAGCCAAAACCAATAGTGGCGGGGAAAGCAACAAAAAATGTAGCATTGTTTGGTCTGAACAGAGGAGCGTTGAATCCTCCCATCGACATAATGCTTTCGGCCATTCTTTCTAAGGTATGGTGCTACCCATTTTAGTGGCGAATCCCTCTATTAAAGGGTCTGTGGATTCAACTCGGCAATGCTATTCTAAAAAATCTCATGTCATCCTTGCTTCACTTTATTCTATCTTTTATTCCTTCTACCTATATTTTTGTTTTTCTCTACTTAAAGCGGTGGGTATCTACAAGGGCGAACAACCTTGACTACGTAGGGTAAAGGAAGTCATAATGTTATAACCTAAATGTGCTCAGTATTAGGATCTTGGCTGTAATTCTCATTTTAATAGACTCTAAAACCCTCGTCAAAACCTTATTTTCAGGTTGCAGCTCGCCAAATCAGAGAAGTGAAAGGTCAATACCGACGAGGAAGAGTTTGGAGGAGACGAAACCAATAGCAGTGGGGAAAGCAACAAAAAATAGTTGCATTTTTTGATTTGACTCTATTTTCCTTGTTGAAAATGGAGGTAATTATGTAGCTTTAAAACTTGTAAAACTATTATACTGTAGATCTAAATAAATGTTCTTTGTTACAATTTCTTTTTGGATGTTTATTTGTTTAAATTCATTTTACCACTTGTAGAAATAGACAGAAGATTGTAGAAGAATAAGAGCAGAAGATAGAAGTGACACAACATATACCGCGGAGAAACCCTTTCAGGAAAAAACTCCACCACTAGAGTCAATAGTGCTTGAATTATTTAACGTTAGAACAAGATTACAATAATTCTGTATCAATCATTGTTTGAGATGCTTCTTTTGCCTTCAATAATTCTTCTTCACAACCTACAATAAACTCTGCTAAAACTCTCTTCAACTTACTGTAATTTATAGACAATAATGAGCCTTGTAAACTCCAAAGATTTTACAATTACAAAGCACAAAGCTTATCTCACTAAACCTATGCCTATTCTTTGCAAGTAGAGTTCTTTCGTAAAAAACAATGTCAAACCAAGTCCATCAATTTGGGCATCCAAAACTGAAGCCATAACTCAACGTTGATTTTGAAGATATCTTGTAAGCTTCTCCTCAAAGTTGGCACCCAAGAATGGGACCACTTAACTCAGCCTTATAAATATCTTATCATGCAAAAGTGTTAACTCCAAGATGCCAACTTGGGCGCCCAAGGTGGGTCCAAGTCAATCTCTGTTAACTAAAACATATCTCTCCACCATTCATGCAAATATCATGCATGATTGATCATCCCCACTTAACTAAATGTATCAATTGTTATCTATCATGCAACTCAAGTCATTAGTCATGCATTCCAAGTCAACAAAAGTCAACTAGCATTCAATTTAAACTAACTACATGCAATTGAAGATAACTGAACCATAACTAAACTGATACTGAACTGAACTGAACTTCATGCATGTAAACATCAATCCATAACTTCTAGGATCTTTACATGCATTATTGAAGTGTTATCTTTCTCCAAACAGTTAACTCAAGGTGGGTTCCACCTTCCATGTGGGTGCCCCATGTGCTCCTATTTTATAGGAGCTCTTCTTGGGTGTCCCCACATGTTCCTATCATTTAGAATTAATTACAAATGTCAATTTATATGTTCATTTCATTCGAATTTAATCTCTCTCTAATCCTAGTGTTGGGGAACACTTTCCAAGGACTTAGGAGATACATGAAATATGTTTAGGATTGCAATTAAATGGCATCCTATTCCCAACATTCTCCCACTTGACATTATCCATTGCAATTATTCTAAACAAGGAATCATTATTATAAAACAAGTACAAGACTCAAGGCCAATGGCCTTCCTGCACCAACTAATCAATCCATGCCAACTTTAAATGCAACCTACATAATCATGAAGCTCCAAGCAAATGATTAATACTCAAAATCAAGAGAACTTATATGTAGGAATTGGTTTCGTAAGAGAATCTACAACATTAATCAAAGTGTCAACTTTTTCAATTAATACCTTCCCACTCTCAACCATTTCTCGCACAAAGTGATATTGAACATCAACATGCTTAGTACAAGCATGATACATAGGATTTTTGGCTAAACAAATAGCACTCTGACTATCACATTCAAGTTTAACTTACTTGCAATTAAAACCAATACCTTTCCCAAGTCTCTATAACCAAACTGCCTCTTTAGAGGCATGTGAAACCACCGAGTGTGTTGAACTCAAGTCCAACCAAGGTGTAGGCTTCTCGGTCTTTACTGCAGAAAAATATTTTCTTACAAGTAACCATTCCAACATATATCTCTTACCATAAGAGAACTCAAGCCTCACCTATTTCTCCAAGTATCCATGAGGACCTATAACCAACCAATCCATGTCAAACTCCAAAAGAAACATAGCACTATCATGAAGTAATCAAGCAAATGATTAATGTACCCAATACATAAGATAACTACACAAGATCAATGTCAAAGCTCCAATCATGAATTAGGAACATAAACATGACAACATGATCTAACCATCTCCTCCAAGGAGATCACATGCATCATAACATACATAAACATCCTAGTCTCAAGAGAACAAGTACCATGCCAAACTCTAAATGTGTATCAAGAGTAAACCATGACATAATAGCAACCACTCTAAACCAAGAAAAAACATATCCCCAATCACATGAAGATAACCTTACCAATGATGCATCCATGTCACTGCCAACAACTCCCACTGAACCATGGTACAGCTACACATGGCATCATGACTACCATCCTCTTCATGAAGATCACTCTTTAACATCAAGAAAAGAGTCATCACTAACAGTTTTACATGAAATGATCAATGCATTATTACCGTCATCTGAGGATTCCTCTGTAGAAGAATCACAACTCTTTTTCTTGTTCTGACAATCCTTCTTCACATGACTTGGTTTAAAATCTAATAAAACTCTCTTCAACTTGCTGCAATTTATAGACAATAATGAGCCTTGTAAACTCCAAAGATTTTACAATTACAAAGCACAAAGCTTATCTCACAAAACCTACATCTATTCTTTGCAAGTAGAGTTCTTCCGTGAAAAACAATGTCAAACCAAGTCCTTCATCAATTTGGGAATCCAAAAATGAAGTCATAACTCAACATTGATTCTGAAGATATCTTGCAAGCTTCTCCTCAAAGTTGGCACCCAATAATGGGCCCACTTAACTCAGCCTTATAAAATATCTTATCATGCAAAAGTTTTAACTATAAGATGCCAACTTGGGGGCCCAAGGTGGGTCCAAGTCAATCTCTGTTAACTAAAACATATCTCTCCACCATTCATGTAAATATCATGCATGATTGATCATCCCCACTTAATTGAATGTATCACTTGTTATCTGTCATGCAACTCAAGTAATTATTCATGCATTCCAAGTCAACTAAATTCAACTAGCATTCAACTAAAACTAACTACATGCAACTGAAGATAATTGAATTGAACTGATACTGAACTGAACTGAACTTCATGCATGTAAACATCAATCCCTAACTTCTAGGATCTTTACATGCATTACTAAAGTGTTATCTTTCTCCAAAAAGTTAGCTTAACTCAAGGTGGGTTCCACCTTCCATGTGGTTGCCCCATGTGCTCCTATTTTGTAGGAGCTCTTCTTGGGTGTCCTCACATGTTCCTATCATTTAGAATTAATTACAAATGTCAATTTACATGTTCATTTCATTCGAATTTAATCTCTCTCTAATCCCAATGTTGGGGAACACTTTCCAAGGACTTAGGAGATACATGAAATATATTTAGGATTGCAATTAAATGGCATCCTATTCCCAACATGCCTAACACTTAGATTGTTTGATTTGATAATGTATGTTTTGCTTTTGAATGTTAACAAGGTTTTTGGCCTAATTTGTGATGAAGGGTACTCCCCTTGCAATCTAAAACTCACAAAAATAACAAATAATGGCACAAACAAAATGCATGAAGGAAAGAAAATATTTTCTATTATCACTGAAATAAAAATGAAATTACAACATTATATTTGCCATCACATGGACTTTCTGAGTACATAAATCTGCAAATCTGCAAATCGAAGCCACCATCTACTTTGCTCTTTCCTTTTCTTTGTAGTCCCCCTTTACATCCTTTATTTGGAAGGTGTAACCGCCCTAGAATCTTCTAGAAAGTGTAACTTCCTAAGGAAGATATTTTGAAATTTTATTAATTTTGGCATTATAACTTTGCGGGGTCATAACTTTTGATCCGACCATTGGATTTTAAATTATAATACCTTTTCGGAAAGGTCTCAAGAAAATATTGTGCCAAAAAGTAGGGCTTAAAGGTGAGCTACTTTCGTTTTCCACCAGCTTTCAAGTCCATCTGGAGCCTCTAAATGCCTCAAAATTGACCCCGAAAATTTTACTAGGATTTTTGAAAATTAAAATTTTAATCTCTCAAATGAAAAATGGTATTGAAGTGATTTCTTTGCCACTGGCTTCAATTTACCATTCTGGAGGTCTGTGTAAGATTTTGTGTCCAACTGTGCATAAATGCAAACTTACCAAAATAATAACCCTACCAAATTAGCCCTTATTGAAAAGAAACAACATTTTTTTTTAGGTGATGCAAGATTTCTCTTACACCCTAGATGCTCCTACATCAATTTGTCTTGTTCAAAAACGTATTCGAGCTTGAGACTTGACTTTGTTTTTCTATCATTTGACTATTTGATTTGATAAGTGTTGTAGCTTTTGAATGTGGTATGTTAACAAGGGTTTTGGCCAGATTTTTCCTGTAGATTTAAGACCCTGGTGGTTTCCTATTTATTTGGATTAACATAGGTATTAGAGTCCAGAATTATGAGGGAAAAAATTTGTAGTGGATTCAACAGTTGTGTTGGAAGCTAGTCTTTATTTTTTGGCCTTAACATTGTATGAAATTGCAGAAAAATACATTCTAGGCCATTTGGCTTGTTTTGGAAGTGGACGGATGCTTTAATGGTCTCACATCGTTTTTAGTACAGGCTGAATGAAAATGCATTTCTTTTGCGATATCATTAATTCTATGCATTTTTATTTATTAGACTTACTCTAACAATGCTTATGGGTATCTACTTTTAAGATATTCATTGTTTATGCTATCTAGTAATATGTTTATTTTTTGATTGTGGATAGGTATAGAGCAAGGAGAAAATGCAAAACCAATGTCTTACTAGATGCATTTATAGCCCATCCCATGTGCAACAATGGCATCACTGAAGATATGCATTCACACTAATGGATTTTTAGCTTTAGTTTTAGTCTTTTTCAATTTTAAAAGTATAATAAATCAACAGTTTGCATACTGCGAAAGATTTTGTATTCAAAACTCTATATATAGAGTTTTTTGTAACATATTTTATATACAATTTGAATATAAGTGAATTATTTTTCAATGTTATTTCAATCCCAATTTTTTTGAAGTTTTATGATTGTTTTAGTTTAATAACAACATTCTCCAAACATAGGAGTTTACATACACATCTGAAAGTATTAATTCATAAATGATTAACATGACTAAATAAATGATTAACATGACTAAATAAATGACTAAACCATGACTAAATAAATGACTATAATGATTAAATAAATGACTACCATGACTAAATAAAATGACTACTATGACTAAATAAATGACTACCATAAATAAATAAACAACTACTATGACTAAATAAATGACTACCATGACTAAATAAATGACCAATTAACAACAATCAATGACTAAATTAACGACTAAATACACTACCAAATTGATCAATCAAAACAATCAATAAATGACTAAAATTGGTTTAGTCATAAATTTGGTCACATTATAAATGATGGACAATAAACTACTAATGGTCACGTGACTAATTTTTAGTATTTTTTAGTCATTTATTGTTGTTTTTATACTAGTGAATCGACTATGTTAATTTCTTCGTTGCTTAGCTTACTATATCTTTCGACATTTTTTAAAAGAAATTAAATTAGTTTGTTTTATGTATAAGGAACATAAAACATTAATTCTCTAAAAAAATGAATTGGAGAAATTGATTGTTTTCATGTAACTTAATAGTATTTTAATATCATTGTTGTGCTTTTTCATAAACTCAATTTTAATAGTTTTTTTTATCAAAAAGGAAAGAAAGAGGTATTCTTAGGTTAATATTCACATATTCCAAGCTTTACAACCATTCTTAGATGGTATTTGAACCTCACGGTTCAAACTCAAAATATTATTTTCAATGGCCTAGGTGTGTGAAATCCATATTATGTGTGTGCATAAAACCACATCAATAATTTTAAGAGCTAAATGAAGAACCACATATTTCTTATATTTTAAATTAGTAATAATCTCACTAATGCTTGGTCTTCAATATTTGATCTTAACCATTTGACCTTGTATCAACATCCAAATAAGATTATAGGATATTTTGGAATCTTATTTTCTATTTCCCATGGGCTTAGGAAAATGAATTTATAATATTAAAATATGTTATATTATAAAGTAATCACTTAAGTGTTTTAAAGTGGGCACCCAAGTTATAGGGACTTTTGTGAACTATGTAATAAAGTTTAATTCTCTTAAAGTGGTATTAGAAAAAGGAATGTGTGAAGATTTATTTTGGAGGGAAAAGGAAAGAATTTGAAGGTTATCTTTTGGAAGGAAAGTTGGTTGCCCAAGTGTCTATTTAATCAAATCCAAGGATTAAAGATGACACATTTATTTTATCAATTCATTCCCTCAAATAGATTGGACATCTTGAAAAATCTATTACTAGAGATTGGAGGATGAAAACCCCCTTAGCTCCACAATTGGTTAGTGGATGAAAACCCCAAGTCTAGTATTGTGCAATTTCACATAGGGATTGTGTTTGAGATTCAACTATTTTTTGACTGAATGAAACTTTTTCAAGGAAGAGAACATTGTTAGGAATGGTGTTTCTAAGCACCATTGCTACTAGTATAAGGTGACCATTATAGTGCCAATTTCGTTGATTGTTGATAGGAAACTACCTTAGCACCTAGGGTTTATAATTTTGAGGCGGTTCCTTTAGCACCATTTTCTATTAATTTTCTATAATTTATGGTAACAATCATTATTATTATTGTTCATGAAAGTTTTGGTAAAAAATAAATTGGTTGTAAGTTGAAATCGTGTTGAATAAATAGGAGAAATTAGTTATTGTGAGCTACTATGTTAATTGTTTCACATTTCAAATAGATTGTAATACATTTTTATATATCCTATTGAGGATAAATTTTATTGGAGTGACTTATATTTTGAAATAAAATTTGAGCATTTGTGTTGGGTGAAATTGAATCAATAGATAATATTATATTCCTATCGGGGATATTACAAAAGACTAGTGTTGATAAAGGAAAAGCTCAAGAGACTAGGTCTACGAACAATTCTTCTCAAGAAAATATAACACTTTTGGCCTTATTTCATATTCCTTAGAATATAGTCACCACTAATTGGATGGATAAAACTCCTATTCAAATTCAAGGAGTAGTCCATGAACCTTCCATGTAATGTAAAAATATTTTTACCAAAGTATAAACATGTTGACCTACCAAATTAGCTAAAGAACATATGCATGGATTTATTTTGTTAAATTTTGAGCACATGAATGTTTATTGCAAAATTTTCCATTTCACTTGAGATGAATTATCCTATGATTGGGACTTGAGCCCAACCCAAAATTCTATTACTTTCTAGGATCAACTACAACAAGCCTTCATTAGACATGTTTGAAATCCCTATAAATCTTGTGATATTACCAACACTTTATAATTGTCTACAAAGAATCATATTGATCTAAAAAATACAAAAAAAGAAGAGAACAAACTATTTTTTTAATTTAAAAGCAATTTAATTGCATAGAGATAGAGATTGAAGGAAAATGAGAGTTTACAAAATTAATATTTTAACATATTTTTTAAATTAGTTTGTAGATTAATGATTACATTACACAATGCATTACATCACTACATATTAACATACTACAAGTAGATAGTTTGAATTCAAAATTCAAACCTAAAAATGCATTACAATCTAACCTACAATGTAAAAAGTAACAAAAAATAGAGTGATCCCATGACTCACTAAAAAGTATGCTAAACTAGAGTGTTGTGGGTCCTAAAGATGAAGCTCTAGGGATAGAGTCTCCCCTAATTTGATCATTATTCTTAGGATCAATCTTTACTTCCCCCAATATATTAAGATCTTCATCATTAAAAATAACTCCTCCTCATCATTTTGCATTCTATTCTAAATTTGGATAAATTTCATCAAGGTCAATCAATTGATCTTCCTTGACACTACCTAATATTAAAAAATCCAAATTTGAGTCCTTACCACAGTACTTATCATTATCCTTGCCATCATCAAGTTTCTTTTTCCCTTCATCCAAATCCAAGTCTCTACCTACCATCTACACCTCAATATTACATGTAATCTCATACCCAAACTCGATCATCAAAACCTTATCCACTTTCATTGACCATACCTTGCCCTCCATGTGAGCAAGGCCATACCACATGCAACTTGTCAATGTGTTACCAAACATATTCAACATAAGCAATCAAGGCTCCATGTGATACTTATTGAAATTGAGGTTGTCGCCCATGTCATTGGCAATGATTGGACAAATAGGGTGTATGTAGAAAGCTTGAAGGTTGTCTTGAAATTTGACACACATGGTGTTGGAATCAAGGAACACTGAGAGGGGGGGTGAATCAGTGTTCTACAAAATTTAACTTTATTAACTTGATCTTTAAACCACTTATAGCATTGAACCAAAAGAAAGATGCAAGAACACAAGGCAATCAACCACAACACCATAACACAAGGATTTTTACATGGAAACCCTATTAGGGGAAAAACTAAGGTGGAGGTTAATCCACAATATGAGTATACTCAAAATAAGTGTTTACAAATGGGGAATGCACATGCATTCATGCACATTGCCTAGAGCTCACTACTCAAGTACAAAAGGCTTACTGCCCAAAAGAAGACTCACTGTCTTACAGTCATAGATAGACAAATGGAGTGGATGAACTATGAGATAGCATCTACTAATGCCTGATTATAGTTCTGGTTAAGCACATTGACCGCATTCTTCACATTTTGTCTAATTATGCTCTTGAAACTCTTTCTACTTTAATTCAAATCACTAATCTTTGTTCTGCTCAAGTGAAACTGCACACAATTGATCTATGATCCTTCTAACTCTTGCATCACATATCAAAATGATATGAATAATCAATTATATATATCTACAACTAGAGATTACATCAACTACATGTCGACTTTAACAAAATATGAAATTTGCACAAACTGTCGGCCCAATCCATAAACAATTATCAATGTGAATCAAACAATGTTAGCCAAAACATAGTAAGGACCCAAAACAACATGTCTCGAAAACCAAAAACCTTAAACAATTATGCCTCGAAGATCCGCAACACGCTATACTCATCTAGTTGGCCTTTTCTGTCGGATGCCCTATTTTAGCTTTGACAGTTAACACATATCTTTAATCTGACTTCCGTTATAAGAAAATATTGAGGTGCGGATGGGATTATTGACTAGGGTTGCCATCAATGACAACACCAGATGACTTGTGCAATGTCTCTTGCCAACAATCTCCCCCTTTGGCATTGAGGTCAACACTTAGTGAAAAATGACTAAGTGTCGGAATCAGTACCAACATGAATACACTGCAATCCTCAAATCTTCAAAAAAGAAATTTAACACAACTCCCCTTGAGATGAATATGACATTTTTCACTGTCCAAAATCCCCCTTTGACATCAATGGAAAAGATGGGAATCTGCATACCAAAAATTTCTATGAACAAACTGTATATGTACACACATACTTTTCTAACTTACATGGACTTGAATATGTCTACAAAATTGTTCTTCAACGGGCTTAAACTAGTGTCCCAACCCTTTTTGAGACTCTCCAAAATAGTCATGTGACCAAAAAATAGGTAGGATTGCATCTTTGTTGACTCAAGATTTGTCAGATCACTGACAACCATAGCATCTTGTGCTTCCTTCAATGCACTAAGCATTGTCTCCATTTTAGGACCAATTAGTCCTCTGAGCTCACATACCCTTTCAACAATTCTATATTTTTCATGCTTCAAACTTTTAATTTTTTCAAGCAGGGATATGACTCGACCTTCTTGCTTACCCACAAAAACGGTTAGAGGATCAAAGATTTGAGAAATATCTACTAACTGTTTCTCATATTCCCTAATTTTCTTCTCAATGACCTCAGTGAATTTTGACAAGGATAAGAATGACTTGTAGATATTTCCACCTTCAGATAATGCACCTTGAATGTTCTTTTCACAAGTAGCTAATAAGGATTTATCATTAGCAATCATACACTTCAATCTACTAAATTTGTTTGCATCAAATTCTTTCTGGACCTTATCCTCAGTGAAATTTTCAAGAGACTCAAAGTGAGCACTTACAAAGTTGATAAGTTTCTTCAGCTGACCAAAGGGAGAATTAGATGAGTCCTTGACATGTGTGGGCATGATCTTCTCCAAGATACCATATGTAAGACTTAGCAGCTCATTGTCCTTAATGTGAGATTTCAATATCTCCTCCCTTGCCTTGGCTTGAGCAAATGATGCTACCTTCAGTTTTTGAAGAGGAGATAGAGTGGCCAATTTGATAGGACCTTCCGCCAATTTATGGTCAAACTCCTCCTGTTGTTCTTCTAAAAACTTATTTAATGCCTTTGTAGTGTCTCTTGCTTCCATAGCAACCTCCTTTGCCTCTGCCTTCTTTTCTTCAATCATAGATTCTTGCTTGGCTTTGAGAATCTCTATTTCTTCAACTGACATATCTTTAGGAGCTTTAGTCTCCATGGGAATTTCAGTATCTTGCATATCTAGAAGATTCTGAGTATCCTCAATTGTGTCTTCTTTCACTTCTTCAATATTATCCCAAACATCTTGAACTTTCAGACCAGATGGAACATCTTCATCATGAGTTTCTTCAGAGAAAACGTTATATCTGTTCTTCAGCAGAACTGCCTTAAGAATTTTCTCAGTGTCTTTTGCTACTTCCTCAGTCTACCCGACCATAAGCTTATTCACCCTTGATTTGCTCATAAAATCCTTTTTAGCATCATTGAGTATTTTCTTCATTTCTTCTTTTGACATTATTGGACATAGATTGGCAAGTATGCATTCTCTCATTCGTTCATCTTCAGCTCTTGCATTTACTCTCCTCATTTCTAAGACTTCATATAACCCTTTAGGTAACTCTGACATTATTTCTATGAGAGTCATATTGAAAATATTCAAATATTTTATTGGGGCTTCTTCAAGAGTTCTTTGATCAGCACTATTAAAAGTGTCATACCATTCAGAAAGTGGTTTGAGATTACCATCCTTAATTAAACCTTTTTCCACTACCTTTACAATCATACCTGATCTATCAATTTTCACCTTTTTCTTTGCTTTTTCTTCACCAGAGAGCTTGTCCTTAGAGACTTTTGATGCCTTTGTGCCCTTATTCTTTATTCCTCTTACTTCTTCATTAGATTCAGTTTCTTCATCATCTTCAACAACAACATAGACTCTTGTGCTTTTATCCTTCTTCATCATTCCTTCTCTTCCGGGTGTCTTGACTTGAGCTTTTACTGGGCTTGATTTCTTTGTAGGACTGGATGAGGGTTCAGAGCTCCTTGTAGATCTAGATTTGGTAGAGGATGTTGTCGGACTAGCTGACTTCGTTCTAGCAGGCTCTCCTTCTTCAGCTTATTCTCTTTTCTTCCTAGCTTCCCTCATTGCTTCAACTGATATGTCGATGCTTTCTGCAGAAGCTTCAACTTCCTTTCTCACCTTCCAAACTATCATGTGATTCTTTAGTTGTGCATGCACTTGCATATTCTTCTCTTCAAAGGTACCAAACCTTTCTTCTGTCAGATCCCGAGGTTTACTCAACAAGTGTTGGGCATACAACTCCAAAATGTGTTCTTCAACCTCATATCCCATAGGCATTATCCAAACTGTTCTAGGTTCTACTGCTTCCATCAAACACTGATCAATGTCAACCATGAAGCAAATAGTGTCCTTATATTTTTCCGCAATAGATTTAGGAATCCTTTCCCTAGCTTGCATTTCACTCTGAAAGCTTTTGAAGTAACCCCAGATAGCAATTTTCCTTGCTTTGCTATCACCAATTCTATATAAGATGTCTTTGATTTGAACAACTACCAATCTGTCACCTTCCCATTGCACTTTACCAACTCCTGGAACTTCATTCATGAAGTAGAAGAATAGACATAACAACAAATTGCCATACTTGAAAGGGAATCTTCTTGTGCTTGATTTTACCAAGATTTTCAATTAGCTGGCTCCAGAGTAACTCACATAAGTTATATTTTGCATTTTCCTTGATCATTTGATATGCTGCTTAGATTGCAGTACTAGATACAGAATTATCCTGGTTGGAGTGATAGATTTTATATCTAATAACCATAGAAGCAAATTTTACATCCAATTCAATGATGTCATTAATTGTCATGGCTCTTTTGTCAAAAGTGGAACTAGTTGCCTCAGTGACTGTTTGGTTCTTCATAGATTTCAATGTGGGCAACCCACCGGATGAATTCAGACCAGTAACAATGCTTATAGCTTCTCTTGTGATCTTGAAGGGATGATTTAATCACATGAACTCGACATGCACTCGACTTAGTATGTACCAAACCCATTCATTTTCATCAAACACTGGAAACTTCAAAATTTGTGTGAACTTCTTCTCCTCCAAAGTCTTAAATTCAGGCTTACACAGAGATCTTCTCCCACAATATGATTTGTGTACAAATTTAACAACTGGGAGCTTCCTAACTCCTCAACATTCACATGAAGATATGCCCTAAGATCTTCAATGTGCAAAACACCATATAGAATAGAAGAAAATACACCTAATGGTTTTGTCTTAATGGATTTGAACGGGTGCCATTTGAATTTTGGGCGGGGTCTATCCTTAATATCAACGACTAATGGAGCGGCCATTTCCAGAAATTTCAAGTTCACAAGTTTTGCAGACAAATACCTTTTGTTGGATTAGGGTTTGTTCGCCGAATTGCCTTTAGACTTTTATCTCGCCAAAATTCACTTGCAGAGCTCTCCAAACTTCTTCTCAAAATGCAATATGACGAATGAGGAATAGAAGTAACCTTTTATCATTCGCACACCTAACTGTTTATTGCAATAAATGCTTTTGCCCTAGGTCTTTTGTACACCCTGTTATCATAGTCTGTGAAAGAAAATTCTTCTGCGGACCTTCAATTTTGCATAAATTTCCTCCACAAGTGTTCCCAAAACATTTGTAGATCATTAATGCAATCATTGCAATTTGCCACATTCCAGTACCAACTACCGACAGGGGGTAAAAGATTTTCTTAAGAGCTCCCCCTAGGCCAGAGGCCTTAACCTAATTCCTGGAGAAATTTCCAGCACCAGATTCTGGTGTGGATTCATTTCCTGCATCAAAAGCACTTTTCTTCACCCATGTCTTCTTCATTTGATTCCTGATCTCATCCACTATAACTTTTCCTTTTCCCTTATCATCCTTTTGCATATTTTTCCCTTTGTTTACCGGACCCTTTCTGCTTCTACAAAATCTTGCAATGTGACAGAATTTTTTATAATTATAGCACATGAAATTTCTTTGTCCAAACCAATTATTCCATTGATTTTCTCTTGATCTGCACTAGTTAGCAATATGGCCAAATCTATTGCAAGCATAACATTTGACATTTCTATTGAAAAAGTTGTTTGTCATATTTTTGCATTCAATTGACTTATGACCATACTTATTGCAATTGAAACACTGATTGTAGAATGATGGACCACTTGGATTCATTCTGCTTCTACATTGAGCAACCATATGACCAAATTTATTGCAAACAAAACAATATCTATTGAAATTTTGAGCATTGGGTTGTCTTACCAAATACCTTCTAGCTTTGCTCGTTTGATTTCCTGGCCTAATTTTCCTTTGACCAGATTCATAGCTTTCTCCTTTCTCATATCCAAGACCTTGCTTGTCACCTCCAATCTTTTGACTTTGAATCAGTTCATCAAGCTTAGCTGAGATAATCTTAAACTTCTCCTTGTATTCATTTGCAGTGGCAAGTTCATCCTTGAGAATAACAATTTGTCTTTCAAGCTCTTCTTCATTATTTTTGGATTGTTACAATTCAAGCTCTAGCTAATTGAATCCACCATTAATTTTGTTGCTTTCATTAGATATTTCTTTCAAGGACTGAGTAAGATTCTCTTCATTCTTCTTTTTCTGTTCAATCTCGTTGGTCATCCTCATCACGATAGATTCCATCTCATGCTCTAGGACAACATTATCCCTAGTGAGCTTTTCACATTCTTTTGTCTTTTCCTTCAAGGCTTGACTTAGGTGTTCATTTTCCATGCTTTTACTCTCTTTTTGCTTGAGCTGATCATAAAGATCCTTTCTCTTTTCCTTGGACTTATTGATTTGATCTTTCAATGATTGAATGAATTTCTTAGCATTCATGAGGCTTGCTTGCAATTCCCGGACTTCAGATTTGGACTGATCAAGATCATCTAGTGCCACCACAAGTTGTTGATGAAGACTGTCAGAATCCATTGAATCACCTTGTCGGATCTTCCCCAAGCTATTAAACTTCTTCCAAGGAACTAGGATCTAATACCAATTGTTGGAATCAAGGAACATTGAGAGGGGGGGTGGCTCAGTGTTCTACAAAATTTAACTTTATTAACTTGATCTTTAAACCACTTGTAGCATTGAACCAAAAGAAAGATGCAAGAACACAAGGCAATCAACCACAACACCATAACACAAGGATTTTTATGTGGAAACTCTGTTAGGGGAAAAACCACGGTGGAGGTTAATCCACAATATGAGTATACTCAAAATAAGTGTTTACAAATGGGGAATGCACATGCATTCAAGTACACTTCCTAGAGCTCACTGCTCAAATACAAAAGGCTTATTGCCCAAAAGAAGACTCGTTGTCTTACAGTCATAGATAGACAACTGGAGTGGATGAACTATGAGATAACATCTGCTAATGCTTGATTATAGTTCTAGTTAAGCACATTGACCACATTCTTCACATTTTGTTTGATTCTACTCTTGAAACTCTATCTTCTTTAATTTGAATCACCAATCTTTGTTCTGCTCAAGTGAAACTACACACAATCGATCTATAATCCTTCTAACTCTTGCATCATATATCAAAATGATATGAATAATCAATTATATATATTCATAACTAGAAATTACATCAACTACATGTTGGCTTTAACAAAATATGAAACATGCACAAACTATCGACCCAATCCATAAACAATTATCAATGCGAATCAAACAATGTTGACCCAAAACATAGTAAGGACCCAAAACAACATGTCTCGAACACGAAACACCTTAAGCAATTATGCCTCGAAGATCCGCAACACCCTATACTCATCTAGTCGGCCTTTTTTGTCGGATGCCCTATTTTAGCTTTGACAATTAACACATATCTTCAATCTGACTTCCAGTATAAGTAAATACTAAGGTGCGGATGGGATTACTGATTAGGGTTGCAATCAATGACAACACCAGATGACTTGTGCAGTGTCTCTTTCCAACACATGGTTTAGTTGATTTCTTCTTCTTGTAGAGGTTTTTGTACACATATTTAGTTATTTGGTGATAGACAAAGCCTAGGGCCTAGGGTTGCGATGTTATTCTTTAATGCTTATGTTATAGAGTGTTGGAAATATTGTCATTGATGTCAAAGGCATATGGACAAAAATGTTAGAATTATTATCATTGATGTCAAAGGAAGACATTCGTGATGAAAAGTTCATTGATTGAAGATAAGGAATAATAAGAGTTTGATATAATCTATTTATGATTGACCTCCATCTGCTTATGAGAGCACTAGACTTAAAAGGTAGAAATTAAAATAAAATATTAATTAAAGGGGTCAACCCGTTAAGAAATTTTTATCTCCAATGGATGGATGATCTCACATCAAATTAATATTTATCAAAGATGGTTGACCTACTTTGAAAAGTGAATTTAAATATTTAAAATAAATTTTATATCAAATCTTGGCCGGCCTACTTTTGGTAAAGTGCATGATTTGGATAAAAATACAAGTTATTTTGGAGGTCAGAAAGTAGGTTCTTTAATGCAAAATTATTCCTTTTAAGAGCAAATATCAGGAGAAGAATAGCAAATTTAAGAAGAAAAGGAGCAAATTTATTACAAATATTGTGTCTAATTTGGAACAGACCTTTATGAGAGATTTATAGTAAACATTGTGCTAAATTTGGAGCAAACCTTTAGGGAAAATTTATAGCAAAAATTATATTTGATTTGGAGCAGACCTTTAAGGTAGATTTGTAATAGACATCATGCCTGGTTTGGAGCAAACATTTATGGGAGATTTATAGCAAAAATTGTGCCTAATTTGGAGCAGACCTTTAAGGCATAACTGTAGTAGACATTGTGCCCGACTTGGAGCAAACATTTGGGAGATTTATAGCATACATTGTGCTTGATTTAGAGTAGAATTTGGATTAAAAATTGCATCATTTTGGAGCAGAGATGTAAGGTGAACTTGAGCAGAGATATAAGGAAAATTTGGCACAAAGATATAAGGTGTGCTTGAGCAGATATATAAGGGAGATTTGGAGCAAAGATTAAGACATAATTGAAGTAGAAATAGATGAAGTTTTGGAGTGGACATTGGAGAGGTTGGTGCCTTCCAATTGTTAGAACTGGCTATGGCTGCCATAGACCAACTAAATGTCCTTCTTATCAATTCCATATGCTTTACACTACTCTCTTAGATCATTAACCTTAGTGATGTAGTCTTGGATGTTGTCAAAGTTCTTAGGATCAAGGCTCATTTGGAAATAAAGGACAAGCTCTTTGTGCTTTTTCAGGTCCAAAATTAGGGAGATGGCTTCTAGATTCAGGAGCATCTCATCATATGGCATCTTCATAGTCTATTTTCTCTTCTTTTCATCCTTGTACTATGTCTCCTATTTTGATGAGAAACAATACATACATGAGTGCAATTGAGAAGGGGTCTATTAGTTTTGGGGACAAAACTTTTTAGGATGTCTTTTATGTTCCTTATTTGACGAAGAATCTTCTTTCCATATATCAGATTACACATGGTGGAGATGGGAAAATATTGGAGTTCACACCTGATTCAGTCATCATTCGAGACTTGGAAAGTAGAGAGATCATTGCTACTGGGGTGGTTGATCATTCATCTTGGTTGTATACCTTCACAAATTTTTCTTTTGATGGTGACATTGTTCCTTCAGCTATTGATGACACTTCAAATATGAACCATGATTCATAGGAGACATTTGGCTTCTTGAACTTTGGATTTCTCACATCAGATCCAGTTCTTGAGCCATGCATTTCATCTCCTCCATCTATTGTTGTACTTGAGGATGCTTGTGTTGCCATAGTTTTGGCTTCTTGTGATTCAATGCAACATGATACTCATAGTCTTTCATATTTGGATACTTGTGATGACTTCTTGACAGGTATTTCAAACTTGTTCATGGACTCTCATATTGCATATTTTGGGGACATCATTGATAGAATTCATCTTCTCTTTGATGAAGATTCTCCTTCTTTAGTTGTTATGAGGGAATACATTGACCCTATTGTTCATTCTCTACATGGCCATTCTTTGTAGTTTGATGTGACTATGGATACTTTTGGATAACATTTAGAGGAGGCTACTTTGTCTTCAAAGGGGATATCTTTCTCTTTGGATCATGTTCTACAGTCATCTCTACTAGATTCTAGATTGTCCTCTTCAACAGTGTGGCCTAGAACGCCTGTTTGAAGTATGAAAAATTTCAATATCAACATGGAGACACTTGAGCATGCTTCAAAGACACCATCATCCATCATCCATATTCTTGACATCCTGCATACATCCATGGTTTTGTTTCTTCCTAAGGGGAGGAATGTTGTTCGGCAAGAGTGGATCATCTTCAGCATTCAATGTCGAGCTTCTACCACCATTCCAGGAGACTCAACATTGAGGGGGGGCTGCATTGTCTCTCTTCTACTTCTCTCTTGGGGGGGTCTTTTTCTTCACATGGGGTTTTTTCCTTCTCATTCTTCATTGAGAGCATTTCTTTATTGTATTTTATCTCTCTTTTGGGGAGGATTTTTGTCCTCAATGATATGATGTTGTGATGTGTGTACAATGTAGTAGAAACCCCTTGGTTATATAGCCAAGGTGAGATACAAGATGTCATAGGATTATGACAAGTGTCTTAATCATATGACATGAGGCAACTCATCACACTTTCCTAGGTTCACATGTGTTGCAAGTCAAAAGATAAGATAACAACTAATGACAACTAACACCTTCTAGAAACATTCCTTCCTAGGACCTAAGTAAACTTAACACGACATGTAAATAAGTCCCCTAGTAATAACTAGGTACAAGACTTTATTTACACCAACACCAATTTAGAAGTGACTAGTGTCTCTTATTGAGTCGATGCTCAATTATAGGTATTGGTGTCTCTAGTAGGTTGGTGTCTGTAGATCTTGTAACTGGGGATTGGTGTTTCCACTGGGTTTGTGCCTACAAAGATTGTAAGAGAAGTTTTATATAAGCAATATTTTTTCATGGTTTTTTTGTAAGGGTTTCCACATAAACCATGTGTTCTTGTGTTGTATAATTGTTAGATCTTGTGTGATTGATATTGTTGTGGTTGTTAAGTTTTGAAAAAGTAAAAGATTGTTTTATACTAATTCACACCCCTCAAGCAGTATAATTGTGTTTCATCATAGAGTTAATTCGAATTTGTGAGATATTAGCTAGTAATATCATATTGTCATAATGTTATGTGTGTTGGAGCAACAAGATCTGCTTGCAAACTCAAAATAATCCACAAATGAATATACATAAAATGAGAAAATATCACAAGCATGTAATGTGTTGTAAAATGTACAAATGAGCTTTTCTTATAAAGACAAGCAAGAAGAAGCAAGAAGGTAGGAGTCAAGATTTGACTTCCCTCCAAGTATGAAACAAGTGTAGGACTCTATGGACAAGTGTTAAGACACTTGGTGAGTCTACATGAGGTGATACAAAAGTCTAGATAACCTTTAAGTAAACTTAAGTCTAGTGTGAATAGGACTCTACTAAATAGGCTAAAAGCTATCTATTTTGATAATACCTCTTTTCACACTAACAATATGTAGATGTAACTATTTAAGTTGTCGTCTATATGAATTCTCATAATATGAAACAATTTCAACTTTACACAATTCATGAGAAAAAAATAATACTCCAATTATTATTATTCATCAAAATAAAATTGAAAGAAATTTTCTTATTATTATTATTTATCAAAGTAGAATTGAAAGAAATTTTCTTACACAAATAATTCCTACCTAACTTTTCTTAAACATAACTATTGTTTAAAATAATAAAATATTTATGGTGGCTTGAACCTAAGACCTCTAATTCATAAGAGCTACAACTTATTTATCTTCACTCACAAAAATTACAAGCTTGAGCACTACCCTAAACAATTTTATTGAAACATTAATAGAGTAACTAGGGTCAATAATTGAAGGTAGATTTGTTTTGGAGGGCGCCTCCTACAATCCTCAAGAGCAAACAAATGGATGTATAAGGTTGGGGTCTCATGGGAACGAAACTCGTGCTTGGATTGAAAAGATTTGTCATGTATTTGGTGTTCAACCCCAAGGTTTGGAGGAAAGGGAGGAACAAATATGGGAAAGTTTAAAGATTATCTTGATTTGGTACCCAGTAAATTTGTCTTTTTCATGAGAGATAATTTGCTAGGGCTTGGGGATCTATTTTCAAGGAGAGGGGGTTCATGAAGAAAAAAAAGGTATGTTACAAGATTAATTGAAATCTTCTCCTGAATAATAGCAACTCCTACTTTTTAGGGCTACAAATTTAAGCAAGTGAAAATAGAGTGGGGCTACAAATTGCACCATCAACTTAAGAATTTTGTTTGAAATTTGTGAAGCATATGAATTTTTACATTCTCACAAAAAAAATTGAAAAGAAAATGATATTTATTTATTTTTATCTATAAATTTTATGAGACCATTGACTTTCTTAATTTTTGAAGGTTAAACTTTTAAACTGAACTGTACTACTAAATTCATGGAAGACTCTCAACCCCCAAGATCGACCCACCATTTGTTGGCCCCCAACCCCGAAAAAGGCTATCCAGCCCCCAAAACGGCATGGTAAGGGGCTGATATCCATCCATGGCCATAAACATCCGTGCAACTTCAGTACACCTGAACCGTCAGCCCATCAAGTTTTGATTTTAATGCCCATTCGTATCTTGCCACCAAGGGAAAGCAAGTGGGCCCAGGTCATCCACCGCCAACCTCCACCAAGTTGAGCAATATTAATGTATCAGTATTAATTATCAACCACTTTTAGAATTTCTCGCTATATTAAATTTGTAGTCTCCCTTAAATTTCCTGCGGTAGAAAAGGAGTTTGCTGCAGTGTTTGAGTTCTACTTCCCTTCCTCAAACAACTCCCATTCCAAAGATCTTTCTGTTTGCAACAAAAGATCTTTCTATTTGCCCAATGCCCAATTGGTTAACGGTCAACGCTCTCAAGGTATGGTAGATGAATCATATATGCAATTGTTCTGAACCCATTTAAAAAATCTTTCTATTTGCAATGAAATTGAGTCTTATGTTTGTGTTATGCAGATAACAAGAGATGAAATTCGGGGGAGATTCATACACATATACGAGGAGTGACCATGAGTTGCTTTCATTTTTTCCATAAACAAACAACGCAACACAAGGTTTTCTTTTTTAGACTGTTCTCACTTTTATAAATTGCTCAAGTTTATTAATCTTTTGTTTGGTTGATACAAATTTTTCAATTCACTAGAACCCGTGTGTATAATATTCAAATGGAATGAACATACATTGATCAAAAGCATAAATAGGTAAAATGTCGAAACAGGGAAAGTTTTGTTTTTCTTCCCTTTGTTTTGTGAAAATCCAGCCAGACACCAAATCTGGTGTAAGCAACCTTCTTTGTGGAAACTACAAGGGGATTGCTTTTCTCTTCCCTTGTTTGTTGTATAGATATTTGTACTTCTATTTTAACTGCGTGACTAAGCTTGAAAACAACTATAAATTTGTCAATTCATCTATGCCCAAATATTGTATGCACGTTCAAATGACATTTGGCTTTTCCATAATAGAAATTATCTACAACCTTTACCAAACGGGAGAATTTCCATAGCTTTAATGTGAAAATATTACTTCTAACTTTCGATGTGGACCAAGACTTTAAAACTTAGTGTATTAATTTTGGTAATAAATCTAAGTTGTATGCCCTTTAAAACTTAGTGTATTAATTTGGGAGTCAAAATACATTCTAACTAAACACTCTTGATTAAGAAAATGGTCAAATAATGCATTCAACAATATTTATTTCCATCAAATGCAACATAAACAATCTTTTAAATCTTAATTTTTTATTTAAATAGAAAGTATATATATTAAAGAAAAAATCACATATTTTAACTAATTTTTACTCTAATAATCGATTATTATAGAAAGTTTCAAATGCATTTTTTCCTCTATTTAAATAGACGTTCCTTGAATTCATTTTAAGTTATCATTGTGCATTTAAAACAACACATTATGTTTTGGGGATTAAACTACTTTAATTTGAAGAATAGGAGCAACATCTAAAAAATTAATTTCTTAAAATTTTTGAAACTTTTGTTGGTTAAGCTTACTCAAAGTTAGAGGAAGTTCATAATTGAATAATTTTTGTATTTAATAAAATTTTATAAAATTGAAGTTGAAATGTATTTAATAAAATAGTTATTAGATTGATCTAATATTCACATAGAAAATGATTGTAAAAATATGGTGAAAAATTAGACAAATGAATGTGGAAGTACAGGTATATGTGCACACATTGATAAGATAAAATATATTAAACTAGTATACATATATTAAATATTAATATATATAAAATACACCGAGAGTTATCATTATCGAGGGGCCTATTGCACTGAGAAAAAATGATGAAAATAGGCACCTCGAAAAGGATAACTCTTGGTGTATTTTATATATATTAATATTTAATATATGTATGCTAGTTAATAAACAATGGAAGCCTTACCCTTTGCCCGCGTCATGTCACAGTGTGATGCATACATTAGAAATTTCTAGGAGATAATTAGGTTTAAATTTAGATTGATCTTGCAAACCTCAATTACTAGAATTTGGGCTTTGTGCCCTCTTTGTGGCCATTGGACGTTTCACCCGAATTTTTGACAATAAGTAAATTATGAAGTATTTTTATATTCTATTATATTAACAATATTATATTTATAATTTTTTTATGAAATATATATTACTTAAATTTCAAATAACTATATAATACTCCATTTGTGTTGAAAATAATACATAATCTCATAAAAATATAAACAATTTAATAATTATCAAGAAGATCTCAAAATCTTACAAATAAAAGTTAACCAATGTTTTTCTAAAATATTTTATTAAATCAATAAGTAATTTAAAAAAACTTATATTATAAATTTTAAAACAAATAAATTACTAAATTAATCAATATTTACTAATCTTCTAACTAACTAATATCAACTATATTTTCAATTATATTACAAACATGAAAAATGTTTAATCATTTCATTAATTATTTCTATTTACATTTATTTTAATTAACCTAAATTAAAAATGTAAAGAACTTTTATTTTAGATTGTATTAAAAACTATTCAATAGGCAACACTTATTAATCATTTCATTTATTAATAATTTACCAACTACTATTTGTATTTATTTTTATTATACTAGATTAATAATGTAAAACATCATTTTCTTACAAGTATCAACATGTGAGTATAAAGTAAAAGCTAAAATATTATGAAAGCGTCACGTGTGGAATTTTTAAGGTGGTATGCCCCTTTTTTTATTTTGATTTTAATTCATGATTCTCATTATTAACTAATCAAAAATACACATATATACTTGTAAATATATTTCTATGTCATCTAAGTTATCTATTTTATTTTTAGGGCTTTTAAATTCTAATCTGGTGTATTTTATTTTTCTTCACAAATTAATAATCATTATCAATTCAAATTTAATTATGTCTTTATTTCCAAATATGTTTTACATTTGAATTCCATAAGTCTCCTAAAATCTAAATAAACCACATTTTATTGAGTTCTTTTAAACCTATGTGATATTGAGTTTCGTTATGAAATTCTAATGATTTATCGCTTAAGCTTATTTTATTTAACATGTCAGGGAATGTTAGGGTATAATCAATCTTAACCCACTTTTACTAGTAAAGTGCACCATAATTCGTAATACACAATACACTTTTCCTAGTGCAATACTTTTTTGGTTTTAGGTCAATGGGATGTTAATGTTGAACTAATTATATAAGAAAATAATGAAGACAAATATTTCAAAGATATGAAAATAATTAAATATAATAAAATAAAAATTAACTGCACCATGGATAATTGAATTCTCTAATACATATTTCTACATAAATGAATTGATCAAAGTTAAAATATACTAAAATTTCAAAATATTTGCAATGCACATAGGCGAAAATTTTCATGCATAGATGGAAGATTTAATAAACTGACAAAAAAAGATGGGAACACTATTAAAGAAAGGATATGCATGCTCACTAAAACATGAATCCCTTACCCACTAGCCATATTACATTTCATGGGCATCATTTTTAGGGTAATGAAATAATAAAAAGTGTATTTACTTTTTAATTTTACCATTGTGAAATCATATGCAATGGGTTTCGAATAATAGAAATAAATGATGTAAAATCTTCTACAATATTGAAATCATATGCAATGGGTTTGAAACAGGAAAAATAAAAGATATAAAAAACAATATTGAAAGGAATATTCGTTAATGGCATAAATAAAAGCAACTAGTTGCTCCTCCAAAAATATGAAATATCTCCCTGTGTATGGAAGCAGAAATGAAATCAGAGAGGACCCAAATGCAGAGTGGAGCGAAAAATTTAGGCATAAATGGAATTTAGGCGGGACATCAAGTTAAGTTTAGGCGGTAATGTTCATAGTAGTCCTAAATGCAGAGTGGAGCGGAAAATTTAGGCATAAATGAAATTTAGATGGGACATCATGTTAAGTTTAGGCGGCAATGTTCATAGTAGTTGGTGAATAAATGCTATCAAATTAAGTTTAGACTTAACAATGGGAAATTTAGGCCGGACAACGATTTAAATCTACCTAGTGGTTGCGAATAAATTTGACGTGTCCCACATTAATATCCTATTTGCGATTTTCTACCAGCGTGAGGTTTGACAGACTTGGATGCTATGGCGTCCCACATTAATATCCTACTTTCGATTTTCTACAAGCGTGAGGTTTGACAAACTTTGATGCTACAAATAGCAGATAGGTGGGTACGGGCTAATGACAAAACAATGACGCGACAGGTCAGGCATGGCAGGGCATTAGAGGCCCATCGACCCATCGGTGCAAATTGTGGCCTCCTTAGCTAGTGCCAAGTTTACATTATACTACAAGCGGTGAGAAAAAACAACGGGAAATTTAGGCGAAATTGTGATAGTGGTTGACGATTAAATTTTCCCATTAATACTGATAAATTAATATTGATCAACTTGGTGGAGGCTAGCGGTGGATAACCTGGGCCCACTTGCTTTCCCCTGGCAGCATAGTACGAACAGGCGTTAAAATCAAAATTTGTTGGATTGACTGTTTAGATATACTGAGGTTGCATGGATGTTTATGGCCATGGATGGATGCCAGCCCCTTACCATGCCGTTTTGGGGGCTGGATAGCCTTTGTCGGCAACCCCAATTTCCAAAGGGCAAAGGCTATCCAGCCCCCAAAACGGCATGGGGCATGGGATGCCTATGCATATTCTTCTGACCGTCTGTACGCCAACAGTCGTGTGCTGCTGCAGGCAGGCCGTATTTTACACGCAACCGTAATTCTGCCTTCCGTATTTAGTGGCGGCTGCACAGTACGTCTATTTTTATTTGCCAGACGCCATACTTTCCTCTGTTTATTCCTGTGTTTTTTTTTATCTTCTTTAACTTTCATTTTCAACTTGTAATGTTTTTATAAATTTTATTTTTAACATTTAGGTAATCTTTTTCTATTTAATTTGATTGTTTAATAATTGAAGATTTAATTAATGTTAAATTTTTTTGATAATAGTTTTTTTTTTAAATAATAGTTTTTTTATAATATTTTAGATTTTATTTTGTATATAAGAAATTAAAAAAATTAATATAGATTGTTCAAATATCTTAATCATTTTATTTATTTTAGTTAAATAGTATTTTTATTTATTTAAAAATTATTTTATATTTCTTTTAAGAATTATTTTTATTTATTTAATTTTATTTACTTGTTTTAGTTTTAGTTCTTAGGTAAATGTTAAAACTAAGATATCCACTTTTAAAAATAATTAATTATATTTATTTAACGTTAATTTATTTTTAATTGTTTTATATAATGCAAATTTAGTTTTAAAATATTATGTCTATTATATATTATATTTATATTAAAAATTACCCAATAAAAATATAATGTAATATACAATTAATACAAAATATATGTTATTATATATTATATTTAATAGTAAATATTATTAAATATAAATATAAAATTATTATAAGTAAGAATTAATATTTATATAATACAAATTAATTCAACATGTAAATATAATGCAACACATAATTGCTATGTAATATATATTTTATATAAATTATAATAGTATTATATATAATATTATATAATAAAATTTGATAATTATTATCTAAGAATTAATTGTAGATAAAATACATAATATATTTTAATATAATACAAATTAAATTAATATATAAATCTAATCCAATAGATAATTACTCTATATTATCCATGTATTATATAGTAATTATGTGTTGCACTATATTTATATTTTAATTTAATTTGTATTATATCAAAATATATTATTTATTAATTATAATAGTTTTAAATTTGTATTTAATAATTTTAATATAAACTATAATATTTTTAATTAATAATTTGTAATATAAAATATAATATATAATAAATATAATAATATTTAAAAAATTTAATTTACATTATATCAAATATTAAAAAATAATTTGACATTATTTAAATATAACATACAATAAATATATTTAAAATATAAATGCTATTTTTAAAAAATATATAAATGTGATCATATTTTCCATCCTATTGAACAATAATGTTTTAAATTTCTTAAATTGATATTTTTGCTTTCAAATTTAATTATACAATATTATATATAATACTATTATAATTTTTTTATATGTGATTATATAATATATATAATAATAACATTTAAAAATTTTAATTTACATTATATTAAATATTAAAAAATAATTTGACAATATATAAATATAACATATAATAAATACATTTACATTTTTTAAATAAAAATACTATTTTTTAAAAACTATAAATGAGATCATATTTTCCATCCTTTTTAACAATTATATGTTAAATTTCTTAAATTAATATTTTCTCTCTCAAATTTAATTATATAATATTATATATAATATTATTATAATTTATATAAAATATATATTACATAGTAATTATGTGTTGCATTATATTTACATGTTGAATTAATTTCTATTATATAAATATTAATTCTTACTTATAATAATTTTATATTTATATTTACTTTTAAATATAATATATAATAGACATAATATTTTAAAATTAAATTTGTATTATATAAAATAATAAAAAATAAATTGACATTAAATAAATATAACTAATTATTTCTAAAAGTGAATATCTTAGTTTTAACATTTACCTAAGAACTAAAACTAAAACAAGTAAATAAAATTAAATAAATAAAAATAATTCTTTAAAGAAATATAAAATAGGTTTTGAATAAATGAAAACATATTTAACTAAAATAAATAAAATGATTAAGATATTTGAACAATATAAAATATTATAAAAAAATCTATTATTTAAAAAAAAACTATTATCAAAAAAATTTAACATTAATTAAATCTTCAATTATTAATTAATCAAATTAAATAGAAAAAATTACCTAAATGTTAAAAATAAAATTTACAAATACAATGCAAGTTGAAAATGAAAGTTAAAGAAGATTTAAAAAAAAACAAAGGAATAAACAGGGGAAAGTATGGCGTCCTCACAAATAAAAATAGACGTACTGTACAGTCACCACTAAATACGGAAGGCAGAATTACGGTTGCATGAAAAATACGGCGTGCCTGCAGCAGCACACGACTGTTGGCGTACAGACGGTCAGAAGAATATGCATAGGCATCCCATGCCCCATGCCGTTTTGGGGGCTGGATAGCCTTTGCCTTTCCAAAGTAACCCAAGAACGAATGGGACGGTGCGGTTGGGACCGACCAAATCTTGTTTTGAAAAATCTTAAACGATACTGAAACTCCATGGGCAAAATTTGGACTTTTGGCGATTTAACCAGGATTAAATCAGATAAACGCGGGATTCAATCGGCAGAGGCGAGTGATTGTTTGAAAAAAATAAAGCTAGATTTTCGGGGAAAAAAGGGGATACTGTCCGGGCGGCGATAAATCGCGAGAGAATTCACAATTTTTGCAACTGCATCATCATAGAATTATGGAGTTTGTTTTAATTAGAAAAATAGAAATTAGAAAACCAATTATTTTAAAATGTATTAAGGAATGGGGACATTGGGCTCAATTTGAAAATGAGATTAAGAACATAAAAATTTAAAACTGGGCTAGGGGATCCAGGAAATGGGTATAAATTGACGAGATCGATTCAGGACTTTAGGATGTAAACTTGGATCAAGAATTAAAAACTATATAATTCAGTGCTGAAATCTGTCAAAACATGAAACAATTGGCTGAGCGTATTGATTGTGGGAGCCTAGTTGCCAAGGTGGAGAGTTTTATGCCAGATAAGGGGCTTCTAGTGCCCAACAAAGTGCTCATACTGTGGCTTAAACCCAAGCCACACAAGCGTTGGCGGTTGGAAACTTGGAGCCAGGGCAACCTATTTGTTGCACAAGGCTATCAGGGGCCTGAGTCTGGAAGTGTCGGACTACCTTTGTGTTTATGGAACCTATTTGTTGCACGGGGTTCTCAGGGGCCTGAGTTTGGAAATGTTTGCTCTCCTTTGTGCTCGTGGAACATTCTTGGAAGAAAGGCTGCAATACACTCAGGTAGCTATTCAAATTTCTGTGAGTTCTTGAGTGAATCGTCTGATTAGCGGCCTGTATATGAACCTTGGCTAGGTTTGATTAAATATTATGATTTATTGTTATATCTTTAGCGTGTTGATGTGCGAGTAAGAATTTATACTTGTTGGGATTTGAAAGCTTGTGCATTTTGAACTTTGAATATCTTGTGCTGGGTAGTATCATGTTTTTTTTAAAAATATATAGGGAAAAAATATTAAAAACAAGTGATTACAAAGTAGGTCTATTTGTTTTAAGAAGACTCATGACACATCAGTTTAGAGAATTAAGAAAATTGAGATGGACTGTAAATAGACAATCACCAAGAGAAGGAAACCTTCAAACCCGAGAGATAGGGCACATACATTTGTTTCCCTGAAGATTATACATGCTCTGAATATCAGAAATAATGTTTATCATTACATTAAAAAAAATGGACCTTCAGAAAAATCATTAAGAAATAGTAATACTAAAGTTAACCATGGTGAATAAACAGGAAGAACACCAGAAGAATCTGCACACAAACAAAAAATACAGCAGGAACCATGAATCCTGAGAGACATTGTAATCAGCGTTCACAAAATCACTGAAGTGCCTGCTCATATCCCAGACAGGGCAATCTTGGTCATTTCTATTATCAACCTTTATATCATTCCAATTAGAAGTCGATTTAGCCAAAAAATCAGCAACCTGATTTCCTTCCCTTCTACTATGGTTCCACTTAACAATATTGAAACCATGAATGGGGATGTTGATGTCTTTCTTACATTCTGTGAGTGGCCACTGATTGAAGTGAGAGGACTTTCTTTTGAGATGATCAACTAAGATTTTAGAGTCAAATTCCAAAATAATGTTAGAAAAATGCCATTACTTAGCATGCAAAAGAACTTGGCAAATGGCCAGAACCTCTGCAAAATTATTAGAACCAACACCTAAACTACGTGTAAACCAGAACTTAACTCTTTTATTATGGTCACAACAACCACCGCCCATGCCAACATTTTCAAGATTGTCTTTTGAAGCATCATCAACATTCATTTTAACCAAGCCTAGAAGAGGACGTTTCCATTGAAAAGGTAATAATCCTGATATTTGTCATTGGAAGAGACAAATGAGGGAGAAGCTACAAGAATGCTATAATAATCATGATTCTAAGATTGTATGATTTTTTGATTGTAGAGAGAGGAAAAGGAAAAAATCTAAGGTGCTAACCAGTCACATTCAACTGATTATTCATGCACACATGCAGAACCATAGCTTGTTTCTCTCACACATGGAACCACAAAAAATAAGAAAGAGGAACTGAGCAATAAATTATACAAACCTGCAACCAATCTAGCTAATATTAATAATCACAAGTGCATCCATTGTGCACAAACTGTTAATCATGCATTAGCTAACAATTAATTAATCTTTAATTAATTATTAGCTTAATTTATTCTCATGCACTTAAGCTAAACGTAGGAGTGATTTACTATGTTAATTAGAGAGCTATTAGTAGATCATTTTGTCTCATTGCATGAGATGTTGACACTTGTCATGATCCAATCCCTTTACCATTTAGGGTTGCTCCTATATAGCACTCAACCCTCATTGTATTATCTCTCAAGCTTTCATACCATTTGATAGTCTCTTGCATTCTATAGCTTTTTCTTGTTGAGGAATATAACAATTCTTTGTCTACTAATCTCTTGCATGAAAGGTGTCTTTGTTTGTTGTTTGATCGTGTGGCTCATGTTTTTCACAATTTTAACATAGTATCAGAGCGTGGATTCAGCGAACCCCTTTCTCGATTTATGAGAGTGTAGTGTCAGAAAATGTGCTCCTTTACATTTTCACACTAGGTTTGGGTCCCTTAGTTAATTGGACTTAATTGAGCCTCTAATTGGCCCTATTATGCATTTACAAGTCTAATTAATTGCAATTTCTGAAACGGAATCATGATTTAATTAATGCAATTATCATTTTTAGCACCCCGAAATGAATAGGTCTTGCAATTTAGGTCAGGACCAAATGGGTCCCCTTTAGTTGCTTAATTCAAATTTTTAATATGTTTTGGCAGCCTATTGATGATCCAAATTCAATTTTCAAATGTCAGCTTGTAATGTTTAATTATCGGGAAATTAAAAAATTGTCTATAAAAGCAAGGTCTTTTTATCAATTCAAATCCTAGAAGCAACATAGAAATTCATGAGAGCAAAAAGTATAGCAAAGATTATTATCAAAGGTGTTCAAGAGCAGATTTCTCAAGCATTTGTTGCAACATTCAAGATTTCGAGCATCATGTCAAAGTTATCAAGCATCGTGCATGTTTCTGGAGCTAACATTGTGATGTAGGTTTCAATCATTCAAGTCAAGATTCAAGCATTAAAATCACATCATCAATCAAGCCGTCTCATACAAGATCAAGACCTTGGAGAGATTTACTAAATTTCAGTCCTTCAAGGGTTTCAAATCAAGGGTTTGGTAAGTTACAACTGTGAATGGTAAAAATCTACTTTATTAACACGAAAAAGTTACAATATATAGAAAAGGAGGTTAACTATAGATATTAAATATCTACCTACCAGATACTGTAGAAACAATATATCAAACAAAACTAAGCAAACTAAACAATATTGACCATTAACAATAAAATAATAATATAATATTCTAACACCCTTCGTTAATGGTCAATCCGTTAACAACACCAAGTTGCTCCCTAAATTTGACAAACTTATCCGAGCTCAGAGACTTGATGAGAATATTTGCAGTCTAAACCACTGTTGGAACATACTGCAGCTGAATTGATCCGTCTTCTACCAGCTTGCAAATATAATGACAATGAAGCTCGACATACTTGGTACGTTCATGGAAGATTGGATTTTTGGCCAGTTTGAGCACCCCTTGATTATGTGTGTACAAGGGAAAAGGTCCTGCTTGTGACATGTGCATGCCAAAAAGCATCCCACGGAGCCAAATTGCCTTACATGCGGCCTTAACTGTTCCTCGATATTCAACTTCAGTCGAGGAAAGAGCCACTGCTTGCTGCTTCTTGCTGGTCCATGTTACAACACCTGTACCCAAACTGAATACATACCCAGAAGTGGATTTTCTGTCATCCACTGAACCTGCCCAATCGGAGTCTGTATAACCAATCAGCTTTGGGTCCTTGCATCTGCCATACAAAATACCATAGTTTGAAGTGCCCTTAACATATCTCAGCACTCGCTTCGCTGCAATTCAATGATTAGCTTTTGGAGCTGTCATGAAGCAAGAAATGTAGCTCACTGCAAAACTGATGTCAGGTCTAGTGGCAGTGAGGTAGATGAGACTGCCCACTATTTTCCTGAATGTTGTTTCATCGATCGGAGGTGAATCAGAGTTGGCTGACAACTTCAGCCCCTTCTCCATAGGTGTGGAGGCAGGTTTGCAGTCCTGCATCCCAAATTTGTCAACCAGGCTTCTGGCATATTTAGACTGAGAGATAAAGATGCTACCAGCGGTCTGCCAAACCTCAATACCCAAACAATAATGAAGAAGCCCCAGATCTGTCATGTCAAAGGCCTGACACAAATCCTGCTTGATTGCTGCAATCAAATGTGCGAAATTGCCAGTAATGATCAAGTCATCAACATAGATAACAAGAAGCAAAATATCATCACCAGAGTGTTTGACATATAGATTACTGTCAGAAAGGCTGCGCTGAAAACCATGATCAACCAAGTACTGATCAATCTTGATATACCATGCACGAGGAGCCTGTTTCAGTCCATAGAGTGCTTTCACGAGCCTACATACCTGATGTTCTTTTTGGGCAACCTTGAAACTAGGAGGCTGTGTCATGTAGACTTCTTCCTGCAACTCACCGTTGAGGAAGGCACTCTTAACATCCATCTGATGAACTGTCCATCCAAATTGGGCTGCAATAGCGAGAAGAAGACGAATTGTGCTCATCTTGGCAGTAGGAGCAAAAGTCTCCTCATAGTCAATGCCCTCCCACTGTGTGAATCCCCGAGCAACCAATCAAGTCTTGTATTTATCCAGAGTACCATCGACGTGATACTTGACTTTATAAACCCATTTGCAACTGATAGGTTTCTTCCCAGGAGGAAGATTAGAAAGAACCCAAGTGTGATTCTTCAGAAGACTATGATATTCTGTCGCCATAGCCTTTTCCCACTTTGGAATTCCTTTAGCCTTTGAATACGTCTGAGGCTCATAGATGCTATGGATGTTGGCCATAAGAGCAAAATTGATTGTGTTGTGTTGCTTGCTCTTGCTACGAACTAATCTGCCCTCAAGGAGTTCATCATCATGAAGATCGCTGATAGTCTTGAGCCACCACTTAGACCGACGAGTAGAAGTACCAACATCTGAAATAGAAGAAACAACATCTCCTGGGATTTTTGGAACAAAGTCATTTGGAGGTGAATCCTGAGGAAAATCAAGTGGTGCTATATCACGACTGGTAGACTCTTTGTCTTCAGAGTTAGAATGCTTTGAAGCCCTCCCATCATGGGAACCAAGAGGAAGACGAACACCCTCATTAGAAGCCTTCACAGGCTGATCTGTAGGACTGGTAGTACGAACAAATGGACCAGTAGTCTCATCAATCACAACATCACAACTGAATATGAGACGATTTGTCTCCACATCAATCAACCTGTATGCCTTGTGATTGTCGTTGTAACCAGTAAACATAATTGTCTGACTCTTGGAGTCCAACTTGGCACGCTTGGCTTCTGGAATCCATACATGAGCAATAGAACCAAAGACTTTCAGATGGCCCACCTTAGGCTTACGTCTTGACTAGGCTTCTACTGGAGTCATCTTCTTAACGACCTGTGTAGGGGACCGATTCAGGAGGTAGACTGCAGTATAAACTGCTTCAGCCTAGTATTTCTTGGGGACATTTTTGTACTCCAACATAGAACGAGCCATTTTAGTAATGGTGCGATTCCTACGTTCAATGATACCATTCTGTTGAGGAGTGTATGGTGTGGTGAGTTGGCGCTTAATGCCATGTGTAGCACAAAAAGTAGAGAAGTTAGCTAAACAAAACTCCCCTCATTATTTGACCTTAGAGTAACAATCTGAGAACTTGATTCCTTCTCAACTAAGGCCTTATACTGCCGAAATGTACTAAACACATTTGATTTATGTTTGAGAACATACACCCATATTTTTCGATTAAAATCATCAACAAATAATAAAAAGTACCTGAACCTAGTAACAGATGGAGTGTTCATTGGTCCACATACATCAACATGAACCAATTGAAGTACTTTGGAGGTTCGCCAAGAATCACCATCCGAAAACGGTGTCCGATGCTGCTTCCCAACTTGACAAGCTCCACAAACTCCATGATTTTGAGATTGGATCTCAGGTAGACTAGCAACCAAACTCTCTTGAGATAGTTGAGAGAGATAGTGCACATTCAAGTGCCCATAATGCTGATGCCAAAGTTTGCTGATGGTTGTACTCCTAGCGGCCAGAGCATGCTCCTGAGAATCACCGGAATCAGCAAGTCTATACAGACCATGATCCTCAAGTCCCATAGTGATTGTAGTACGAGTCTCCCTATCAATGATGCTGTAGGTGGACGAACTGAGAACAACATCCAACTGGGGAGAATGCCTCATGATCTGACTGACTGAGAGAAGGTTATGTTTCATGCCTGGAACATAGTAAACATCGAGAAAGAGTAAATTTCTTCCTCCTGAGTGAATCTGGACAGTGCCCTTACCAGCAACTGTGTACTCTTCACCTCCTCAAAAATGATAGAATCAGAGAATGGTTTGAATTTGGTGAACCAATCCCAATGATGAGTAAAATGTCGCGATGCCCCAGAATCAATATACCAAGCATAAGAGTGTACTAGATCTGCTGTTCTCTTTGCCATAAACACATAGAATGTAGATTCTTTCTGCTCAGTGTGCTCTGCGACATTTTCCTTTTGATGAGACCCTCCCTGCTTCTTTCATTCAGAAGCCAATCGAACCCGACAATCAGCTTTCATGTGACCATACTTATGGCAATAATTGCACTGAACATTCTTTTTTTTCTTGCTGTCCTGAGAAGAACTAGAGCTTTTCAGCTGAGAAGTTTGTGCCTTCCCTTTGTTCTTAACAGAAGATTTGGCAAAGAACACTTGCTCTGTGGAGGTGGAACTGGTATTGCTTCCAAATTGTTGTCTCCAATGATCCTGCTGCAAGAGGATAGTACACAGCTCCGAAAACTTCATATCAACATTAGCAAACGTAATGTTGAGAGTCTCACTGAAATGTTCATAAGACTTAGGCAGACTTTTCAAAGTAATGACGACCATGTCCTCTTCTTCCATGGTCCATCCAATTGCCTTTAACTGGTTGCAAATTTCCTTCTCTTTGTCAAATGCTCTTGGAGAGGGGTCTTCTCGTCCATCATTATTGAAAAGAACATGTTCTTAAGAAAGAATGCACGACTCTTATCTGACGTTTCATGGAGATCCTTCAAGTACGTCCAGACCTCAGCAGTTGTTTTGCCTGATGGCACTTGTGGCAGCTGGTCGTCAGTGATTGAAAGCTCGATGAGCATGATAGCTTCCCGGTTCCGTTCATCCCATTTGTCCTGGTCCTTTCCGACTACAATGGGACGGGTTGAGTTCCCCAAAACGACTTGATCGAGACACTGATATTCAAAGATCGTAATCATGCACTGCTTCCAGGTGTAGTAATTCTTCCCGTTGAACTTCTGGCTGCTTTTGAGCATTATGTTCGTCAAAGATGCCATCACATACCTCGAGGTCAAATTGGTGAGGACAAAATAATGCACAGAAAACAAAAACAGGTTTTGCAAAACAAATTCCAAGGCAGAAACCGAAATCCTAGCACGAATTTTGAGGTTTTACTGTAAACCTAGAAAATATTAATAAAAACCCAAAGCGTTTGAGGAATACCTAGAAAATTTTGATAGCACAAATTTTGAGGAACGGAAAGCGAGATACCCAAAAAGAACGAAAGACAACCCAGTTGAAGTCTCGAAAAACTCACCAAGAATCTGCAATCAGAAAAAAAATTCGACTTCAAACAGAGGGTCAAAACCCTAGTCGACTTTTAGAAACCCTAGCCGCCATGAGAGCTTGAAAAAATTGCAGAAAATGTTTGAAACCCGCCAAAAATCTGAAAAGATACGCGCGGCCACCAGAAAGAGGACAAAAGCACGTCCAATAGCACCAGAAGGGGGTCGCGTGAGTTGCAGCAAACCAAAAAACGGAGGTCGCGTCGCGGATTTCTGTATGCAGAAAACACATTTTTTTAAAAATGCCCAGAAAACACAAAAAACGTCTTCAAACAGACGTGACACCAGGAGGGAGAGATGCGACCAGTGCAAGAGAAATAACACAGCCAGGAATGTTGAACACACGCACCAAGGAGAGACAGGAAAAACATGCAAAAAAAATCGTGCCATAAACAAAAACGCGTTCAGCAGAGAAAAAATGAAGTATGCAAATGAGAAATCGTGCCCAAGAAAAAATGGCTCGAACTTCAGAAAAAAATGGCTCGAACTTCAGAAAAAACATGTTTTTCTAGCACACGAAAATGCCCTCGAAAATCTGCCCTAGCTCTAATACCATGTGAATGGTAAAAATCTACTTTATTAACATGAAAAAGTTACAATATATATAAAAGGAGGTTAACTGTAGATATTAAATATTTACCTACCAGATACTATAGAAAAAGTATATCAAACAAAACAAAGCAAACTAAACAATATTGACCATTAACAATATAATAATAATATAAATTCTAACAACAACATAGCAATTGTTCATTTATCATTCCTTTCATGTTTCATTGTTTCAATTCAAGGTTTAATTACTAAAACGGGGTTTGACTAAGGCAAACCCCCATTCACCATAAACAAACAATTTTTCCCTCTTGTGTGTTTTGCAGATCTTAGGTTGAAGAAGGATTGAAGATCTATCAAAGGAGCAAAATTGCAAAAGTTGTCCAAGTTGCAAAAGCTGTCAACATTGTCGTCAAGCCATGGAAACTCACTTTAAAAATTTATTTCTGAATTTTCAATTGTGAAATTCGGAGGAATCGTGAGTGCAAACATAGGACCTGAGGACCGTGAGAGTAGATTTTCAACCCTTGTAGCAAGACCCATTCACCCTTGGGCAAATGAGTCCCAGAAGGACACTCAACACAACCTTTTTATCACAAGTGCATAAAATCAAGCCCTTCTCACATCTGCAATTGCTTTCTAGATTTTGGTAGATTAAGGTTTAATTTAGAGGTTTCATGTGCTACATTGTATCATAACATTCATTTAGTATTTTTCATTCATCTCCCAAAAGTGCAGTTCATGCTGATTTACCCCATCCTAAGTCATAAGGAAAACAACAAGATCTCCATCAAGGTTGACTCACCTAATGGTTGAAAGTCAATCTTTTCCTAGGGGATCTCTTTTTTCTAATGAAATAAGGAAGGAAAGTGTAGGTGCATACCCCCATTCAAAATCCATCACCCACATTTTCCTTCATGTCATAGGGTTTTCTTCAATAAAGGTTACAGGTTTCAAATCTGGAATCCCCTTTGCCTTTTTTGCAAATTTTGGAGGTAGGTGAAATTTTGGTGTATCTAGAGCCAAAATAAAGTCTTCCTTTGGATTCAGAGCTGTCGAGAAAGTTAGTTTTGCCTTTAGTTTGGATTCATTTGGATTCTTGAGGTCAAATTTGCAAGGGTTTGAAGCAGTTGTTTTTTTTTTTCAGATTCAGAGGGTAGTTGCGATTTCAGAGCATTTTGAGCTAAAAAGAACCTCACGGTTGTGTTTAGGAGGCCGACTCAACGAATTTTGACTAGAAATTTATCCAATTTGGCTGTCGAGAGCTTTTGAGGCAATTTTTTTGTCTCAGGGGCCATACAGCCCTTACACATAAATAAATAAAAAAGAAAAAAATATAAAAGTGGGTGCTTTTTTAAAGTGGTGCCGCTATAATTAGGGGTGCCACCCATGCAGCGGGGCCCCCAATGGCTTGCCTAGCAGCGGCTCTCGCCAAGCTAGCAACCACAAAAAGTTCTCGACAAACTTTTTTGCTTTTCCTGGCCACTTGTCATTTTTCGACAGTTGATGTCATGCTCAGGTTTTCGGGCCAATAGAAGAATATTCCAATAATATTGTCATATTCTAGCGCCAATTTTCTTGTTGAGGGGCTGATTTTTTTTGTCAACAACCATGGAATATTTCATTGACGCCAACAGTACAGATGTTGGTAGGGGCCCCAAGACCCCTCTTTTGGCCCTAAGGGAGTAGTTTTTTTCTTTAGGCCATAACTTGGGTGTACGATATCGAAATTGGGTGAATGAGATATTGTCGGAAAACTAGTTCCACCAACTTTCCAGTAGTGTAGGTCTCATCACCATTTTTTGCTGCTAGTGCATTCTATAGCTTGTTGAAGTCAAAGGTGTTGTTTTCAATCCCAAGATCATAACTTTTGACCTGTTTCTCTATTTTTTGTGATTCTAGTGGCGTTGGGACGGACTTTCAAAGCTCTTCATAGCCATCCATGCACTTTTTCTAGATTTCTCTCCAAGTATATTTTATTCAGTTTTTTGTGTTTTTATATTCTAGTGAATTACTTGGATGTCTTAACTCCTGGGAACTTTTCGTTTCCATGGGATGACATGTTTTTGACTCTTTTTTATGTATTTCTAGTGTTCTGTCGTATTTGGGCATTGTAGACATCTTTTTTATGCACATTCTCTTTTGTAGACGCACTGAGATAAATTGCCATTTTGGTGTATTCTTTTTGGGGATTTTGTGCATCTTGTTGTGCCTTTTGTATTTGCACTATGATATCAAGTGCCACGGGGGGGTTGATGTTTGCCTTTGGTTTGCCATCACATGTAAGATGCTTGCCTAAAATTGAAACACAAAATGCTTCCCAATGCACACTGCAATGATTCTTATTCAGAAAATGTAACATAAAATGCTACTACACACAATCAAATATCTTAAACATATTTGCCAGAATTACAATTAGATAAACAAATTTTCAGATAGAGCAAATAATGTCATATACTGCAAATACCAATTTCTAGAAACTGGAATCCACCTCGTACAATGAGAAATACAGAGCCAATGATAACTCCACATTGATGCCAAACAAATAATGATTACATCCAAATGACGCATCCAAAGAACAATTCCATGGTGGGAGACATGCAAATGCCAGTCGCCATAGATTCTCGAGTTATTTGGTATGGAATGAATGCTGTGATCATCAGAGGGACCGACTCATGGAGTCTCAGGGAATTAATGCAAATCAGATATATCCCTATGAAGTGTATGTGATCCAATGCAAGACCGCTCGACAACAGTGATGGGAGAGAATAGCATCGATCAATGCCAAATATGGTATCTCGTGACTCGCCAAATAGCGACAGAAGCAGGAGGATAGAATGCATGCGCTATGCCTTGGTTGCATGAGTCATGTGACTACTGCAATGACCGTTGGAGATGCCCAATGGCAGGGTGGCCAAAGCCAATGGCTCAGCCACACAAATGGCTAGATATCGCCTCCTTATGCTCTAAGATGATGTTGCCACTTGCAAATGCAACTAATTGAGATCAAGACTGTTCGGCAGAAGGGAGGAATAAGACACAAGCACTGGTAGGGGAAATGCCTTACCAATCTGTGACCAGCTACGGGGTTGATGCTCAGTGTCTTCTTTCGTGATGAACAGTTTATGCCACAGGATCCACATAAATACCAAGGCAAGGATGCCAACATAAGATGTCAGCCAAAGGAGAGAATTAAAATTCAAATATTCCTGAGGTGCCTTCCAAAGGGTCGGCCGAGATTCTAGTAAATTTAAATTTTATATTATTTAATATTATTTTACTATTAAATTTAGAGGGAGTGTTAAAAAACACTATTTTTCCGCCTAGATTTGAAGTAGGGCCTTGTCAAAGAGTGGGGACATGACAATCCTCTTCGCTCTGATGTTGCTTGCCCTCAAGCAATTTCCGATTTGGATCCTTGCAAGTCTTTGCTCTTGCCCTTGTCTTCTCTGTTGCCTTGTTCGAAACATTCTTAGGACCCGCCTTGGAGAATCCTTGAAGGATGACGTCTTTGCCATCAGCTTTGAACTTCAATTCCAGAGTCTGATAGTTTGTGGTGTACTCCCCAAGCAAGTGCAACCATTGCACTCCCAAGACCACATCTGTCTCACCGATACCAACTATGTAGAAATCATCTCGCATCTTGTGTCCTCCTATGGTTAACACCATTTGTCAAATCTAGCCATTGCATCGAATAGTGTGCCCATCTACGACTGTCACATCAAATCCTTCAAAATCTTTTGCCCTTTGGCTCAACTTAGCTACTAGCCCTTCATCGATGAAATTATGGGTGGCTCCACTATCGATTAATATTGTTACCCTCTATTTGTATAAGTTCCCTCTAATGCGGAGAGAATGATACTGAGGTGCTCCGGAAGGCATTGCAAGAGTGCCTTTGGAATATCCTTCCTCCCATGTCACCTCAAGCTCATCCTCTTTGGTAGCGCCATCGGGTTCACCTTCTTTGTCTTCATCAAGGGCTACCTCGATGTAGTAAATGTGTCATTTTCCCATACACTTGTGACCCTTTGTCCAATGCTCCTTACAAGTGTAGCATAACCCCTTCCTTCAAAGCTTGTCCCTAGATACGTCCATCTCGTGTGATCATGGTGGTGGGTTTTTCAGTTGAGGGGTAATCTCACGGAGTGCCTTCTTTGGCTGTCCTAATGGCACATTCTTGATCATAGGCTTACTCTTCACGGAGGAGTCCTCAAGGTTCAAGGCTCTTTGAATAGCTTCTTCCAAAGATGTCGGCTCTAAAGCTCTTACCAAGCCACGATAAGTTTCCGATAGTCCTTCAATAAAGAGGAACATGAGTCTCTTATTGGAAACATCTGAGACCATAACAGCTAGCCTTTGGAATTCTGAAACATAATCATCCACCTTACCAAGTTGCTTATCAAATCTTGGAAGTACACCTTTGGATTCTTTCTATCAAACCTCTCCATAAGCTTTTGTGTGAAATCAACATATGTAGTAACAAGATCAAACCCCCGAGTCACAATACCATGGTGCCACCATTCGTGAGCTATCCCTTCCAAGTGTAAAATAGCAAATTTGATAGCTTCGTCTTCAATCATAGGGGTAAGAGAGAAATATTTATCCAACTTTTGCACCCATGCATGTGTAGTAACCTTTCCTGAGCCATCAAATGTAGGGAGTGAGAGGTTGCTACCTTTGTATTGAAGATCTTTATGCACTCGTTGCAAACGTTGTCTCCTGTCACTTCCAAATCCTTTCCTAGCATTGTTGAACTAATCAAAGGGGATCGCTGCTTGAGCGTCAGCATCCAACTTTATGTAATCTTACACAATACTACTAAAATTAGGTTGGTTCTGATCTTCCCCTTCATGTGGTGTCTCTGCTCTAGGCAAAAAACTAGGCTGGGAGGGGCTGAGAGTGGATCCATTTGATGTTCTACTATGATTCCCTCCTCTAGATCGCTCAGAGTTGCCCTCATTAGCATTGTTAGGTCCTGATTTGTTGCTAGTTATCGCAGCAGTGAGGGTCTACATCATTTGCAACAGCGTCTGATTCACTTGATCTTGTTTCTCCATGAAGGATTTGATCTCATTATTTTGCTCCTCCATCTTCTTCTAACCTCTACCTCCTATTCCCCTACCGCTGCTCTAAGTAGACGCGTCTAACCTCTTCCTCTCTCTATGGCCCTCAAATCTCTTTGATTCAATTGCATATATTTCAGACCGTCCACAGGCCGGCAGAATCAAGGCTTTGATACCACTGTAAAATACCTACCTAAAAGTTAAACACAAAATGCTTCCCAATACAAACCACAATGATTCTTATTCAGAAAATGTAACATAAAATGCTACTGCACACAATCAAATATCTGAAACATATTTGCCAGAATTACAATTAGATAAACAAATTTTCAGATAGAGAATGTCATATATTGCAAATACTGATTTCTGGAAACTGGAATCCACCTCATACAATGAGAAATACAGAGCCAATGTTAACTCCACACTAATGTCAAACAAGTAATGATTACATCCAAATGATGCATCTAGAGAACAATCCAGTGGCTGGAGATGCGCAAATGCCAACCACCACAGATTCTCGACTTATTTGGTATGAAATGAATGCCGTGATCATCAGAGGGACCAGCTCATGGAGTCTTGTGGAATTAATGCAAATCGGATATATCCCTCTGAAGTGTATGCGATCCAATGCAAGATTGATTCCCGACAACAGTGATGAGAGAGAATAGCATTGATCAGTGCCAGAGATGGTATCCCATGAGTTGTGAAACAAGGACAGAAGTAGGAGAATAGAATGCGTGTGCCATGCCTTGGTTGCATGAGTCATGTGACTGCCACAATGATTGTTGGAGATGCTCGATGGCGGGGTGGCCAAAGCCAATGGCTCGGCCACACAAATGGCTAGATATCGCCTCCTTATGCTCTGTGATGAGGTCACCACCTGCAAATGCAACTAATTGAGATCAAGACTATTTGGCAGAAGGGAGGAATAAGACACAAGCACTGGTAGGGGGAACGTCCTACCAGCTCGTGACTAGCTACGTAGTTGATGCTCAGTGTCTTCTCCCGTGATGAATATTTTGTGCCACAGGATCCACATAAATACCAAGGCAAGGATGCCAACACAAGATGTCAACCAAAGGAGAGAATTAAAATTCAAATATTCCTAAGGCGCCTTCCAAAGGGTCGGCCTAGATTCTAATAAATTTAAATATTATTTCCAATAATTTAAATTTTATATTACTTATTATTATTATTTAATATTTTTTTTTTTTTATTAATTTAGAGGGAGTGTTAAAACCACTATTTTGCCACTTAGATTTGAATTAGGGCCTCATCAAAGAGCGGGGATATGACATCACACCTTTGTCAAGTGAGTGTCCCTTCCATGACAACAATGAATCCTAGTGATTCTTGCCTCATGTGTGTGCCTTAGTTTGCACACCCTTTATTTGTAGGTTGTTTCTCCTACATGCACTTCTTGGTTTCACACAGTTTCAATGTACCTGTCTTGGCTCTCCCTTTTTCAGCATTATGGGGGGGTTTCTACTGTTGGTGCTAATGTTTCCTTGGTTTTGCGGTTTGGAGTGATCTATGTATTTAGTTCTTGTTCCCATGTTCTAGTTAGATGAAGCCTACATCAATGACTGGTTACCCATGCATTTTGGTGAGATGGACCTTTTACTATATGGACACTCTTGCATTCTTGTTTTTGGAGGATATTCATTTCAGCACCATATTAGTAATCTTTTGATAGTTGTCTATAGTTTCTTCGTGCTTTAGTGATGTTCTACATCTTCCTCTTTTTTGGGACATTGTTTTGGTTGGAGGTTTTCAGTCCTTCACCTTGATTTGGAGGCTTTTTTTAGTCTTTCATTCGCCTTTGTGTCTTTTGGAGAGGAGTTTTTCTCATGTGGTTTTCTTTTTTTCTCCAGTTTTGAGAGATCTTTTGTTTGTACATGGGTACCTCACCAAGCCTTGTTTTCTAAGACCATCATGCATTATCTTTTTAGTGTTTTTAGCTACTCCCTAAGTTCATCTTAAGGGGGGGTGTGTTAGAGTAATCATGCATTGGCTAATAATTAATTAATCTTTTTTAATTAATTATTAGTCTAATTTATTCTCATGCACTTGAGCTAAACTTAGGAGTGATTTACTATGTTAACTAGAGAGCTATTATTAGATCATTCTATCTCATTGCATGAGATGTTGACACTTGTCATGATCTGATCCATTTACCATTTAGGGTTCCTCCTATATAGCACTCAACCCTCATTGTATTATCTCTCGAGCTTTCATACATTTGATAGTCTCTTGCATTTTGTAGCTTTTTCTTGTTGAGGAATATAGCAATTCTTTGTTTGTAGATCTCTTGCGTGGAAGGTGTTTTTGTTTGTTGCTTGATCTTGTGGCTTGTGTTTTTCACAATTCTAACATGAACCTCATGGGAAAAAGCTTAATGTCATCAACTCCATTGGCAAAGTCTTTTTGGAAGGAAAGGTTTTTTATCACCCTTGATCAAATTTCACTAAAAACACTAACAAGACATGAGTTCACAATGATTAAAAAAATAAAAATAAAAATGTAAAAAATTTCAATGACTAGTGGTGACTTAAATATTTTTAACTAATTTGTTTTAGTATACAAAATTTTCATGTAAGTTTAGAAATGTGATCACTATGATTTTCAATTTAGTCCTAATTGTACAGATTTTTGTATAAGATAGGGGGAAAGTTTATTAGAGACTTGCAATATTTGTATCTTATGGAGCTAAACTTTTTTAATCAGTATTTTGTTTAATGAATTAGAGTCATATATTAAAAATAAGGGGTGGCATGGAATCATGTCCAATAACCAAATCAACGAAGCTGGGAGACGAAGTATCCAGCCCCCAAAAGGAAGGAATTGCTTAAGTCACATGTTTGAAGCTCATAAACATAAGCATAACAAAGATGAAAAAAATCTAAGCCACAAGTATTATAAAATCAGCACTAGGAGGGGCACCTCAGTCAATTGGGTATCCCACCTTCCATTACTCAAGTCTTTTCCATCGTCTATTGGCTTCCAACTTGTGAGAGTGGTGTTTTCTCTTTCTTTGAGGAATTCTTATGGTTAGGAATCTTACACACCTAGTGGAATTTGAGTATTGCTTGGCAGTGAGATGGAAAGCTCTAGACAAGAAAACTTACCCCTAAGTTACCGGTTCGGGTTCAGGGACGGGTTTGGGTACGAGAACCCGGTACGTGGGTATGGACAAATTTTTTTTAGGGGTTTGGGTACGTGTGTGTATATATATATATATTAATATATTATATATATATATATGTATTATATATACAAAAAAATAAGAGAAATATAGAGAATTGTAAAACTAAATCATTTCATAGTATGATACTTGATCATTGATCAATGCCAAATGCCAAAGATAAATATTAAATGCCAATTGATAGTTGAAAAATATTCAAATAAAATTACTGAATTACAAAATGTAGTTCATGAAACATTGAAACATGATTCAATGTTCATTGTTCAAGTGCTCATCAATCATCAAAAGGATTGTCAGAATCATCGTGACTTGGATTTTGAGCGGTTTGAACTTCAAAATCATCATCATTTGAACCCAAAGCGGATCCAACACCATGTGATATGTCATCAATATCACCCACATCATCCATAGTGGCTCTAGCAAGATCCTAAATGGTTGCATCCAAGTCAGTAGACTCGGGTGCTACATCCCAAAGCCTCGCTGCCCCCTGCTTGTATTGAGGATCCTTACGTGACAGAAGACGCAAATTGGAATGAATATACACCAAGTCTTCAGCTCTTTTTGCAGCCAACTGGTTACGCTTCACTGAGTGGATAAAGGAGTATGTACTCCAATTCCGTTCAACAGCAGAAGAGCTTGCAACCTGGAGAGAAAACCAACAAAATAAAAAATAAAAAATGCAAGATAAATTCAAGAATGTTAAGTGTTAAATTTTACAATACAAGTGGCAAAAAAAAAAGAACTTACTTGTGAGAGGATCTTGATTGCAAGAGGTTGGAGGTACATATAATCTTGACCATGGAGGTACCACCATGTAAGAGCATCCATTTTGTATTGGTCTCTAGCAACAAAAGAGGTATGATTTTTTGATTTTCCTGAGATAAACATTCCAAATTCTCTCATGACACTTGTATGCACTTCTGGATCACTGAACATTCTACTAAATGTCGTCTTATACCCATTAGCAACTTCAGAATCTCTATATGGCGGTATTCTCCCTGGGATAGAAAGTACTTCAGTGGTATAGTACCTCGGAGATAGGGCATATGCAAGGAGGTGCAATGGAGTTGTCATCTTGTTCCAACGATGAAGAACAATTGCTTCCACCTTTTGTAAAAGGTGTCTTTAGGATCATTCTCTCTTTTTTGTATTTCTATTTTTATTTTTTCCAACATTGTGTCCATGCTATCATAGACATCCCCCAAGCATGGTTCATCTGTATCAGCAAACCGAAGCATAGACATGATAGGTTCAGTGAACTCCAATACATAATTCACACGATCCCACCAATCGTCATGCAAGATCAATGCCTTGACCTTTTGGGCCCTTCTGAATTTGATTGCTTCCATATACCCCATTGGTTGCTAATAACCATTTGACTCAATGCATCTTTCACCTTCACAAGTCGTCTCAGAACAATTGTGTGAGATGCAAACCGGGTCTCGGCAACCTAAGAACATGTTAATAGTAAGTTAATAACACATTTAAAATATGTAAATAATGCAAAAAATTATTTTATTCAATTATGTAAAACATGACATAAATGATAAATGAAACTAAATAAATTAAATTTACCTTCAACAATTCCAATCTTGAAAAAGTTCTGAAAATTGCTTGTGACATATGGTGGTTTGTCACAAACATCTGGATCTCCTCAGACTCCTGGTATATTTCTTTCACCCACTCTATTTGGTTGCCAATTGCTTGCATCACCAAATTGAGGGAGTGTACGGTGCACGGTGTCCAAAAGATGTGCTCATATCTAGCCTCTACCAAAGCACCTGCAGCCCTGCAAACTTTTGCATTGTCCGTAATTACTTGGACAACATTTTCACTACCCACCATCTCTATGGAGTCAATGAGAATCCTGGAAATGAACTCTGCATCTTTCACTTCCCCTTCACAGTCAACCGCCCTCAAAAACATTGCCCCCTTGGGGGACACTGCAATAACATTAATCAATGGACGGTTTTTGCAATCTTTCCATCCATCGGAAACAATAGATACACCTGTTTCAACCCAAGAATCTCTAATTGGTTTTAGTTGGGCCTCTACAGATTTCTTCTCTTTTTGCAATAAGGTGGTACGCACCTTTTCATACCCAGGACTTGTGAAACCAGGAGGTGCACTATTTATTGTTGACACCATGTCCCGCCAATATGGTGATCTCACCAAGTTGAATGGAAGACCATTGGCATAGAGGCAACGTGCAATTTTTTCTTCAGCAATATCTCTTGCCTCCATTTTAAATGCCTTCTCTAATGGACCTCTCTTGCGGGTGGTGGTTTCTGGTTCTTCATCTTCTTCTTCCGTAGAGGGTATAGACAAGAAGGGATGTCTAGAGGGCCTAACTATCTGAGTGGGTAATGTTGTTTTTTTCTTTCCGGAACTATAACTACTTTGTTTTCCTCTTGCAACCAATTTGTCAGCATCTTATTGTTCTTTTATAAATGCTTCTATTTGTGCAGCAGACAACCCCTTCTTATCTGGGCCCTCACACATATTAATCCCTTTACCACTAGGGCCCATAAAATGAAGCTTCACTCGGTAATAGGAGCTATTATATTGTGTATTGCAAAAATTACACTTCCAAACAAACCCCCCACCTCTAGGAATTTGTGAAATTCTTGTGGTATGACTCCATAAAGGAGATCCTTTATCAATTTTGAACTTTTGGCTTCCCTCCCCACCCACTGAACTTTGACTATTGGCCATTGTTGCAATCTATAAAAAAATGAAAAAAAAAATATATACTTGAAAAACTTCTTCACAAACTTGAAAAAATCCATCAAAAACTAAGAAACTTAAAAAAATTCATCAAAAGATTAAAGAATAGGGTTTAAATGCATACCTTGAACACTTAAATCTCCTTTGTAGAAGCTATTTGCCACTCCACAATCGATCTCCTTCAAATGCAATCACCTCCCTTCAAAATGCTAAGATGGAAAGAAAATATGGAGAGAGCAAAATGAGAGGTAAAAATGAAATGTTTTAGTGTTGAAAGGCCTCATATTGGGTCGTTTTAGGGTTAAGAGGCAAAATAAAATTAAAAAATTGTTTTTTTTTAACTTTTGGGCCCACTTTTTAAGTGTTGGGCCGTCTCCAAGTATCCCAACCTTGCCGCCCAATGGAGTTCTCGGTGCAGACCCGGAGGCCAGTGTGCCACACAGCACCCACAGTGAACCCGTGCCGGGTTCGAGGCTTGTGGGTACGAACCCTGCAACATAGACTTACCCTGATTGTTTGGGGAGGAGTGGGCACCCATGCCTTTGAGAGGATGCTGAAGAGCAGTGAGTTGGAAAAAACCATCCACCCTAGTAGGAAATCCAACCAAAAGGCTGTCTAGTCATTAGTGGATTGAAGCCTCTTTAGTGGCTTGAGAGTGGGCACTAAGAGGACTCTAAAAATGGCTGCACTGCTACCTACAATGGGAGGATCTATCATGAGATGGTGAAGAGGGCTTGACCCTGGCAATAGTGCACAGACCATTTCCCCAATGATCAAGTGGTTTTTAAGATGCTAATGTTCAAGTTCCAGTTTATTGGCTCAAATTTGTATCTACATGAGCACATTAGAAATCATCAGTGATATGGATTAGCAAAATCAGAATCTACAACAAATTTACCAAATATAGCAGAATTCCTATCTTTCAATATGCAAAAAATGTTTGTCAATAGGAAAGCATGCCATAGTTGGGACTATCACTTAACATAACATTTTGCCAAGTAAACGACTTATGACATAGTAGGTAGAAAACACTATGCAAGAGCACAAAACCAAAAAAGTTGCAACAAAATTTCTAGATGCCCACAAAGCAAGCATCACAGATTGGAAACACCAAGACGTGTTAAACAATTGCCAATAGAAAGACACCTAGTAAAGCAAACACTAGACAAAGTGAGTAATCTTAGGCTCCACCACTACTTTCAAGACCATTTGGAAGTGTTTTTCCTCCCAGACAGTGAGCAATCAATATTAGACTTATATTAAAACAATTGCGAATAGAATGGCCTTGGTAAGGCAAACACTAGGAAAACTGAATAATCTTGGGCTCCACCACCAGTTTCAAAATCATTTGAAAGTGTTTGTGCTACTAGGAAAAGCAAGTGACCAATATTTTTCTTTTGTAGGCATTGGCTTGCAAAGTTTTGTTTTGCAAATCATGTTTCTTTTGCAGGTTGGAGGCAAGCTTTTCTTTATGTAGCAGCAGCTTTCAAATAGGTAGTGATGGGTTTTCGAGTATGGTTTGAATAGGGTGTAGGCAGGTTTTGAACAGGATTGGCAGTAAAGCAGCAAGCAACATTCCTCACATATTGAGGGGTCGTGTTTTGGGTGACGTGGACAAAATTGGGACCAACAGATCTATTTACTTGTCATTTTACTAAGATGCAAGCAAGTGCAGTCGTTTATTCCTAGCTAGGGTTGCATGTTGACCCTATTTTCCTCTAGTAGGGATCTCCAGGCATGTGCAGTTTTCTATTCATATCTATTATGAAATTATCTTTTTCTCTATATCTTATTTTTCTTTATCCACAATGGGAGACAAACAACCTCAAGACGAGCAAACTAAAATGAAACTGACAATAAAAACAAACACCTAGAAAGGCAACAAATAACCATGATGTAAACAACAAAAATAGCGTTAAGAGACAAAAGAGGGAAATGAGTGGTGGTGAATTCAAAGCAATACTGTGGGATAGTAAAGTATAGGTTATCTCACTTAAAATGGAGCAAGCAAACAAAAAGAAAACTATTGAGCAAGTGCACAAAGGATACAAATTCAAACAAAAAAGGTCACATTCCAAAGAGATGAAAAACAAGGGAAAGATGAGCAAGAGGAAGTGGAAGAGCTTTACAATCCTTCATCAACTTCCCTTGCTCAACACATCTATATGTGCAAGAGTTATTGAATGTCAAGAGCCAATTGGAACACAGAAGTTAGGGAGCAAGAAAATAATTGCAAGCTTTTGCAGAATCACAGAAACAAACCAAAAATTAGTAGAGGAAAATAGAATGTTAAAGGAGCAAGTAGAAATGCTTCAAAAGACCTTAAAGTAAGGGAAAGATGAATGGCAAACCAGGAAACAAGCTTGGAAAACCGAATAAGAATTAGCCAAAACAGCATAAACCTGATAGATTGAAAAGTTGTAGGGAAGGAACACAAGTATCACAACAAGCAAACATGCAGGATATTAAGGTAAAAGAGAGTAATATGAGAAAGCATTCAAAGGAGGTCAAATTATGGGCCCTAGTTGTGGAAGATGCAATAGAAAAGACAGTAGAGGCAACTACAAAAAAAATTAGAATACAAGAAAGAGAAAAGAAAGCAAGATATGATAGATTAAAAAAAATAATTATTAGAGGGGTAAGGGAGTATGGTGAAGTTGAAAGAATATTCAATCTTACAACAGACTTTCTCAGAGACAAACTACAATGGAAAGGACAATTTTTCCAAGCAAGGAGGATTGGAAAGATAAGAGAAGAAAGTACTATGCCTATTAAAGTTGTTAGATGAAAATAGAGAAAAAAACCAAATTCTAAGCAATAGGAGTCTTTTGAAAGGTTCATGTTTTTATGTCAATGAAGACTTAATTGCAATGCAAGAAGAGGAGAGAAGGGGAGAATTGGTTAAAGGGAAGCAAGCAATGACAGTAATAGTTAAAAAATGGAAAAGTTTTCATTGCAAATCAAGTTCCTCAAAATACATCACTAAGGCAGCAAATGGAGATCAAAGAAAATAATGGCAACAAGGAATGAAATTAAACAAACATGGGTAAAAAGAGGCAAGTCTTATGCTTCAAGTTATCAACTCAAAGGTGCATAGCGAGTAGCCCCCTTATAGGAGCATTTAAAATTAGTATGCTAGAACTATAGAGGTTACTCTTGGAGGACGGGACCTGGGTTACAACCTATCATAGAAGGAAGGAGTGTAATCTGTCTCATGGAAATCCATGGGCACAATGGCTACAAGATTTCTATTTTTGAAGGATATCGGAAGATTGTAAAACTACAGGAAATGGCAAGGATACGGAGGAATAATGGTTTTAGTAAAACAAACTTGATTAAAAAATATTCAGCTAGAAAAGAAGACTCAAATAAGTAATGTATTTGGATTAAAATAGTAAAAAATGGAAGACACATCAGAATTGCAGCTTGTTATGTTGTTCCGTAGGCTTAAAAAACCTAAAAAAGATGTGGGATGGATGTTGAAAATGCTTACGAAACCTTTATGAAAAATATATCATTGTACTCTCTATGCTATGCCTTTGATATTAGAGTATACAAAGGGTTATGAGTAGTTGGCTTGTGGCTACCTTAACTCTTAATTAAGTCATATTATCATTATTATATTGTTATTTAATTATTTAGGTTGGCCTAAGGCTTCTATAGGTTTATCTAGGTTGGCTTGGGTGATATCCTAGGCATAGGTAGGGTATATATAGAAGGTAGTGAGTTTTGTTTGATCATCAGATCATGAATTGTGTTCTCATTGGAGATATTTGGAGGTTTGCCCCTTCGAAATGGCTTGTTATTCTCAGTTATTATCAAGTATTTGCAATATATTTCCTATCATGTTCTTCTATTGTGTAGGTTATTTCATTACAAGTGGTATCAAAGCATGAGCTTCGCATCGTGAAGGCAAGGCATTTTCTTAATATTGGAGGTCATTTTGGGAAGTGCATCTCTCAAATTTTGACAATTTCTTTTTCTGATTTTAAAGGGTTTTTGGAGAACATATTCAAGAAGTTACAGGCCAAATTTCAGAGGAATTGGAGCAGAATTCAGTGATTTATTGCAGAATTAGGGTTTTTGCCCAATTTATTTGAAAAATGTGTATCTCCCAAATCTTGTAGAATTGGTTCTTGATTTTTAGAGGGTTTTTTAAGAATTAAGAGAGGAGCCTACAATTCAAATTTCAAAGAAATTGGAGCAAAATCAAGTGATTTATTGCAAAATTATGATTTCCAACAAATTCGCTCTCAAGGTTGCAAATCCGCTAATTTCTTTGAGATTTTTCTAGGTGATACCTTGGACCAATTAAGTTATAGTAAAAATTTCAAAGCATTTGGATTTCATTTGTGTGATTTATTTCAAAATTATTGGTTTCCATCATAATAGGGGCCTCAAACAAGAGACTAAAAGAATGATGTCACACCGCGAAAATCTCCTGATAAGGATAAGGCAATATTTGAGGATATTACTCCCAATGCGGAAATCACCAAGGTTAAGGAAGAAATTTCATTAGTGAAGATGGAGATGAGGGGGGATATGGATTGATTATAAGGAGATATACTTTGCCTAAGAGGAGATATATCAAACATATGTAGCATGTTAAAGGCTTATATAAATGAACTAAGAAAGGATGTCTCAAGCAACCAAGGTGAGTCATCCAAGTCAAATATTGATTCAAATTTTAATATTCATATGGGATCTAGGAATTTAGTACCAAAGGTGGATATGCACAAGTTTGATGACAAGGACCCACTAACATGGATAAACCAAATGGAATTTTTTTTTGATGTACATCAAATTCCAAGAGGACAAAAGGTCACAATGGCGTCCCAATATCTAGAACCAAATCAATTCATTTGGTATTGATGGCTTTGTAGTCATTGATAGAGAAAAGGTCTCATTGTCTCATGGTTATTTTTTACAAATTAGATACAATCACAATATAGCAATAGTGTGACAGACAACTTCGGCTAGCTAGCTAACTTCACAAGCAAGATCAGTCAAGGATTATATTCAACAATTCCAAAATCTATCCTTAAGATTGGATACAATTATAGAGAACTTGAATGATTTATTTTTGGGTGGTCTCAAGGATCACATTCACATGAGGTACGCATGTTTAGTCCTAGCTCTATATCTAAGTCTTTTATCTTAGCACACAAGGTAGAGGAGAAGCATTTGATTCCTAGAAGGCAAGAGGTTGACATGATAAGAGAGAAAGGATATTCAACACCTCTTCCTTAACCTACCAGATTAACACTGCAACAAATTGAGAAGCAAGAAAAAGGGTTATGTTTCAATTGTGATAGCAAATATATTCAAGGACATAAATGCAATAAAAATAAATTATTTTATATTGAAGGTCCGAGTAAGAAGAGGAGGAACCAATATTAGAGGGTGATATGGAATCAAATGAGGAGTCACAAGATTCCCATCCAATCATTTCTTGTCATGCACTCTCAAGTTTTACCACACCACAAATTCTCAAGGTAGTGGGTTTTTTAAAGAAGTAGAGAGCAACAGTGTTAATAGACTCAAGTAGTACTCACAATTTTATCAACAAAAAGTTGGCTACTCGTCTAAACTATTTTATATATCCAGCTCCAAAGTTTCAGGTTTTGATTGTAGATGGTGGTACTATTAGTTGTTCTAGGAAATTCCATAGCATTAACTTATCCATGGGAGATTATCATCTTGATAGCCCAATGTTTACTATCTCCATGGGTGCAATAGATATTGTTTTGGGAGTACAATGGCTTACTACTTTGGGAACAATTGAGATGAACTTTCGGGAACTATTCATGAGATTTCAATGAGAAGAAAGGAAATGGAGGTAAGGGGGTTGTGTGCAAAGTCCCCATAGATGGTAAGCTCTCATCAAATGCAAAAGTTGCTTAAGAAAGGAGTTGAGGGATTTTTGGGCCAATTATGTTCATTGAAAGCCTATCACTCCAATGCTCTTGCCCATCTCAATTTACAAGCAATTATAGATCGCCATTCAATGGTTTTTGGAGATATACCTAAAGGACTTCCTCATAAGAGGGATCATGATCATGTCATACAACTAGTTCTACGGAGCCGACCTCCCAACATAAGACCTTACAGGTACCCATATATAGAAAAAAGTGAGATTGAAAAGATTGTGTAGGAGATGCTAGAGGAAGGAATTATTAGGCATAGTCAAAATGCTTACTCATCACTCGTGGTGGTGATGTGTAAGAAGGGTGAAACTTGGTGCATGTGCCCATGCTATAGAGTGCACAACATGTACACCATCAAAGATTTAGTTTCCTATTCCAATCATTGGTGATCTACTAGATGAATTGAATGGAGCTATGTATTTTACAAAGTTAGATCTTGGATTAGGTTATCGCTAAATTCAAAAATTAAGGTAGAAGATATTTCTAAGACAACATTTAAGACTCATGAGGGTCATTATAAATTTTTGGTGATGCATTTTGGTCTTACCAATGAACCACCTACATTTCAAAGTTTGATGAACTCCATCTTTAAGAAATTCTTGAGGAAGTTTGTATTAGTGTTCTTTGATGATATATTGATTTATAGCAAGACATGGGAAAAACACTTGCAACATGCAGATCAAGCATTACAAGTTTTCAAAGATCATCAACTCTATCCTAAGCTATCCAAGTGTGCTTTTGGTCTCAACAAGGTTGAGTACTTGGGACACATAGTTTCGCATGGAGTAAAGGTGGATCCTAACAAAATTGAGGCTATCATGGAATGGCCTATTCCCAAAAACATTAAGCAATTGAGGGGTTTCTTGGGATTGACTGGATACTATAGAAGATTTATGAAGAATTATGACTATAGAGCAACACTCCTCACAACTTTATTGAAGAAGGATTCTATTCATTGGAACGATTCGACTAATGCAACATTTGAGAGATTGAAGAAGGCTATGTACATGACTCCGGTACTTGCCACTCTAGACTTCACCAAGGATTTTATTGTGAAATATGATGCTTTAGGAAATGGTATAGGAGCAGTTCTCATGTGGGAGGGTTGCCCCATTGCTTTTGAGAGTCGTCAATTAAAGGGTAAGAATCAAATCAAACCTATTTATGAGAAGGAAATGCTAGCTATTTTTCATGTAGTAAAACAACGGAGACCTTATCTAATCTATAGACATTTCAAGGTTAAGATAGATCATGGACCTAATATATATTTTGAAACAAAGATTATCTTTTGAAGAACAACAAAAATGGGTTACTAAGATGTTGGGATGACTTTGAGATTGTATATAAGAAAGGGAAGGAAAATGTTGTGGCAAATGCACTATCTAAGAAGGATGAAGCTTTATCATGTGCCATTTCAATATTACAAGCAGATTGGGTAGTAGAAGCCAAAGCCAAAGCAAAGTGGTTGAATGATGTTGCTACAAGTAATCTTATTCATCAATTATAGAGTGATCTCAATACTTCAGATAAGTTTTGTTGGAAGGAAGATGCATTGTGTTATAAAGAGCAATTGTATCTCTACAAGAATTCCACTCTCAAACAAAATATTCTCACAGAGCTTCATGAGTCTCCAGTGGGTGGTCATTCAGGACTTTTGAAGACTTATCATTGAGTCAAGCAAGACTTCTTTTGGGAAGGGCTAAAAGGTGATGTTCAAAAATTTATGGCTGAATGTTTGGTTTGTCAAAGAAACGGGGAGACAATTAAGACGCTTGGTCTATTGCAGCCCTTAGTTATTCCTAACCAATGTTGGGAAGAGGTATCTATGGACTTTATCACAAGGCTTCCAATATCTAAAGGTAAGAATGTCAACATGGCAGTAGTGGATCGCCTCACTAAATTTGCAAATTTAATTGCATTACCACATCCTTTTTCAACAAGTATAGTGGCAAAAACTTTCTTGGAGAATATACAAAAGCTACATGGTACACTATAATATCCCCTTCTAGTATGTATGGTATTTATGTGATTGTTTGAGTTTGATAGATGTATCATTTTATCAAACTCATTCCATAAAATTGTAAATATTGAACATAGATATTAAATGAAATACATTTCAGGTGCATAAATCAACATTACACTTCAATCTTTCATACTGAGTTGTCATACAATGATATATTTGCAAACATTCAACTCCAATCTAATACGAAACCTTTCTGGGCAGTAAAATGAAGCATATATGCATACATTGTCACACAAAATTTTTGCTACGGCAGGGTTCACATTTCAAATGCTATTATTCTGAGTTTTAGCATTGGATGGCTAAACAAGATAGATGTATTTTCTGACTGGTAAAAGGAAACAACTTGCAGCTTCAGAAATACACATACATATTAGAGAAATACTCAGATTAAATACCCGGATGACCTCCAAACATGGCGAATAGACTGAGCTTGGAAATAGCAGCACCTGGAACTGTTTGTAGGGTCTGATAATGAGCAACAGTAACCTGTAGGATGTCTGAAACCTTGAAACAAACTCACATTCAACTTCTATGAACCCATACGATCCCCACACCAGCAATATATGTTCTCAAGACCCCACGTGAAGGAGATGCAGGCCACATATTGAGTAAACTGCTGCGCCTAGGTCTTAAATGCTCATGCCAATCGCTAACCAACTCACACACCTTGATATAGGGTTTCCACAACCTGCCCTTTAATCCTTGGAAACATTCACGCTTAGGGTTTGAGGAGATTCACGACCTCCTTGCAGATTCTCTCAGCAATAACAATCAGAAACAACCTTTAGATATATAGATTATGGCATCCCAATCTGATATGCAATTTACTTTCAAACGTGGATGCCAGATACAACCATGAAACTCTAAAAATCTCAAAAAATAATGATCTCCAGGAAACCAATGAAGCCCTGTAATAACCTCCGTAGGAGATTGTCTCTCAAAACTCCCTTGGGTGATCTTCCACACCTGTAGACATTGTTCTCTCAGAGGGTTTTCGTCCTCAAAAAGCTTCAATCTTCAAAACCAGCAAACCCTTGTTCAGTTTCTCCAATTTGCACAAGTTTCAAGAAAATAAACAATGATAATGAAAAAGCAAATGCTTTTTGGCTTTTATACTCCAAATCCCCACTTGGCCAAATAATTAAATAAAATAAAAAATTGCTTTTGATGCATTTGGCTTTTTATAATAATAAATTAATAAAACATCATTAAATATAACACTTTATCAATTTCCATTTAACCCCCTTATATCACCTTTTAATAAGTCATCATTAAATATTAATATTATTAAAGTCAAATAACTTTAATTATATAAATAAATGATTAATCCTCAATAATTACCCAACACCAACTTAGAAGAGTGATCCAAACATATTTTCTAGATGTGAGCATGATGATGACTAATTTGGATATGACTTACTATAAATAGTAAGTATAGGCGATATGACCAAGTGACTTACTATAAATAGTAAGTGTGAGAGAAATCAACCAGAATGACCTCCAAAAGGTTCACCACCAAAACACTGAGTCATTGAGCAAGAGAAAATTGATATAAACATCGGAAAGCTAGTTGAGGAATCAGTGAACACCCTCAAAAGGGTCCCTTGAACATCCCATTAGCCTACGGGGACCAGATAGTAGGCTAACCATTGCAAGGATACAAAACCCGAAAAAAAGGGGACATTATTGTCCGCCCTCCCCAAGATTGCTTGTCCCTAAGCAATCCTCACCTGAACAACCAGGCCTGTCTTGAATGTCGGGATCCCAAACCAATCTGTACAATGCTCTACCCAAACTCCACTGCAACCACTGGAGAAAGAAAGAGCTAAACTCGACAGCCCTATCAATCACTGTTTGAAGAAGCAAACTGCCAAGCATAGTAGATCCCAAAGCCCGCAACCCAACCAAAAGCCTACCATACTCATCACCTATTGACCTTCGTTGCGCAACTCTGATATAATCATCACCAAGTTGAGAGTGGTGATGCATCTCAACCAGATCAAGTCGAACTAATGTGCCAAGCCTGTTACCTTCTAGATCCCAACACACCAGACCCTCACATCCATCAAACATGAGAAGATGGAAGTAACTTGAAGTGCTAGCATCACGACACTTCACTCCACTCCAACCTCTACAAAACTCCTGTGCATGTGATGAGTATCCCTCATAGGTTTCAAAAAGAGTGTAACAACTCCTCTTCGGTTGTTGATATAGGACTAATCAACACCCTCAAGATTGTATGGTTGACCTAAAGGTGAACTCATTGCCACAAGATGAGAGTTTTGCTGCTGTCCTAACTTGCAAACTGTGATTCTTGCATGGAGGGCAGCCCTTTATTCTTGATTCCCAATGGCTTAATAGAGCCTCTGGATCCCATACTCTTATGTGTAGCCATGCATAGATTCCTTCACCTTTCTTATGATGCTTCCTTTGATGAAAACAACTTTGTGATGACATAGTACAAAGCATCAATCCTTTGCACTCTTGATTACCTTCATGCATTGGGTTATAATCTAGAAGAAAATCAAATTGCTTACCTTCAATTGTTGATTTGAGAATTGCAGCAAGCTCAAACCAAACATTTTGTTCAAGTGAACATTCCTCAACAAAACATTTTTGTAAATCAAACCTGTATGTTTCATGAATTGAAACACTCTACTCATAGGTTGCATTAACATCATCTGGATGATTAAAAGGTTTATCAATAGTTGTTGTTTTGAAATTTTCAACATGCTCCAAACCATCATTCAAATCAAGTGGGGCATCTTCCTCATGCACATCCTCGAACTCCACCTCGTAAAGTGGGTTATCATAAGGTGTCTTTGCTTTCATCTCAAAAAGTGGATTATCTTAAACTTGAAAATTATTCCCAACATTTTGTTTAGGCCATTCATCCCCATGGTCTAACTCTCCTTCACAAGGAGGTTCTATGTCATCTTCTTCAAGAGGACTCAAATACTCTTCCTCTACAACTGGTTTAGAAATTTCACCTTCATCATCATTTGTTTTTGGTTCTAGCATCTTCTTTTCTAACACTTCCTTTGTGTTAGTTTCCTCATATATTGCAATTTCAAGATCCACTTGAGTTCTTTGATGTGGAGGCTTTTGCTCACCTTATTTCACAATTCGTTTTATATGCTTGGATTTTACCACTGTCATACAGTAACCCTTGATGTCTGAGTCCTTCATAAGTTTGGAGAGTCCTTCTATAAACTCGGAAATAGACTTACCAGAAGTGTTCAACTTTCCATTGTCTATTGTGCCATACTCAAAACTCCACAAGATGTCAAGTTCTTAAGCTCTATTACCACTATAATATCCCCTTCTGGTATGTATGGTATTTATGCGATTGTTTCAGTTTGATAGATGTATCATTTTATCAAACTCATTCCATAACATTGCAAATATTGAACATAGATATTAAATGAAATACATTTCAGGCACATAAATCAACATTACACTTCAATCTTTCATAGTGAGTTGTCATACAATGATATATTTGCAAACATTCAACTCCAATCTAATACGAAACCTTTGTGGTCAGTAAAATGAAGCATCTATGCATACATTGTCACACATAAATTTGCTACAGCATGGTGCACATTTCAATATGCTATTATTTTGAGTTTTAGTATTGGATGGCTAAACAAGATAGATGCATTTTATGACTGGTAAAAGGAAACAACAACTTGCAGCTTCAGAAATACACACACTTATTAGAGAAATACTCAGATTAAATGCCCAGATGACCTCCAAACATGGCGAATAGACTGAGCTTGGAAATAGCATCACTTGGAATTGTTCGTAGGGTTTGATAATGAACAATAGTAATTTGTAGGATGTTTGAAACCTTGAAACAGGCTCGCATTCAGCTTCTATGAACCCATATGACACCCACACCAACAATATATGTTCCCAAGACCCCACGTGAAGGAGATGCAAGGCCACAAATTGAGTAAACTGCTGCGCCTAGGTCTTAAATGCTCACGCCAGTCTCTAACCAACTCACACGCCTTGATATAGGGTTTCCACAACCTGCCCTTTAATCCTTAGAAACATTCACGCCTAGGGTTTGAGGAGATTCACAAACTCCTTGTAAATTCACCCAGCAATAACAATCACAAACAACCTTTAGATATATAGATTACGGCGTCCCAATCTGATATGCAATTTCCTTTCAGACTTGGATGCCAAATACAACCTTGAAACTCTTAAAATATCAGAAAATAATGATCTCCAGGAAACCAATGAATCCCTGTAATAACCTCCGTATGAGATTATCTCTCAAAATGCCCTTGGGTGATCTTCCACACCTGTAGACATTGTTCTCTTTGAGGGTTTCCATCCTCAAAAAGCTTCAATATTCAAAACCAACAAATCCTTGCCTAGTTTCTCCAATTTGCACAAGTTTCAAGAAAATAAACAATGATAATGAAAAAGCAAATACTTTTTGGCTTTTATACACCAAATCCCCACTTGGCCAAATAATTAAATAAAACAAATATTGGCTTTTGATGCATTTGGCTTTTTAAAATAATAAAGTAATAAAGCATCATTAAATATAACACATTATTAATTTCCATTTAACCCCCTTATATCACCTTTTAATAAGTCATCGTTAAATATTAATATTATTAAAGTCAAATAACTTTAATAATATAAATAAATCATTAATCCTCAATAAATACCCAACACCAGATTAGAAGAGTGATCCAAACATATTTTCCGGATGTGAGCATGATGAAGACTAAACCAGATATGACTTACTATAAATAGTAAGTATAGGTGATAGGACCAAGTGACTTACTATTTATAGTAAGTGCGGGAAATTGACCGGAACGACCTCTAGAAGGTCCACCACCAAAACACTGAGTCAGTGAGCAGGAGAAAACTAAGATAAACATCGGAAAACCAGCTGAGGAATCACTGAACACCCTGAAAAGGGTCCCTTGAATATCCCATTAGCCTACGAGGACCAGATAGTAGGCTAACCACTGCAAGGATACAAAACTCAGAAAAAAGGGGACATTACATACACATAAAGTTATTGTCAATGACTGTGATCCTGTCTTTACTAGTCACTTTTGGATAGATTTATTTTCATGTTTGAGTACTTAATTGGCTCATGGTTCTTCATACCATCCTCAATCTGATGGGAAAAATGAGGTTGTTATTAAGTGTTTGGAAGGATATCTACGTTGCTTCACTTGAGATAAACAAACTCAATGGGTAGATTGGCTATCACTAGTAGAATGGTGGTATAACACTTCCTTTCATAGTTCATCAAAATGTCTCCACTTATGGCACTATATGGATATCGGCCTCCTTCCATCACTTCATCATTGAAGGTGTCACCAAGAGTTCAAGTCGTGGAGGACCACATGCATCATCAACAACAAGTACTTTCAAGACTTAAGGAGAATCCAGCCATGGCACAAAATCAAATGAAGCAACAAGTGGACCGACATTGTAGTGAAAGAAGTTTTGAAGTTGGGGATTGGGTTTTCTGGAGATTGCAACCTTACAAGCAAATGTCATTGAAGCATCAAACAAAGAACAAGAAGTTGTCCCCAAAATATTATGGCCCATACCAAATCATGCAAAAAATAGATAGTGTTGCCTATAAGCTTGATTTTCTGCCAACAACAAAGATACATCTAGTTTTTCATGTTTGCTATTTGAAGAAGGTGATTGGGCATAATATCCCCCTACTCAAACAATATTACTAGAGCTTGATGGAAAAGGAAGAATCATAGTGGAACCATAGTTCATTCATCAAACATGCACAAAGAAGCTAAGGACTAGAACACTCATCGAGTATCTTATCCAATGGAAGAATTTATTAGTTGAAGATGCCACATGGGAGGATGAAGAGTTCATTCAAAAACATCCACACTTGATTAGCATTGAGGACAATGCTTTTCTAAAGAAGGGGGAAATGCCATGCCCTTAATATGAGAGTATACATAGGGTTATAAGTAGTCGGCTTGTGGCTACCTTAAATCTTAATTAAGTCATATCATCATTATTGTATTGTTATTTAGTTATTTAGGTCAGCCTAAGGCTTCTATAGGGTTATCTAGGTTGGCTTGGGTGATACCTAGGCATAAGTAGGGTATACATAGGAGGTAGTGAATCTTGTTTGATCATCAAATTGTGAATTGTGTTCTCATTGGAGATATTTGGAGGTTTTCTCTCTCGAAGTGGCTTGTTATTCTCAATTATTATCAAGTATTTGCAGCATATTTCCCATCATATTCTTCTATTGTGCAAGTTATTTCATTACACTCAACATAGAGAAGTATTTCTTTCAGGAGATTTCAATGCAAGGACAACAAATCAGCAAACCAGAATTTTATGCAGCAAGGAAGATAACAATCCTTATCTCTTGCCAAAGAGAAAAACCATCAATGGTCAAGATATTCAAAGGATAAAGGATACATTAATTATTCTGGTGAAGAATTACTAATTTTATGTGGCATATATGGTTTGATTATTTGCAATGGAATGGGTAGGTGGAAGAAATTTGGACATTCTACATGCAATACTTACCATGGAGCAAGCAATGTTGATCATGTCATTTGCTTACAAATCTGATAAAAAGAATAACAAAGGTACTAATTAAAGATGCTTCTATGTAATTAAAATCAGACCATAGCCCAGTTATCCATAAAGCTGTCATGTCAGGAAAGAAATCAGCAACGTTTAAAAGTGTGGCTGAGTCAACAATCTACAACATAAGGAAATATTCTTGTAACCCAACAGAATTGTTTAATCTTCAAGGAGGCATTAAAGAAAATAATCAAGGAGGGGAAAAGAACAAAAATATAAGTTTTGAAAGCCACAAGCTAACAAATATAATTCAAGAGGCACTTGAAAGATGCAAAAGGGCAAAAAGTAGGAAGAAGAAATAAGTTTTTGGCAAATGGTTGGTATGATGAAGATTGCAAGGTTGCAAAGAAAGCTTTAAAAGAGCCAGGTGAAGAGGAGACAAACACAAATTTGTATAAGTAGATATCAAAATCAAAAAAAGTTGTAAACACAAAGGGAGAAAAACCAATATATTTAGGGAAGAATAATTCACAATTATTTTAAAGGGAATTTAAAATAAAAAACCAAACTGAGAATAGCATTACAACTACCCAATTGCTTGAATATGGGAAGGAATTGTATGAACAAGAGTCCACGGAAGAGGCATCTGCCCTGGTCAATTCAACAACAAAATTATTCACTTATCATGATGTGAAGGAATGTATTAAGAAGATGGGTATAGGTAAGGCTTGCAGCATGGATGGGCTATAAGAAAATTACTCAACATGGAGAATGAGAAACCTTCTCTCTCACATTAATCAAATATTCAACATCATTGAATAGGGGTTTCCAAGAGATTGGACAACTAGTCTAGCAATACCTCTCTTCAAGATTGGAGATGTAAAACAATCCCTCCAATTGTTGAATCATCATGATCAATCCTTTGGTTGCAAATTTGTTTGGAAGCATAGTTGATCATGGAATCAACAAGTCAGTAGAAGGAAAAGATTAGAGAGCAAAAGGGCTAGTAAGTTTCAAACCAAAACACTCAACAATAGATCATCACATTACATTGAGGCATATCATTGAAAAAGTATGGAACAAAAAAGAGAAAGCTTATTGTTGTTTAGTGGACTTCAAGAAAGCTTTTGACACAATTCTTAATAGTAAGTTATGGAGTAGAATGATGGATCTTGGCATACTAGAGTAGTATAGAGTGGCAGTCCATGGACTTTATGAGGAGATTCAAGAAAAATCAAAACTCAAGCAAGCCTTTCAAAAATTTATAGGCGTGACATTGGAGTGAAGCAAGGATGCCCATTATTCGCTACACTATTTGGCTTATATATCAACAAGCTAGAAGAATAATTTTATTTGCAAGGAAGGGATGTTGTTCTTCTGGAAGAGTATGTTGTGAGGCTTCTTTTGTACATTGATGATCTCATTTTGATTGTGAGGTCTGCTCAAAGGTTACAAGAACACTTAAATACTTGAGAGCCTTGGTTTTTCCTATGGTCTTGCACAGGCATCTCAAGTTTGTTGTGGTTCCAAACCCAAGGGGACCCAAGGGTTGACCAAAAAACAAAACCATTTTTAAAAAAAAAAAATTTACTAATGAAAATGTGCCAAATAACTCATAAGTGATAAAATTGTAAAAAGCAGTGTGCCATGAAGTCTTATGTGATTTCAAAAGCCTTAATTTGGGCTTGGTGGTGGGGGGATTTGCCCCTCAACCCCACCTTGTACTGTGATAGGGGTATTTCCCCTAGACCTCATGAGGGGTGCTACCCCTAGATTCTCATGAGGGCCCCCATTGCCCGTCAACCCCATTGGGGTCTCCACTCCTAGATTCCCACTAGTTATTGGGATCTCCTATCACATGAGAAACTTGATTACAATGAGGGGGTTTAGGAGTGGAGACCAAAACTGGTAACTTAGACAATTATCTTTATCACTATCATAATATCATTGATCAATGAAAAGTATCATACTATCAAATATTCAGATGTCATTATTATTATAAAATCTAATATTATATGATCAAATGTAGTATTTTTGTATATTTTTCAAATTGTATATATATATATATATTGCAGCTGAACCCAACTGTACTATACCCACGATTTTTTAATTTGTATTAGCATACCAGAATTTTGTACCCATACCTAACCCCATATCAAACTGGCAACTTAGCTTAGAGCCCTTTAGCAAGAGGTGGGTAAGTTAACATCAGCAAGAGAAAGATCACGGTCTTTTCCAACCAAAAGAAAAAAATCAGCTTAACTTATAGAAGAATTAATGAAGTACAAATATCTTGGGATTGATTCAACAACGAACATAGTTTGGAAACTTGCAAAAGGAAGAGAACTTTGGGAGGTTGGAGAGCACTTTTTGTATTACAAAACAGAAGCAAACAGGCTGAGTTTTGGGATTAGAAAACCCTTTGGATTCTATTTAGGCTATTAGTAATTTTGGTGGTGCTTTATGGATGTGATTGTGGCCTAGCAGCACTTAAGAAATAAAATGGGAACAAATTCAAAATAAAATCTTTGGTTCCTTATGAGGTTCTTCTAGCACAATTAGGTACCTTTCCTATTGAGGCAATTGCTATGGTTTGTCTTAGGATATTTAAAAAACTGAATAGATTGCCTAAGGTTTTCACCAAAGAAGTTTTGAATGAATGAAAGGAGACTCGGATGAAATAAAACATCAAATAGATGAACAAATGGAACATCAACTTGAATGCATGTCCAAATAATAACAAAGAAATAGAGACATTTATTATGGACAAATTCGACCAGTCTATGTGGGAAAGGACATTAGGAAGAAAGAGGAAATATTATCATGATGAATTTAATACCACGTATGATCATCACCAAAAAGGGCTATATAGAGGCAAATATCCCTTGGAGAGTAAAGATACTCATAGCCCAATTGAGGACTAATTCACATCATCTTCAGGGTGAAACAGGTAGATGGAAGAGGCTAAAAGAAGAATGGGAGGAGAGGGTATGTGCCTTTTGCACAACTAGAACAATTGAGTCAAAGAAACACTTTATTTTAGAGTGCAAAGCTTACAATGACACTCAGACCAAATACACAGGTACTTCAGCAGTAGTTTCTTTGTAGGATCTGTTTGAAGAGGATAAAGTTGAAAAAATAAGGTAGCTCATCATCAAAGTAAATAGCAGAAGATCGGTAATACAAAGAGCTAAGTGACTGGATCAGCGGTCCCTTAGGCTGTCCTTGGCCTTGTGGAAATTAAAAACCTTCTCTGTCATACAAATCTTTTCACTGTCCCATAATTTCTGAAATATAATCAGTTGATCTATGAGATTAATTTTAGAATATTATACTTCACAATATCACAATATTTTTGCTACAATTTTTAACACTATAGCAAAAAAACCTCCGATTTAAAGAAAAACCAAGTATTTTCTTTTGTTTTGGCCATATGCTTGTTTTTCTAAGAATGGTCCTGTTGCCCAATTTTCACCTACGGGCTCAATCAGGCAGGATTAATTGTGTTTTAGATGTTCATAAGGGCCAAATGGGACATTTGCATCGAGGGTTAGGTCATGCATCTAATGACATTTCACAAGGAGCTCAGTTGAAAAGCATACCTCAATCAGTTTTGGCACAAAACTTATCAGAGAAGAAATTCGGCAAGACCCTCCTACTGTCTTGCCGACTAGCAGTGTGTTCTATTTGTTTGAATACACCGGTCGCCAGGACATTCGGGTCGCCAGGAGTTTTTATGTATCTCTCCGTTGGAAGGAGGTCACGCCGAAAGTTGTTCACCAGGGTTGGCATTGGGCAACGGGGTTCACATTCGCTGAGAAGCTCGGGGAAAAAAAGGTGTCATCGCTGTAACGTCCTGGCGACCAAGCGGGGTCTCCTCGAAATGAAGTGAGCTCGGCGAAAGAGGGGAGCTCGACATGATGTCTCGGCGAATGGAGGTGGTCTCGCCGAGAGATGAAGGATTCGCCATGATGTCTCCCCGACTAATGCAATGTCTCCTCAATTGAAGAGAAAGTAAACTCATCGCCGAAAGAATAAAGATGATGCCTTCGGCATAATGTCTTGCTGAATGCTAAATGTTCTACCGACAGAAGCGGGTCCTACCAAAAATTTGAGCTCGGGTAGAGCGGAATGCGTTCGGGGTGACATCAAGTAGCTCTTGCCGAATGCGGATGACTAGACAATGAGATGGTGACATCGGTATGACCTCCTGCCGACTGAAGGAGCTCTTGCCGAATGCGGATGACTGAGCGATGACAAAGACGATTTCGATATAACTTTTGTGGCTCGATAAGAGCTCTCAGCGACAGTTTTTTTCTATGCCGATAGCTGCAGAGGGGCATAATCGCATTGGCGAGACACTTCTAGTGTCTCACTGAGATGCAATTTTGATGAAGAGCTTTGACCGCCCGAAGCAGCTTGTGTGGCATCTGTTCGACCAATCTAGGGAAGCTATAGGCAGACCGTTGGCAGCTTGACCGGTGCTAAGAGGATCAACAGGGGGAACACGACGTGGATCGGCTCTGAGCTTAGGGGCATTCAAAGCAGCTCGACAAAGGGTTCGAAGATGGACACGAGGACCAGAAGTGAATGCGGTAACTGCAAAAGATCTGAAGGCTTCTCCTGGGAACGACTCCACACCGACATGGCCACGGGGATGCAGCATTAATTTCATCAAAAAAGATCTGAGGGAGATCTATCCTGAAGGGAGATTTTTCTGAGCCTGATATTTTGTAAGCCCTGAGGGGCTGACCTTACATTTGTATATAAGGCATTTTTGCCTCTTTGCAAAGGAGTTCTCCTTACGCTTTTCTGAAGTCTGTGACTTTTTGCAGTCCTCTCTCAGATTAGCAAAGTTTTGTAACTCGTTTTGGAGCATGATATATAAAGTTTGCCTTGGTGACTATTGATGTTCGGATTTTCATCTTGTTCTTGCAGAGTGTTGTGCATTTCAGGTTCATAATCAAGTTATTTTGTGAATTTATTTTATTCTTTCATGACTTTATCTTGTGTTTTCATGCCTTCCTTTGCAAAAGCATCGTTATACAAATCACAAACTGTGTTTACATAATCACATATGGATTTTAGTCTGTGAAAATTACTTTCCTCTCTGAAAAAAAAAAGTGTGTGAATCAAACCTGTTGTGACATATTAATGCATATCTTATAAAAATTTGATGTGTAATCTTATGTTCATCATCGGTATTCAAGTGTAATCAAAGTATTTCATTGTTCCTGTCATTTTGGTGCATCACCATAGGATTTAATTTTCATTTTTATGCATTATCTTTCTCCCTTTTCCTTCTAAGATCAGTAGTTAGGTGACACCAAAGGAAGCCGGCCTTCTCCGGAGGTTGACCTCTGTTTGTAAGTGACCCACAGCTTTGGAGGTCTTCCCATGTTACACTGAGGTGTTGAACATCAGGTTCAACAAGGGTGCAATTTTAGGTGATAACAGGTCCATTAACATATATTCTCTACTTTTACAGCCCTTAGGCCTAAACTGGAACTTATATATAATGGAATTATTTAGAGACTGCACACTCTAAGATATATGCTGGAAAACAATTGTCTTTTTTCCTTTTTCTTTCCCCATTTTTTTGGTTCAAACACATTTTGTGTTATTATAAAGCCTCTTATAGTTTTCTTTTGACAAACACGCCCAATATTTTTATATTATTATAATCCTTTTCTAAGATTCACTTAGTTTGGTAAAATACTGTCACCAAAGTTTACTGATATAATATATCAGCTTTTTGAATACCATAAAGAGAGGGTAACATAATATTCTTTTATTTTTTTTCAGCATGTCCAGTGGGTCCTTTTCAAATACATAAAGCCTGCTACTTAAATGAACTGCAGGGCTTGTCCTGTAGGCCATTAGGACCCCAGAGGGTGAAATCCTTATCCATTTGTTTAAGGGATGAAGGAATTTTTTTTAGATTATCACAGCCTCTTAAATCTAGCATTTTTAAAGATTTTAGCTCACTAAGATTGGAAGGCAATTCTTCCAATTGAAAGCAAGCAAATAATTTTAAATCCTCTAAAGATGCAAGCTGCGCAAAACTTGATGGCAAACTTTTCAATTTTGTGCAACATGTTAATTCCAAATTTGTTAAAGACTTGAGATGCCCAAAGCTTGAAGGCAATTCTGTCAATTCCACACAGTTGCAGCTTAATTCTGTTAAATTGTTGAGTTGCCCGAAATTGGAAGGCAGTTCTTTCAGCTGATCTGATCTTAGACTTAGTTTTGTCAAAGAGCTGAGTTGCCCAAAGGTCGAAGGCAATGCTTGCAATTTCCAGCAGCCTTTTAAATTCAAGACCTCTAAAGATCTCAACTTACCAAAGCTAGAGGGTAATCCTTTCAATTCTATGCATTCTTCTAAATTCAAATCCTTTAAAGAGTGGAGTTTTCCAAAGTTTGAGGGCAATTCTTTCAATGTCCTGCAACCTGTTAAATTTAGCTCCTTTAAAGAGCTTAGTTGACCAATCAGCTCTGGCAAATACCTTAACAAAGCACCATTACAGATACTCAATCTTCTCAATGAAGGCAGGTCACATACTTGCCTGGGTAACTCCTCCATTTTATCCCAGTCATCTAATATCAGAGTCTGCAAGGAAATTAACTGATCAAGACCAGCTGGTAATCTCTGCAAATTTTTCAGTTCTTTCAAATCCAGTTCTTTCAAGGAAGAGTTTTTGTGGATTTGCATTGATTTGGATGCCTGTGAATGTGTGTATGTGTTCCAATCAGACTGCTCCATGGCTTTCACCACTCGTAATGTATTTGGTAACTGCATGTATATTCCAAGCACGTTATTGAGGATTGCTTACTATAAATAAAATTGTGCAAATGAAATATATGCGTAGAACAGATGCCTTACCTGGTGCAAACTAAAACCTTCTATGAAGATGGGGCCATGGAACACAGCCAATCGGTCCAGTTTCTGTAAATTCATGGGTAGACAAGGAATGTTGCCACCTATTCGAAGGAATCTTAGTTCTTTAAATTTTTGCTGGCTTTGTCTGCTGACTCTGATCTGATTTCCCAAGGCAAGTACTCTTAATGAATCCTTCATTGAATTTAAGCGACTTTCTTGAAGTAAGTATGCAGACTTATCCTCCATGAGCCAGACTCCTTTGATTTCTTTGAGATTCTACAACATAAAAAGAGAACATTTAAATTACTAAATTAGTTTATTGGAAATAGCCACCTCAGCCTAGCTAGATATAAAATGAGATCTAATAGTTTACATAAAGATAAATCTAATATAAATGACAGCTAAACTGCTTTTGAGATTGATTTAAACTGTGTAAAAGTTAAATTCTATTGTAGCTTATTCTGTTCCGTACATTCTCCTAGAGACATTAATAAGAATATTTAACTATGCTATAGAATGTTAAATTTACTGCTTTAGTAAGAGAGAATTAAAATGTACTGGGCGATCATTTTCCAATAGAGATTGTTGATCCATGATTCTGTTAGACTGAGACATGTTACGTCCTTTGGCCATGATTACATCATGAACATTCAACTTGTTTTCATCAGATGAATTGATCAATGCTGCTTCTTCTAGGGATGTCAACTCCTCTGCCCCCACAATATATTGTACATGGTGGATGTCCCAGTTATTAAAGAAAGAGCAGATGTCTAAAAATGCCTCCTGAGTAGAAGCTTCAAACTCCTTGTATACAAAATCAACTAAACGGCCGCTGAGGTTATCTTCTTTAATAGCCTTTCCTTTTTCCAGTGCTTCAAGTATCTGAGAACATTTCTCAGCCTTGTATCCCTGCTTCTTCAAACGAATACCAACAATTTTTAGAACTAGTGGGATTCCATTGCAAATCCGCACAATTCTGTCCATGTCATTTTTGTTGCAAAGAAGTTTTGAGGGATCCTCACACAAGATTTTCTTTGAATTGTCAGGGGAGAGAGTATTGACACAGTACTTGCGCCGCTCAAGGCCACGTTCTACAAGGACATCTGCTATGCCCAAATTTCTTGTTGTAATGAGCATTCTGCTGTGCTGGGGAAGGCATTTCAAGTTTTCAGGCAGAAGCACTTTCAGGTAGTCTGCACGGAGAACATTATCTATATAAATAAAGGCAGGTTTATTTGCTTCACTTTTAAAAGCTTCCATAAGATGATACCGACCATCTGCACAATCTCTTAATATTACTTGTTTGCCATAATAATTTGGGAAAGCATCATTCAGGATTTTCTGTTGTAGGCTCTTAAAATCATTCTTGAAAGGTTCTTCATTTATTTCAATTCCACAATAGTTGTAATCTTTCAGACTTGTTTTGGATTTGGCAACAACAGCTTTAGCAAGTGTTGTCTTTCCAATGCCTCCGAAACCATAAATAACCACAGCCCATGATGTCTTTTCCCTCGTGGTCATGTCCAGCAACTGCATTACTTGGTGTATCTGCTGTTCGATCCCAACTGCAAGGAAGAAAAATTGCAAGCACTGGTTAGTTAATGATTTGAACTACTTGGAAGTCATTAAAAACTCAATTGTATTTATAACTTATAAATGAGATTCTTGTGTTGAAAAGAGGGTTACAGTATACCTGAAAACTCTTTATGCTATTCAGAATAGATGCATTTGAATTAACATATCAAGTTAAAACATAGAAACTATATATTTGGAATACTGCTGCAGGCAATTGTAGTTAAACTGGAATTCATGTGTTGAAAAGAAAGTTGTAGGAGCTATGGGAGTTCTTTCTGTGGGAAAATGCAGCTGAATTCACTTATCAAGTTAAAACTTAGAAAATGCCTATGTCGAATGTTGCTGCATGTAGGGGCCAAGTTTTCAAAATGACTTGGGAAAAGTTCAATTTTTACAAAGAACAGGAAATAGGTGTATATATATTATGCCATGTAGATAGCAGAAACAAGCATGCTTCTATAATATTAATTAGACTACCAAATTATGCAATGCTCTCCCCTCGTGACATAGAATGGTGCCAAAATAGGCTTAAAATAAAATATATTGACAAATGAAGATTTCAAGAAGCCGATTTGGCAAGAGAACTAATAGCTAACAGACGTCTGGTAAGAATGAAGCTACTAGAAAATTAATGAAAGAAACCCAACGATAGAAAGAGATACTATCAACTAGAGCTCTCAATCAGTGATCACCTACAAAGAATAGCAATTCAAGAAAGAATTTTTTTACAGAAGAGACATCTAATTTGTCAGCTCAGAGTAGCTCATTTCACATAGTAATCAAAGCTAGCAAAAGCGGCAAATCATTCATGTTTGTTTGCTATAAGTCAAGGAGAAATCAAAAGATTTGAGACACTAAATTATGTGCCATGATACGAACAAGTTAAAGGATCTTCTTAGCTTGTCCCTAAAACTGTTTGGGTTGTTATGTTTAAGATATTCTAGAACAATTTCAAGTAATTCTGGAACAGAAAGGGGGAAATGTACCAACATTATGACTCAAATTCAATTGTGTAATCCCATAGATCTCATAAAATCTCTTGTTAATTTTAAAGGAAAAAATAAAAAACTTATTTCATCTCAATATGCCATGACAAATAGTTGAAAATGAAATCAAACAAAGCAAATAAATTTGATTTTCAACGTATTCAAAGAGGTGTGAACCTAGGTATCTATGACCATACCAACGCAAAATTGGAAATTGTATAGCTAATGTAATAAGGATATTGTACTTTATTTACCTGCATAAGATGGATAAAGAGGCTGTGCTGGAGATGCAATGCTAGGCAGTTGGTGATTTAATGCTATTACAGCAGTCAAAGTGAGGTCCTGATAGAGCTGATTTATTTTTGACCGAACATCACCTAAGCTCTTTGAGTTCACAGAAGACTTCAAAAAGCTGTTAAACATTAAAAAATGGAATTAAGGTTCGAAAAAAAATGAAAAATTAATGAAGCATAATTTACAGAACCTTGGTTTGCTTCAATTTTGCATTAAAGATAAATATTCTAACCAGAAGAGTGCTTTGGAATTCAATTGAGAGGCACACATCATTGATCCTTCAACAATCAAGAAAATTGCCTCACTGAATTTCTTCTCGTATTGTGGCATGTCATAGTTTAGTTGTCTGATATGACCCGCAAGCTTTAACATTTGCCGCAAGAGCTCCAAGCATTCAGTTCTATTTTCCTGCATTTGATCAATTTGGTCTAACAAATATGCTACAATAGATAGTCCTCCTATTAGCCAGTGCATCTTACCAACAGCTTGTAATATTGCTGTAACAGGTTTTCTTGTTTCACTAAGCTGATAAATGAAGTCTCCCTGTACAAACAACACCACAAATTGGAACTTTCTGAAACTAATTTGAACATAATTTTTAGCTATTGTTGGTGGGAAGTGAAGGGTTATACAATTAGCAATCACCTTCTCCTGGCCTCTCTGAATATGCCTATTGACAAATTCGAGAAATGCACTACCACTGTTTAAAAGGGGCCTCCATAAGCTACTATTTTCTGTTGTTTTTGACTCCACAATGATCTGCCGCTTATCTTTTTTTGACTGCAATTACAAGCAATACACATTACTTAGAAAATAAACGTACTATAAATATGTTCCTTCAAGTCTCCTCTTTTTTGTTTTTGTTTGAAGTGGGATGAAGGGGGAAGGGTTTACTTTGAGAATAAAAAGGAGGGTACATTCAAAAGAATCCTCAAAAATCTAGGAACGATATTAGATATCTAAATAGGAAGATAGCCCGGAGCTAGGGAACAGAGGGGTGAAGATGCACCTATAGAACAAATTTATTGCAGGAAAAGCTTGAGTATTATGCTCACCTTATTTTCAATAGCGTCCAAGAGCTTGTTAATGGCATCAATCACATTCTTTGCATCGCCTGCATTGTGGACCGTTTTGAAGAGGTTGATACAATAGGCAAGTGTCGGTGATGGGTCTTCTGGAGCTTTTGGTGATTGAACAGGAACTAGTGGAATTTTTGAAGAGATCGAACGGGAACTACTGGAATTGCCCATAGCTAATCTTGCTGATTTTCCTATCTTAATCCTGACATGGTAAGCCTCGATTTCAAGTTCAGTTGCAGAGAAATCCGATAATTTACAACACCAAATGTACGCTATTTATTGATGCCAAGCAATGCTGGTGACCTGAGTATTGGACCAGCCTGCTTAGATCAGCCTTAAATTTAAAATTTTGTATGAAGAATATATCTCCCTGCCAAAGCAAGAAGTATTCTGTCTCCCTCCCAGTTTACAAATCCCAATTGAAGGAGTAAATTTCTTTTATCACTGATTTCAACTAGACATGACAACCTGGGTATATATCCCCGCATCTTTGCCAGCATACATTATCCACATTAATTTTAAAAATGGTTTGGATGTACTTGGTGAAAAAGCATTATCTGGTATTTACTGGTTATTCCAAGTTTAACATGTTCAGAAGCTAAGAGTCTGGATCCTCACTCGTAAAGAAAGCATTATTCGTGTTACTTAAAGCTAAAAAAATATTGATTGAAAATTCAACATTATGTTGCGGAGGAATACTTTTGAAGGATTCATTGGGCCACAACATCGATCAGCCAATGACCAGGATTAGCTTTCTACATCCAAGAAGCGAATAAGAAAAGCTTTGCGGCAGTGGAATGTAAGATTAGAATATAACCCTTCCTTTAAACAAAAAGTTTTATTCTTTAAATTATTATGATCTATATGCTACCATTGTCCACCTATTCTGGTATTCGCCATGCATTAACACAGGGATCAATTCTTGTACGTGAACAGAGAAAGCAGCGAACAAAAGATTATAGATTATTACATTATTCATCTACATTATATAATTGTATTTTTTAAAATTCACACTTTTTAAAATGTGATTGTAGATATTCTATATGAGTATATATTATAAGGTTATTAATATTATCTCTAATAAATAGGTTATTAAGATTGATTATTTTGATAATAGTAAAATTTATGAAGCAGAGGAGGAAGAATTTGTTACGCATTACCACACTTTAAAAAACTAAAACTTCAATTATTTTATATTTTAGTATATAATCTTTATGTTAAGGTTTTTTTCATAAAATTTTTAAAAAGTATTGCAAAAAATAATTTTTCGTTAGCCCATTTTTATTGTTAAGGTGGATTTAAAAGGATTTTGTTAATCATTTTATTCTTTTCAAATGGAAGTTATTGTAATGTCCCCGTTTTAGCTGACGTCGTTTATTGAGGAGTGAGCCTATCAATCAAATCCTCGTAGGCTGGCAGAAGTGTTTAGAGGATCACTTGTGGCAGTTATCCAAAGTTTTGAGACATTACTCCACTAGTTGTTTCAGGTTTGGGCCTTTGCAGGGACTCACAGAGTGATATTCAGACACTTACTATTTATAGTAAGTCAGACAGACATGGGTTACTATTTCTGGCAGGGCGCCTGGTTCAGTTGGTCATCTCAGTTTCAACCCAGTTTGACAGTTTGATGAGCAAACGGTGAATAAGGGGAGCATTTAATAATAATTAAATAATTATTATTATGACTTTATATTATAAAGTCACTTCAAGTGAAATATTAAAGTTATTAATTATTAATGGCGAATTATAAAGTATTTAATACTTTATAATAAAGAGATAATATTAATATTAAATGAGTATTCATTACTCATTTGATTAAAGATGCCATTTATTAATTAAATTGCCTAAGTCAAGAGGGGCGAATTTAATTAATTTTTCAAATGCTCATTTAATTGCTTTTTGAGAAGGGTCAAACTTTTGAGAGAGGTATTTATTTCTCAAAGACAAAATAGAACTCATTATGATATGATTATTCGAATTTTGTCTTTTCTCACTGAGAACAATTTGGAGTTGGAGAAACAAGGTTTTTTGCAATCGGGTTTTGGAGAACGTCAACTCTTCAGAATCAGACATACTGAGGCTGTGAAATACCAGTTGAAACTTGTCCATCAGAGTGGCTTTATTCAGAAGTCACAACAGAGCTTATTGGTGAAGATTTTTATTGGGGTTTGGATCGATTTTCTTCCAGAAGGAAATCTCTTTTAGTGGCCATTCATTATCCATCATTTGGCACACATTCCTAGGTGGTACAGATTTATTCATTGTTGTTTTAGGGCCGTACTTCTTCTACAGGCAAAAATGCCTTGCCTTTTTGCATTCCGACTTCATAGTTTGGGGCGCCTAGGTTTCCAGAAGCTTCTACCATCATCTGTTGGTGAGGAAAGTCTATCTTCTTGATTGGCTGTACTATTTCATGCCCTTCACAGGCGGCTGCAATCAGAAATTAGGTTCTTCAAATAATATATATTGCTTTGCCTTTTGTCTGAATGTTTCAGATTCAGTGTTGTAATCTTTTATCTGCCATAATACAGCTGTACGCCTTCAATATAGAAGTTATTTGCTTTAGTATTTCATATTGTCTTTTAATACATTTTACAAGCATTTATTATCAAAATCGCAAAAACCCTTACTGCTCAAAAATACACAAAAAACGTCAAACACAAACAAAACTTGCATTTCCGTCAGTAGCTGGGGTTGAGAGACACCTGGTCTCTGACAGTTATGTAAAGAGAAGGTATGAAGGGGAAGATGAGAAGAGGAAAAAGAAATGAGTAGTTGATATCAATGAGAGAATTGTTGATACATATTTGACATGTTAACTTGTTCTTCTTAAAAAGGGGGAAACATGTCTTCCATGGCTTGAGACACTTGTTAAACAATGGTTAATTTCAAAGGTGTCTAAATTTGTTTATGTTTGAAGTGTTGGTGTTTGTTAAGTTATTGTATTTGTAATAGTAGCAAAAGGTCCTATCAAATGGCCAATATGTGCAAATATTAATAGTTTTGTTAGCCAAACGTTGCACATTTATATGTTTTTAAGAGTTATTATGTGGAGTGTTAGGTCAACAAGATCGTAAACATTTATTTCTATTGACCATTTGATAGTACTTTTAGGTGGTACTAGTTTTTTAGGATGCATTATGTATTAAACCATGTTAAAAATGCATTACTATTAGAAATTGAAAAGAACCATAGACTTGTCTATTTGTTTATATCATACACATTGCTAGATGTATTGGATTGTTTATTGAATGCATTTGAATGTTTAATTTTTCTTATCACAATATGCTTTTATACAATTGCAATATGTTTACAATGAAAATACTAGATGCATAAAATTTGACCAAGACATTAAAATAAATAGTAAAAGGTGTATAACTATAGCATATATATTTTTAAAAATATATATAAAATATGTCGAGATATCCATCTCAAGGTGCCTATTGCACTTTTATATGAGAAATTGTTAGAAAAATAGGTGCCTCGAGAAGGTTATCTCTCAGATAGACACAAAATAGGTGCCTCGAGAAGGTTATTTCTACACAGAGAGAGAGACACACACACACAAACACACACACACACACACACACACACACACACACACACATCTCTCGACACACAAACACACACACACAAATAGGTGCCTCGAGAAGGTTATCTCTCAGAAAGACACAAAATAGGTGCCTCAAGAAGGTTATCTCTCGACACACACACACACACAAATCTCTTGACACACACACACACACATATCTCTCGACACAGACACAGACACAGACACACACATCTCTCGACACACACACACACAGTGGTGGAGTTATTGAGAGGCTCTTCTTCGTTATCAATAGAACATAAATAAAATTTGTATTGAATATCTATCTTTCTTGTGAAAAGAAAAAATTCTTATTATATACATATATATGCTAGTAGCATTTGCAACACAACATGCAAGACATTAAATTAATTAGGGTTAGGGTTAAGGATGCGGTTAGCATTCAAATTAGGGTTACGATTATGATTTAGATTAGAGATAAGGTCAATATTAAGGTTAGGGTTAGGATTAGGCTTGGAGATAGGATTATGATTAGGGTTGGGGTTTGTGTTAGGATTAGGGTTAGAGATAAGGATTAGGGTTGGGGTTAGCATTAGGGTTAGGTTTAGGTTTGGGGTTAGAGATAGGGTCAAGATTAGGGTTAGGGTTAGAGATATAATTAGGATTAGGGTTAGAGATAAGGTCAAGATCAGGGTTAGGGTTAGAGATAAAATTAGGGTTAGGGTTAGGATTGGAAAGAGGGTCAAGATTAGGGTTATGGCCAGGGTTAGAGAGAGATAGAATTAGGATGAAGGTTAGGATTAGGGTTGGGGTTAGCATTAGAATTAGGATTAGGATTAGAGAGGAGTAAGGATTAGGGTTAGAGATAGAGTTAGGATTAGGGTTAGGGTTAGAGATAGAATTAGGATAAGGGTTAGGGTTAGGATTAGGGTTAGGGTTAGAGAAATAGTGAGGATTAGGGTTTGGGTTAGGATTAGGGTTGGGGTTAACATCAGGATTAGGGTTAGGGTTAGAGATAAGGCCAAGATTAGGGTTGGGTTGACATTAGGATTAGGGTTAAGCTTAGGGTTAGGATTAGAGAGAGGGTAAGGATTGAGGTTAGGGTTAGAGATAGGATTAAGGTTGGGGCTTGTGTTAGGGTTAGGGTTAGAGACATGGTCAAGATCAGGGTTAAGGTTAGGGTTAGATATAATATTAGGATTAGGGCTAGAGATATAATTAGGATTAGGGGTAGGGTTAGGGTTAGGTTTAAAGATAGAGTTAGGATTAGGGTTAGGGTTTGGGTTTGGGCTAAAGATAGAATTATGGTTGGGGTTAGCATCATGATCAAGGTTAAGGCTAGATATAGAATTAGGATTAGGGGTAGGATTAAGGTTAGAGACAACATTAGGATTAGCGATACAAGTAGGGTTAGCATTAAGATTAAGGATAGGGTTAGAGGTAGAATTATGGTTAGGGTTAAGGTTAGAGATATAAATAGAATTAGGGTTGGGGTTAGTGTTAGGATCAAGGTTAGGGTTAGAGATAAAACTAGGATTATGGGTACAATTAAGGTTGAGACAGAATTAGGATTAGGGGAAGGGTTAGGATTAGGGTTAGGGTTAAGATTAGGATAGGATTAGGGTTAGAGATAGAATAAGGGATAGGTTTAGGGTTCAAGATAGAATTAGGATTAGGGTTAGGGTTATGGATAAAATTAGGGTTGACAATAGAGTTAGGTTTGGGGTTATGATTTCTTTCAACATATTTTATATAGATTTTGAAATATATATGCTAGTAGCATCCATAACTACATGCAAGAAATTAAATAAATTCATATTAAGTAAATTCTCATTATAAGTATAAAATAAATAAAATAATGTTATATTATAATTGAACCCGAACTCTAACCCTAACCTTGACCTTGACCCCAATATTTATCTTAGAACTCTAACCCTAACCCTAATTGAAACTTAATCCTAACTTGACCTTAACCTTAACCCTAATTTAACATGAATCCTAATCCTAACCTAACTCCAACCATACCCATAATTTTAACGTGAATCTTAACCCTAATCTTAACCCCAACCATAACTATAATTCTAACCTATTTGTTATCTTAATTCTAACCCTAATACTAATGGAAACATTAATTCTAATTATAACTGTAATTGAACCCTAACCTTAATTAAACTATAGCCCTATTTGAACTATATCAATAATTAAAGCCTAACCCTAATTAAACCCTAATGTAATTGAACCCTAACCCTAATTAAACTCTAATTTATTGTAAAGCCTTATCCTTAACCCTAAACCTAATACTAATTACAACTCTAATTGAATCCTAACCCTAATTAAACCCTAATGCTAATCCTTACACTAATTCTATCCTTGACCCTTATCCTAATTCTAACCTTAACCCTTATCCTAATTCTAAATAACCCTAATTCTAATTCTAACCTAACCATAATTATAACCATATTTGTAATCTTAATTCCAACACTAACCTTAATTATAATGACAATCTTAATTCTAAATGTAACCCTAATTGAATCCTAACGCTAACTCTAATTAAGCCATAACCATAATTGAACCCTAATTAAACTCTAATTAAACTTTAACACTTCCCTAATTGAACCTTAACCCTAATTTAACACTAACCTTAATTAAACTCTAATTTATTGTGCAACTTTATCCTTAACCCTAAACCTAATAATAACTACAACCCTAATCATGACTCTATTTCTAACCCTAACCCTTATCTTAATTCTAACCCTCACCCTAACTATAACCCTAATTCTAACCATATTCATAATTTAATTCTAACACTGACCCTAATTATAATGACGACCCTAATTCTAATTGTAACCCTAATTAAATCCTAACCCAAACCCTAATACTAACACTAACCCTAATTGAACCATAACCATAATCCTAATTGAACCCTAACCCTAATTTAACACTAGCAATAATCTTAACCCTAATTGAACTCTAATTTATGTAAAACCTTATCCTTAACTTTGAACATAATATTAATTGCAACCTTAATTGAACCTTAACCCTAATTAAACTAATTAAAATTGTAATTAAACCCTAACCCTAACCCTAACCCTAATTATAACCCTAACTCTAATTCAAACCTAACCATAATTTTAACCATATTTATAATCTTAATTCTAGCACTAACCGTAATTATAATGACAACCCTAATTCTAAACATAACACTAATTGAATCCTAACCCAAACCCAAATTAAACCCTAACTCTAATATTAACATTAATCTTAATTGAACCCTAATCATAATCCTAATTGAACCCTAATAAAACTCTAACCCTCCCCTAATTGAACTTTTACCCTAGTTGAATCCTAATCTTAATCTTAATTAAACTCTAATGTAATTGAACCCTAACCCTAATCTTAGTTAAACCCTAATGTAATTGAATCCTAACCTTAATCTTAATTGCACCCTAACCTTAATTTAATACTAACACTTGTAAGAGTTGTTATAAAATACTCTACACCATGCAAGATTTGGTTGAAGATTATAGCCACCCAAGATCTAGGAACTTCATGAAAGCACAAGAGAGATCAACTATGAAAGAATAATGTTATTCTATCAAAGGATGCAAATGATGTTATATTCGCATGATTGATCAATGGATTGTTATGAATTGATGTACACATTAGACCACTTGGTTATATAGCTAGGTGACACAGGATTAAACATGATTATGACAAGTGTTTTAATCCTATGTCATGAGACAACTAACTCAAATTTATTAAATGAACTAGGAGAAAAGCATTAAATGAAAGGCAACTAGATAAGATATGATAAGATCTTATCTAGACAACTAAGGCTTCTAGAAAAAAACAACTAGGACCTAAGTAAACATGTAAATAGGATCCATTAATGACTAGATAGGTGAAACACCTATTTACACCAACAACCCTAACCCTAATATTATCTTAAACCTAACACTAATCCTAAGATTTATCTTAGAAACTAAACTCTAATTGAACCTTAGCTCTAACACTAACCTTGACACCAAGCTTTATCTTAGAACCTTAACCCTAACCCTAATTAAACCCTAACACTAATTCTAACTCCAACCCTAACCCTAACCCTAATTAAACTCTAATTCTATCCATAACCTTGACCCCAAGTTTTATCTTATAACCCTAACCTTAACCTTAACACTAACCCTAATTAAACCCTATTTGAACACTAACCCTATTCTAACCATGTAATATATTAATTGAATTCCATGGGTGACAACATTGACAAATGTAACCCTAATCCTAACCCTAACTCTAGCCCTAATTGAACCCTAACCCTAATTGAATCAAAATTCTAACACTAACCATAATTACATAACCCTAACCCTAGTTGAACTTTAGCCCCAACACTAACTTAATCCTAACCCTAACTCTAATTGAATTTGAACCCTACCCTTAACCCTAATTGAATCTTACCCCAACCCTAATCCTAATTAAACCTTAACACTAAATCTAATCCCAATTAAATCCTAACCTCAACAATAATTATAACCTTGATTCACCTCAAGTCTACCCTAATTCTAATTATAATCATAATTCTAATCATAACCCTAACTCTAACCCTACTATTCATTCTAATACTAACCCTAACCTTAATTATAACTATAATCTTTCATCTAAGCCTACTTCTAATAGTTAAGATTTAGGATTACTATTAGAATTACGGTTAGAGTAAAAAATATTCCATAAAATCAATCCTAATCCTAGCCATAGCCTTAAACCAAACCCTAATTCTAATTATAGTAAGTTTAGAGTTATAATTAACTTTGAATAAAGATGTTAATTATAATTAAGATTATAGTTAAAAACCTAATAATAACTTCTAGTTCTAATTATTTATAATTAATTATTATTAATGTATTGTAAATTAAGTATAACCCAATAATTATAAGAAATTGTTAATATAGTTAATTATAATAACAAGTTAACCCTAATCCTAACTATAATCATAATAAGTTAACATATATTAAAAAGGGATTTTATTTCCTTACAAACAGTACAATATTGATGAATAAGAAAGCTTCCATGTATTCTCCACTACACCATTGCATCAATAGAGGGATCAATTAAACATGTTTGCCATTTTGATTCCATGGAGAAAGTAACAAAATAGGTTTCAATGCTTGCATCAAATATCAATATGATAAATGATTGTGAAGTACAAAGAAAATACATCGAGTGGTGACACATCGTACATTCAAGACTTGGTCAGAAAGAGCACCAAATAGATTTGCAATCATTTAATATGGCTTTATATACAGATGATCTAAGCTAAGCATACAATGATACACAACTGCATAGTAAAAACTAGAAATAACAATTGAGTTTTGAAAATACCAAACACCTTAAACCTTTACATTCCCACTTTAAAATTTTAAAGATCATTAAGCACTAGGCCCAATAGTAGCCTCTATACCATCACCCTCTGACGCTCTTGCTCTGATTTGAGTTGGAACTTATTCTCTCGCTCTTCCGTACGGATGTATCAGAGCATAGGTTCATACACTGGGCACTATGTGTGCTCACTATGTAACCTTGCGTTTAGTCCCTAGAGTCTAGAGTTTCACTTTACCGTTTTTATTGTTGTGAACCTGAGTTTCTTCCGTTAGCCGGTCTCAGGGCAATGGTGCAGGAAACTGATGGGAATGGATAGGACCCTCGGTGTAGTGCGCAATGCACCGATATCCTCCCTATCAAGGATGCACTATGAACCCTTGTGTCATTGTGTGATGTGGTTTCCAGTGTTGTGAGTTATGTGTGTGGTTTTTGGCGTGATCTCTGCGTGATTCTTGTGTGCTTACTCTTATCTATTTAATGGCTTCCTGGAGTAAGCCATATCCTTGGGGGGGAGGATGTAATACCCCCATGTTACTAATACTTGTATTATTATTTCTTACTCTTATGTGTGAGCTTGATTCTAGTTTCTATTGATGATTAGTTCACCATCTTGGTGAGGGAGGATGCCTCCCGTATTAGGGAATCTTATTTCCTTTTGTTTACCGGCTTCCAGAAGTAAGCCGATTTTATGAGGGGGAGGATGTAATACCCCTCCTCTTACTGGTAGGATTTAGTATTTTTCAATGCGGTTGTTTGCTACTTGTGACGATGATGATATTGTTTGAGTTGGATAATTAGACATTGGATGATGTTGTATTCCATTAGTAGACATGATTATTTTATATGATATTGTGGTTGGTAATGTTAGTTGATTTTCAGAATTATGATATGATGCAGTGATTTAATTAGATATGTTATGAGATGATTGTTAGTTAGAAATGTAATTCATTGATTAGGTTATAATTGTTAGAATAGGTGTGATGAAGGACAATATAGCATCATTCGTTCGCGAGTGCCCTGCTATGTTGCGATTCCTTCTCACAATGCAGTACTTGATTTAATGCTTTGATTTTATATATATGTATGCACATGTACACAACTTCGTTTGTATGCAGGATTGCAGGTACAAGTCTCGATTCCACCTGCTTCGGCAGGACAGGGCGAGCACCAATAACCCAACGGTTTAATGTTGAAACAGAGGTGACGATGAAGTCCTCCCGTCCCATGATGTCAGATCGTCTCGTTTGTCTGGTATTGTTTATTTTGTGAATTTGTCATCATTTGTGGCTTGTGTTTTGTGTGTTGTCATATTTTGATTAATGTGGTATTTTATAAGTTATGATTATTTAATTGATGTTGATATTTTATAAGTTGTGAATTAGTTAATTAAATGGGAATAATAATTGTGTATTTTAATGTTGATTTATTTGTATGAAAATATTTAAATGTTTTATTTGATTTTTATAAAGTCATGTGTTTCAATTAAATGATAATTAAATATTAAATGTGTGTTATTTATTTTAATTAATTATCTGATTGAAGATAATTATTAGAATAAATTATTTAAATTAAATAAGTAATGTGATGTGCAAGTAATGTTGCAAAAACAGAAATAAAAGCAATAAAACAAATAAAAGAATAAAAAGATTGTGTGAGCCAATGAGAATACAGATCTAATTAAAAAGCTGGCTTTTAAAGAATGAGTTTTCTTTTATTCTTGATTTTTAGAGTTTTTGAAAAAAGAGGGATATTATCTTTTAATTAATTAAGAATTTTGGAAGTTTTTTCACACACAGGAGATTAGGGATTGAGAAGTTGCACAAGTTATTCTATATTTTGATTTGGAAGAGAACATGGGTTTTTGGACATTTTTTTGCTAAATTGAAGAGAGTTATAGAAAGGGGTTGGAAATCTATTACTAGTTACTTTGAAGTCTTCTGAAAGAGGATTGGGTCGGAGATTTGAGCACGGTGACTTAGAGGAGATTCGAAGCAAGAAAGAGGAGCTCTTCGTGAAGTCCGACGGAAACAATCGTCACCAGGTTCTCGAATAAGTGCAGGACTCCAGGTTTTAAACTACTTCGCTCTGGTCTTCTGATTTAAGAAAACATAAAAAATAAATTAGATTGTTTGGTGAAAGAGAAATAAAACCTTAGAACAGAGAAATTTAAGGAATAGTGAAAACTACTGAAAAATACTCTTTCACTTGGTATCAAAGAATGTTGAGATTTGAAAGTCTTGTTTTGCAAACAATGGAAATTAAACTCTTCGAATGCTACTTTGATATACACGATCTCTTTGCTATTTCTGTAGAAAAGAACAATCTTGGTATTTGTTTTTATAATTGAAATTAAAATAGTAGAAAATTCGAAAAGAAATCAATAGATAACTTAGAAAATCTCACTTATAATTTAGAAGACCTCTGTAAGATTGAAAAACAAAGGAAATCCTCTGATAAATTAGGAAAAATAAAATCCTATGATAAAATAAGAAATATTTTCCTATAGAAAACAGCAGAGACATAGGGTCACTAAATTCATCATAACTCACAATTTACGAATTGGGTATGGCTGAATTTTTTATATGTGTTAAAATACTTAATGGCGCACCTTTAGTAAAATTTTTAGAAAGACCCAGATCCGAAAATAAAAGTTATACAAGTCGTAATACACTAGTTTTATTATTAGCATTGTTTGAATATAGTAAATTATTTTAATGTATTAATTAATAAGTATTTATATATATGTTTAATTTTATGTATTATATATATTTAAATATATTTGTTTAATTGGTTATTTTGATAGAATAGATATTTTTAAAAGAAAATAAACCTTAATTTATTATATATATATATTCTTTTTTTGAAATTTTTTTTTAGCAATTATGTGAATGACTTAAAATAAATAAATATTTTTCCTTCATTTATTATCTTAATTATGTAAGTAATTACTTTTAAAAGAATTAGTTAATTAGGTGAATTAATTAAGTTAATATTTTTAATATTTACTATATTAAGGATAATCTAGCTATGTATATATATACATAATATTTTGTAAACAAGCAATTGAGAGAAAATCGGAAAATTATATATATTTTGATGAAAGATTATTTAGGCCCTTTTTATAAGAAATACATTTATAAGTTTGTGTTTTTTTTTAAGAGTATGAACCTATATGTGCAATGGTATTTTTGGATATCAATAAAACATGTAGAAGTGTGGAGTAGATCTTGCGGTCAAGTTGAAGAGTTATGTGAAACGTGAAAGTAGTGCCTCTATTGTATTGTTGGATTGATTTCTTTATTGAGTGGACTAATTTCCGTATTAAGTTTGTGCATTGGTTGATTGTTCTGTTGTGTTAATCATTGATCTTGTTTAAGTTTGTTTTGAGTCAAATTGTAAGATCGTTGTGTAATGTATTGTTGGGTAACCTAGGAGGAGAAATAGAGGTCTCCCTTGGATACCACTCGAGAGTGTATCAAATTTAATTGTGAAGATTTTTTGGGATATTGCCACTCACTACCTTATGTTTGTTGAATCATTCTTGATATCTTGTTACTATTGTTAGTTCTTTGTTGAGGAAACCCTAGTGTAAGCCTTTATAGAGTCTTCCAGAGGCTTGTTTTATTGTTGGTGAATGTTTGTCATTTTATGTGCTCTTGACATGGCAAGATATTAGTATCATTAATTTGAAAGGGTTGTACGAAACTTGGTGAGACTTTGATTATGTGTTTATTGCGAGATGGATTTGCCTCGCTTGTTATGTTTTGAGTTATATGATTTATTCGTGATAGTACAACCCTTGCCTGCTTGAGATATGTTAGGGGTCATAGGGAGAGTGGCTCTTCGTGGGCGCCGGCGCCTCGGGTAAGAGGAAGTGCCAGGGGAACCCACGTAAGAGTAGTTAAACAAGTGATAACTTAATTAATGTATTTAGTGGGTTGGGTTAGTTAACACATAACAAGATAAAAACATGCACCTCACCCCTGCCATTAGCGCTCTCAAAGGCTAAGGATGGGTGGGAAGACCTGGTTGGTAAGGTCACTACCTTGTCTCTATGAAAGGTAAGTGGCTCCGCATGAGTAACCCTATGGGGCGGCACCTTGAAATAGGATGTTTGGATAACCATAGATGAAGGCGGCTCCTTGAGCTAGGTTGTCTGGATAATCCATGTATAGATGGAGGCAACACCTTGTGATAGGTAGTCTGGCGAATTCATGTAAGACCATGCGATGACACTCTCCACTAGACATCCTTGTTGTTCTTGTTTCTTGTTGCCTCTGGATATTGTTATTTTTATGTTGCTCTGATTATAGGGCTAGGGAATCCATAGGTGGGTGCCGGCGCCTCAGTTGGAGGAAGAGCTAGGGGATCCCATGAGAGTTATGTGATGACCCTCCCTACTTGACACCCGTCTGACTTGTTCTTGTTGCCTATTGGAATGGTGTATTGAATGGTTGATTCAGAGTTATTATGGAATCGTGTTCTTTATATTGGTTTAGATTTATTTGGAAATGTATTTTGGGTGTTGGTTGGGTTCATCTATATGTTATCTTTTGTGATGATTCTTTGAATTCTTATGGATTGATTCACGATTGTTAATTGATAGTACTTCATGTTATTGTGATGAGGTTCTTGGTTTTAACTTGTTATGTGATTTGAGTACGTTGATGGTTGTGCATTGCATACTTGAGTTGTACTTGTCTTGTATCATGTTGTTGAGTCGGTTGACATTCATGGTCGGGTTCACTTCCTCGTCACCTCTGAGCACGGGGGGTGAGTTACTTGTAATTCACATGGTTGGGTGGAACGTGCTCCGCACCCGTTGGGTTCCCCTTCAGTGTCTTGTCTTCTCAGCTTTCCGCAGTGGAGTTGTACCAGTGATCAGTTGTACTTCATATTTCATTGTTCTTGTATCAATTCCCATGTTGGGAAATTCAATGTAGTTCATATGTCAAGGAAAATTGTAATGTAATATTAAAACAATGATGTAATAGTTAGGATTATTTGTAACTCTATTAAGAGATGTATCATGAATGTAATTATGCAATGTTTATTATTCTCGCATCATGGTTATTGGATGTATCCTTATCCTTGGTTATCATTATAAATGATATTGTTGTAATCTTTATTTTTATTTATGGTTAGTGTTGCGAAGTAGCCTCTCGTGCCCCAAAGAACCAAGTGTGTTAATGCTATGTAATATGTTATGTGGTTATGGTTAATGTTATTGCATGTTCACTCTTGTTATTTTAAAAAAAAAATTATTTGCATTGTGTGTGTTCTCTGGGGTTTGCACGGCGGGCATTACAGGATGTCTCCATCTTCGACCAACTTCTCCAAGAGTACGCTCACCTTTCTTGCAAGTTCAATGCCTCTTTCAAGCTTTGCTTTATTGAAATAGTCTTCTTACTACTTTGTGTATTTTAGTATCACATCCAGAGCTTCTAATAGACAGGAAAAAATGACATGGCCCACCAACTTGCTTAGCCTTGCACCCATTCATCAATTCCGATTAAGGGACTGCTGAACATTTCTTATCAAATGAGGAAATTTGTTTCTCTAATATTTCATGTGTTATAGCTATCCATTGCTTCTATGCCTTTGATAATTGTATTTCCCCACTCTCCAATGTAAGTATTGCAAACGCTAGAAATAATCAAAATTTAATGCCATAAATATAATAGTATCCACACTACATAATGTAAATCTAAACAAAATTGCCACATATATAATTGAAAACTTTCAAAATTAGAGTACATTAAAATTACGATACATTTAAGTAAAAACCATTTTCAATCTCACATAAGATAAAGAAGGTATATAGCTCAAATCATTTTCCTGCTTTATATTGAGACATATAATTTTTCCAAAACATAAGACCTTGTTCTCAAATAAAACATCTTTAAGTTGTGAAAAGAAAATGTTCATAATATATTTTTTAAACTATATCACATATTGTTATGAGACTAAATAATTAACTAATAGCATCCATTGGTCTACTTAACAAATAATTCCAATTTTATTAAGAATTAAAATGAATTGATATCTACTTATTGGCAATTATTCAAGAAGACAATTCATTCTAAAACATATATGAACAAGAGTTATAGTGCAACTTAATCCTTGCTAAATATTTTCAATGTGGTTTTGCAATAAGTCTAAAGCATTAAGAGAGCTACAATTCATTGTATCACAAGTGTGATGATAGTCATAAATTGATTGTCATGCTTTCAGTTTTTTCATCTATTTGGAGCTAGATGTTGCAATCTCTATACCTCCCAAAGATACTATTAAATCCACTAATATGTTTTAAATAAATGTTTATCTCCTATTAAAGCAAATCAAGCACACTTATAGTAATTCAAATAATCATAAATTGATTGTCATGTTTTCAAATTTTTCATCTATTTGGGACTAGATTTTGCAACCTTTGTACCTCCCAAGGATACTATTAAATCCACTAATATGTTTTAAAGAAATGTTTATCTCCTATTAAAGCAAATCAAGCACACTTATAGTAATTCAAATAATCATAAATTGATTGTCATGTTTTCAATTTTTTCATCTATTTGGGACTAGATTTTGCAACCTTTGTACCTCCCAAGGGTAAAAGCAAGTAGGGCCCAAATTTTTTTTGCACGAAACACATACATGCTTTTAAAAAAAGGTACCCACTTAGGAATGAACTCCCTAGCCTAAATCCAAATTGGTACCCGTTATGCTTTGGGTACCCACTAATAGTAGGTACACGTTATGAAACGAGTACCCATTATGCTACGGGTACCCACTAATAACGGGTACGCCTTATGAAATGGGTACCCCTTAATAACATATATGCATTATGAAATGGCTACTCGTTTCGAAAAGGTAGTTAATTTTTAAATAAATGATTGTCGCCTCATTTTTTCTTACAAATTTGGAGGCGAATGAGAGTGATAGAGAGCAATGAATATGTGCTTCTAAGGACCTATACCACCCCAAATTTTAGTTTCCACCTCCTCTTGTTGACATAAGTGACCTCAACGACCTATAGGTTGGTTAAATTTTGTATTTTTAGCTTTATATTTGGCATTTTTTGTTTGTAGTTGTAGTTTAGGGCTTGTTTATTTTGGTTGTAATTAGCTTGCTCAATTTATAGTTTTTAAATTGTATTTGCAAACAAAGTCATCAACATAAACTAAAAACCTTAAATTCTAAATTGAAAACCACAAAATCTATACCTAATTTAACTAAAACCCTAAACCACACAAACCACAAAACCTAGACTTAGAAACTAAAACCTTAAACCCTAAGTTCCACATTACTTAGACCTAAAAACTAAAACCCTTAACTCTTAACCCTAAACCCTAAACCACAAAACCTAAACCTAAAACCCTAAAATTGATATTTAATTCATCCCATAATTAATTATCAAATATATTTTATAAGGCATTAATGTATTACTCACGCATAAATTCTATAATTATATCTTAGATCATTAATGAATCATTCTAATGGTGGTTTCTCCAACCCATCCTCTTATTCCAACCTCGAAGTTATACCTATTTCATGGATACTACCACCTTTACCATTAACTTTACTCCCTCATACGGCCTACCCCATGGTTACATTCCTTTCCTTATGAATAATACTAGTGCTTTCATTCCTTCTAGAATTGTGCCCACACCTAAGATCCTACCACTTTTATAACCACTATGTTGCCACAACATCTACTCATATATTTGTACTATCCCTTCATCTCATCCCATGATCAATACTTATCATAATGTGTCCAATCCATTCATAACTATTTTCTTAGCTCTTACATCAAAACACTAATATAGCTCCACTATTTCACATACTTCTAATACCGCTCAAGTCTCCATCAACACCTTGTACATACACTAATACAAAAACTAAAAACTAAAAACTTTGAAGTACAAACTCAAGGATATGAAGAAGTATCATATTGACTACAATCCTTTGTATTTCACACCTTTGTCTTTTAACCTGTTTATTAGATATCCATGTAGTTAAGGTCAAAGGCCCTCCAATAAGGGATTATCCAACTATAAATTTCAAATCTAAACATTTTTTTTTATAGGTAAGAGGTAAGTTTTATAGTAATGCGAGAATTTAGCCAGGCCTATACTAGGAGAGACCATAGAAGAGGGATCTCATCCTCATGTATTTCAGATTACATTTGTATTATTCAACCATGGCAAAAAAAGGACCATTTAGATCACTGCCTACTTATACCTGTCGACACTACTAGAAACCATAACTATCCTTAAAACCATATTAGCAAAGCAAAACATATACTCTACATAAATAGTCTTAATCATCCATCAAAGAAAGCCAACTTATTTAGCCAAATCCAAGTTACAATTGCCTACTGGATAACTTCAAATTTAATTTGAGATTGTAATTTGTTCTTGATTTCCATGAATTTTAGGATAGCATTTTCTTTTTTTTGCATTGAAGGCCCCTCATCTCCCCCAAATGATTTTGTTTCTCAAAATCCATTCTATTGTAGGCTTCCCTGCTTTGGCTTGGATTTCTTTTCTTTTTTGTTATTGTTATCCATTCGCTTCCCTTATCCCCATCATTATAAGCAGCTTGAGATGGAGACGTATGTAGGGAGCATTCAACCCCCTAGTTGTGATAACCCACACCAGATACAATAGCTCCTGTGCATTGTTTGACTGTTGAAGTAGAAGAGGCCTTGGGAGATGGACATTGAGAGGTAGTATCGCTACCAGCAACATAATCAAAATTTTAAGAGTCTCTCAAAGGAGGTTTTTTTTGTTCATTCTTTGATTCTGAAAAGGGCTCATCAATCTTCCCCTCATTTTTGCTACATGCCTTATTCTTTGTAGAACCACAACTCTTGAGGGAGTTTGAAACAGAGTAATGTTTAGGAGAGGCATCTTTCCAACAAGTAGCCTCCCATTTTATTTGAGATTTAACATTTGGAAAATTTGCTACTACATGACTAATTTTGTAACATCTTTTACACCTAAAATTTAAACCTTCATAATCCAAGGGCTGCAACCAACTGTGTCCATTTGCACTCAAGATGATTTTTGTCAGGCGAGCTTTGGAGGTGTCCAACTCTACTAAAATATTGGTAAAAGTTGTGTGGATGAAGTCTCTTGTATTTGCATCTATGTGTATAAAATTTCTAAGAGAGTTTCAAATGGCTACAAAACATGACTCAAACTAATAGTGAAGGGGAAGCCTTGGAAGGCAAACCCAAATCAACATAATTGAGAAAGATTTAATGGTCGGGTTAAAATTTCTAGATCAACATAACTAAGAAAGATTCAATGGTTGAGTTAAAATTTGGGTGTCAAGATTTTAACATCAGTATGCTCGCTCCCCACAACCATGTGTAACTGAGTATGGCATTTTTGTCTTTCTTGTTGTCAAAAACTAGAATAAAGAAACCCCTTGCACTTGGGTAAATCTCTAAATTTTTCTCCATTAAAGAGAGCCATGATTTTAAGATCCAATCATGAAGCTTTGGCGGGCTTGGAAAAAAATGACTAAATCTATCAATTAATCCATTATCAGAGAAAAAAGCTTCGCTTTCTTGTAGTTCTTTCAATAAAACAGTATTAAAATCCAATTTCAATAGTTTTTCTGAGCAATGGACAACCTACCTATTGATTATACTTGGATTTTTGAAACCCCATGAGACATTGGATGGGCCAAACCCAGAACTGAAGAAGTTCAATGGAGAGCCAGATTGAGAATCATCCCAAGGTTGAGCATTTTTCCCCCTCACACTAGTGACAACATCCAAAAAGGGGTCTTATTGACTGATCCATCCTCAGGAAAATCGTTATTGGAGGCCTTGAGAGGATGTAGGATCCCCAACTCGAATTAGGAAAGCCTCTCCCAATGCAACTTGACTATTGAAGCCCCCATAAGCAGGTGGAGGCGTGACATTGAAAGGAGCCTTCTAATGAGCCTGAGCGCGTGTACCCTCATCCAAGCCATTTCGCTTGAGATTGCAGATTGAAACATCATTTCCCACGTGCAAAACCCTATCGACCACCATAGCATCTGTAAATCTAGTGCCAAAAGTTTTTAGCAATGACACCATCTGGGGATTCAAAATATATTTCAAATCTAAACTTTGTTTTTAAAGACACAATAATTTAATTAGTAAAAATATCATGTATGTAGAGGGAGTCGGCTAACTAATAGATAAAAAGCACCTATGTACATACAAAAACACATGAAAAACATACATAACAACATACATGAAAACATACATAACATGACGAGATGTCGTAGTGCGGGGCCCGCCATACGAGCAATCACTAAGTAAAATGGTAGACGGGATGAGACATTCAACAATGGTTAGGTAGGAGTTAATGACGCCATCAGTTGGGTTTTCCCACCTATTGCATGGGGGAAAATGCTAGTGAATAAGCTTTCTCTACAAGTTTCTTTTGTTTGCTGCGAGAAAGTGGAAAGGAATGAATGATGTGGGCCTTTTCAGAGCCTTTTTTGTTTTGAGAAAGAAAGGTGAAAATACTATTTGTTTACAGTTTGCATGTTCAAAGGGAAAGGTGAAGGTCTGAGTGCACGTGGACTACTTGGAGGAGAATACCGACCAAATCAAGGTTGTAAGCTAAAGTGTGGAGTGGACGTGGAGGAGTTGGAGGAGAACAAATCGAGGTGAGGGGTAATTCGGTTGCAAGCAGAGGGTTTTACAAAATCCTTTAATTTGAAATTTGGGAATCACAACGTGGAGTATTTTAGTTTCTTGAATGTCCTTATTTAAATGTATGAATGCCTTTGAAATCACACATGCCATTGTTGTGTTTAAATTTCAGTTAATTGAAAAAAAAAAGTGCAGAAAATGATTGTGAATGGGAAACACAGTGCTAGGTTACAGTTATTTGAATCTCCTTGTTTAAATGTAAAGGGTTGTCTCATGGTGGGTTGCTTGCTTCTTAACACCCACTGTTTTGTAACATTCACAATTTTGCAACATGGAATGTTACAAAACAATACGAATGTCTTCAAAATCAAGCATTCCATTATTGTGTTTAAATTTTAGTTGATTGAAAAAAAAATGCACAAAATAATTGTGAATGGGAAACACAGTGCTAGGTTTTAGTTATTTGAAACTCCTTGTTTAAATGTAAAGGGTTGTCTCATAGTGGGTTGCTTGCTTCTCAACACCCGCGGTTTTGTAACATGGAAAAACAATATGAAAGTCTTCAAATTCACACATTCCATTGTTGTGTTTGAATTTTAGTTGATTGAAAAAAAAAGTGCACAAAATAATTGTGAATGAGAAACACAGTGTTGGGTTTTAGTTATTTGAATCTCCTTGTTTAAATGTAAAGGGTTGTCTCATGGTGGGTTGCTTGCTTCTTAACACCCACAATTTTGCAACATGGAATGTTACAAAACAATATGAATGTCTTCAAATTCACACATTCTATTGTTGTGTTTAAATTTCAGTTGATTGAAAAAAAGAGTGCACAAAATAATTGTGAATGGGAAACACAACACATTGGGTTTCATTTATTTGAATCTCCTTGTTTAAATGTAAAGGGTTTTCTTATGGTGGGTTCCTTGCTTCTTAACACCCATGGTTTTGTAACATGGAATGTTAGAAAACAGTATGAATGTCTTCAAATTCACAAATTCCATTGTTGTGTTTTAATTTCAGTTGATTGAAAAAAGTAGCGCACAAAATAATTGTAAATGGAAAACACAGTGTTGGGTTTTAGTTATTTGAATCTTCCTATTTAAATGTAAAGGGTTGTCTTATGGTGGGATGTTGCTTCTTAACACCTATAGTTTTGTAACATGGAATGTTACAAAACAAATGAATGTCTTCAAATTCACACACTCCATTGTTGTGTTTAAATTTCAGTTGATTGAAAAAAAAGTGCACAAAATAATTGTGAATGGGAAACACAGTGTTGGGTTTTAATTATTTGAATCTCCTTGTTTAAATGTAAAGGGTTGTCTCATGGTGGCTTTCTTGCTTCTTAACACCCATAGTTTTGCAACATGGAATGTTACAAAACAATATGAATGTCTTCAAATTCACACATTCCATTGTTGTGTTTAAATTTTAGTTGATTGAAAAAAGAGTGCACAAAATAATTGTGAATGGGATTCAACATAGTGCTAGGTTTCAGTTATTTGAATCTCCTTGTTTAAATGTAAAGGGTTGTCTCATGGTGGTTTGCCTGCTTATTAACACCCACGATTTTGCAACATGGAATGTTACTAAACAGTATGAATGTCTTCAAATTCACACATTCCATTGTTGTGTTTTAATTTTAGTCAATTGAAAAAAGAAGTGCACAAAATAATTGTAAATGGAAAAGATAGTGCTGGGTTTCAGTTATTTGTATCTCCCTATTTAAATGTAAAGGGTTGTCTCATGGTGGGTTGTTTGGTTCTTAACACCCATGGTTTTGCAACATGGAATGTTACAAAATAGTATAAATGTCTTCCAAATCACACATTCCATTGTTTTGTTTAAATTTTAGTCGATTGAAAAAAGAAGTGCACAAAATAATTGTAAATGGGAAACACAGTGTTGGGTTTTAGTTATTTGAATCTCCTTGTTTAAATTTAAAGTTTGTCTCATGGTGGGTTGCTTGCTTCTTAAAACCCACAGTTTTGCAACATGGAATGTTACAAAACACTATAAATGTGTTCAAAATCACATATTCCATTGTTGTGTCTAAAATTTGCATGATTGAAAGAAAAGTGCAGAAAATAATTATAATTGGGAAAACACAATGTTGGGTTTCAGTTACTTGAATCTCCTTTTTTAAATATAAATAGTTGTCTCATGGTGGGTTGCTTGATTCTTAACACCCACGGTTTTGCAACATGGAATGTTACAAGACAGTATGAATGTCTTTGAAATCACACATTCGATTGTTGTGTTTAAATTTCACACTATTGAAAAAAAATGCGCACAAAATAATTGTAAATGGGAAACACTGTGTTGGGTTTCAGTTATTTGAATCTCCCTGTTTAAATGTAAAGGGTTGTCTCATGGTGGGTTGCTTCATTCTTAACACCCATGGTTTTACAACATGGAATGTTACAAGACAGTATGAATGTCTTCAAAATCACACATTCCATTGTTGTTTTTAAATTTTACACCATTGAAAGAAAAAGGTGCACAAAATAATTGCAATTGGAAAAACACTGTGTTGGGTTTCTATTATTTAAATCTCCCTATTCAAATGTAAATGGTTGTCTCATGGTAGGTTGCTTGATTCTTAACACCTATGATTTTGCAACATGGAATGTTACAAGACAGTATGAATGTCTTCGAAATCACACATTTCATTGTTGTGTTGAACTTTCACATGATTGAAAAAATCAAGTGCAATAAATAATTATGATTTGGAAAACATAGTGTTGGATTTCAGTTATTTGAATCTCCTTGTTTAAATATAAATGGTTGTCTCATGGTGGGTTGCTTGCTTCTTAACACCCACAGTTTTGCAACATGAAATGTTACAAGACATTATGAATGTCTTCAAAATCACATATTTCATTTTTTTGTTTAAATGCTGGATGATTGAAAAAAAAAGTGCAGAAAATAATTGTAATTGGGAAAACACAATGTTGGGTTTCAGTTATTTGAATCTCCCTGTTTTAATGTAAAGGGTTGGCTCATGGTGGGATACTTGCTTCTTAACACCCATGGTTTGGCAACATGGAATGTTACAAAATAGTATGAATGTCTTCCAAATCACACATTCCATTGTTGTGTTTAAATTTCACTTGATTGAAAAAAAAAGTGCACAAAATAATTGTAAATGGGAAAGATAGTGTTGGGTTTCAGTTATTTGAATCTCCTTGTTTAAATGTAAAGGGTTGTCTCATGCTAGGGTGCTTGCTTCTTAACAACCACAATTTTGCAACATGGAATGTTACAAAATAGTATGAATGTCTTCAAATTCACACATTCCATTGTTGTGTTTTAATTTCAATCAATTGAAAAAAGAAGTGCACAAAATAATTGTAAATGGGAAAGATAGTGTTGGGTTTTAGTTATTTGTATCTCCCTATTTAAATGTAAAGGGTTGTCTCATAGTGGGTTGCTTGCTTCTTAACACCCATGGCTTTGCAACATGGAATGTTACAAGATAGTATGAATGTATTCCAAATCACACATTCCATTTTTGTGTTTAAATTTCAGTCGATTGAAAAAGAAAGTGCACAAAATAATTGTAAATGGGAAAACACAGTGTTGCGTTTCAGTTATTTGAATCTCCCTATTCAAATGTAAAGGGTGGTCTCATGGTGGGTTGCTTGCTTCTTAACAACCACAGTTTTGCAACATGGCATGTTACAAAAATGTATAAATGTGTTCAAAATCACATATTCCATTGTTCTTTTTAAATTTTGCATAATAAAAAAAAAGTGCAGAAATCAATTGTAATTGGGAAAACACAATGTTGGGTTTCAGTTATTTGAATCTCCCTATTTAAATGTAAAAGGTTGTCTCATGGTGGGTTGCTTGCTTCTTAACACCCATGGTTTTGCAACATGGAATGTTACAAAATAGTATGAATGTCTTCCAAATCACACATTCCATTGTTGTGTTTAAATTTCAATCGATTGAAAAAAACTAGTGCACAAAATAATTGTGATTTGAAAAACACAATGTTGGGTTTCAGTTATGTGAATCTCCTTGTTTAAATTTCAAGGGTCGTGTCATGATGGGTTGCTTGCTACTTAACACCTATGGTTTTGCAACATGGAATGTTACAAAACCATATGAATGTCTTTAAAATCATGCATTCCACTATTGTGTTTAAATTTCACTCGATTGAAACAAAAAGTGTAGAAAATAATTGTAAATGGGAAACACAGTGTTGGGTTTCAGTTATTTGAATCTCCCTGTTTAAATGTAAAGGGTTGTCTCATGGTGGGTTGCTTGCTTCTTAACACCCACGGTTTTGCAACATGGCATGTTACAAAACAGTATAAATGTGTTCAAAATCACATATTTCATTGTTATTTTTAAATTTTGCATGATTGAAAAAAAGTGCAGAAAATAATTGTAATTGGGAAAACACAATGTTGGGTTTCAGTTATTTGAATCCCCCTATTTAAATGTAAAGGGTTGTCTCATGGTGGGTTGCTTTCTTCTTAACATGCATGGTTTTGCAACATGGAATGTTACAAAACAATATGAAATTCTTCCAAATCACACCTTCCATTGTGTTTTAATTTCAATCAATTGAAAAAATAAGTGCACAAAATAATTGTGATTTGAAAAACACAATGTTGGGTTTCAGTTATGTGAATCTCCTTGTTTAAATGTCAAGGGTCGTGTCATGGTGGGTTGCTTTCTACTTAACACATGTGGTTTTTCAACATGGAATGTTACAAAACTGTATGAATGTCTTTAAAATCATGCATTCCACTGTTGTGTTTAAATTTCACTCGATTGAAAAAAAAAGTGCAAAAAATATTTGTAAATGGGAAACACAGTGTTGGGTTTTAGTTATTTGAATCTCCCTATTTAAATGTAAAGGGTTGTCTCATGGTGGGTTGCTTTCTTTTTAACACCCATGGTTTTGCAACATAGAATGTTACAAAACAATATGAATGTCTTCCAAATCATGCATTCCATTGTTGTGTTTAAATTTCAGTCGATTGAAAAAAAAGTGCACAAAATAATTGTAAATGGGAAACATGGTGTTGGGTTTTAGTTATTTGAATCTCCATGTTTAAATGTAAAGGGTTGTCTCATGGTGGGTTGCTTGCTTCTTCACACCCACAGTTTTGCAACATGGAATATTACAAAACAGTATGAATGTCTTCCAAATCACACCTTCCATTGTTGTGTTTAAATTTTGGACCATTGAAAAAATAAGTGCACAAAATAATTGCAATTGGGAAAACACAATGTTAGGTTTCAGTTATTTGAATCTCCCTATTCAAATGTAAAGGGTTGTCTCATGGTAGGTTGCTTGATTCTTAACACCTATAGTTTTGCAACATGGAATGTTACAAGACAGTATGAATGTCTTCAAAATCACAAATTCCATTGTTGTGTTGAACTTTTGCATGATTGAAAAAATCAAGTGCAAAAAATAATTGTGATTTGGAAAGCACAGTGTTGGGTATCAGTTATTTGAATCTCCTTGTTTAAATGTAAATAGTTGTCTCATGGTGGGTTGATTGCTTCTTAACACCCACAGTTTTGCGACATGGAATGTTAGAAGACAATATGAATTTCTTCCAAATCACACATTCCATTGTTGTGTTTAAATTTTACTCGATTGAAAAAAAAGATGCACAAAACAATTGTAAATGGGAAGCACAGTGTTGGGTTTCAATTATTTGAATCTCTCTGTTTAAATGCAAAGGGTTTTCTCATGGTTGGTTGCTTTCTTCTTAACACCCACGGTTTTGCAATATGGAATGTTACAAAACAATATGAATGTCTTCCAAATCAGACATTCCATTGTTGTGTTTAAATTTTGCACCATTGAAAAACAAATTGCAAAAAATAATTGCAATTGGGAAAACATAGTGTTGGGTTTCAATTATTTGAATCCCCCTATTCAAATTTAAAGGGTTGTCTCATGGTGGGTGGCTTGATTCTTAACACCCACAATTTTGCAACATGAAATGTTACAAGACAGTATGAATGCCTTTGAAAATTGTTGTGTTGAACTTTCACATGATTGAAAACATCAAGTGCAAAAAATAATTGTTATTTGGAAAACACAGTGTTGGGTTTCAGTTATTTGAATCTCCTTGTTTAAATGTAAATGGTTGTCTCATGGTGGGTTGCTTGCTTCTTAACACCCACAATTTTGTGACATGGAATGTTACAAGATAGTATGAATTTCTTCAAAATCACACATTCCATTGTTGTGTTTAAAATTTTACATTATTGAAAAAAAAGTGCACAAAATAATTGTAATTAGGAAAACACAGTGTTGGGTTTCAGTTATTTGAATCTCCTAGTTGAAATGTCAAGGGTCATGTCATGGTGGGTTGGTTGCTTCTTAACACCTACAATTTTGTAACATGGAATGTTACAAAACTGTATGAATGTCTTCAAAATCACACATTCCATTGTTTTGTTTAACTTTCGCGTGATTGAAAAAATCAAGTGCAAAAAATAAATGTGATTTGGAAAACACGGTGTTGGGTTTTAGTTATTTCAATGTCCTTGTGTAAATGTGAAGGGTTGTCTCATGATGGGTTGCTTGCTTCTTAGCACCTATGGTTTTGGAACATGGAATGTTACAAAACTGTATGAATATATTCAAAATCACACATTCTATTGTTGTGTTTGAATTTCGCATGATTGAAAGAAAATTACACAAAATAATTGTGATTTGGAAAACACAATGTTGGGTTGCAGTTATTTGAATCTCCTTGTTTAAATGTGAAGGGTTGTGTGATGGTGGGTTGCTTGCTTCTTAACACCCACGATTTTGCAATATGGAATGTTACAAAACCATATGAATGTCTTTAAAATCATGCATTCCATTGTTTTGTTTAAATTTCACTTGATTGAAAAACAAAAGTGCACAAAATAATTGTAAATGGGAAACACAGTGTTGGGTTTCAGTAATTTGAATCTCCCTGTTTAAATGTAAAGGGTTGTCTCATGATGGGTTGCTTGCTTCTTAACACCCACGGTTTTGCAACATGGAATGTTACAAAATAGTATGAATGTCTTCCAAATCACAAATTCTTTTGTTGTTTTTAATTTTTTTCATGATTGAAAAAAAAGTATATTTTATTTGTAGCTTTGGAGCAGCTGCTTCCTTATTAGCCCTTAGGACAACAACGCCCATTTTTTGGATAGAGTTTTGAATGTCTTCAATAAGTGTATGTAGCTTTGCAACTACTCTTTGGTTAGATTTGAGAGTGTATTTCTCATTAGAGAATGTAGAGGTTTTCTGTTTGATAAGTTATTTACAAAACTTGTCTACCTTTTTATACATGGCTTTCATGTCTCCAACCAACTATTTCTCTTTTTTTGGAATGAAATACTTTTTCTTGTTTACACAATACGAATGTAATGAAAGTAACATCTTCAAAATATAAAACAAGTCACAACTAGACTATAAATTGCGTTTGAACTTTCTCTAATTTATAAACTATAGGCATGTTGGAAAACATAGTGGGTTGTAGTTTCTATATGTTTTCTTGTTGTAAGCTGAAGGGTGGAATTTTTTTCTTTTGTGCTTGATGTTCTTTTGCTGGGCATGTTTAGTTTTATGTTCATAGATGTTTGACTTCATTGACTCATTTTTTATCACTAGATGCAAAGATCGTGTTTTTTCCTTTTCACATTGTTGGCAACCATAGAAGTAATTACATGTTATTATTCATGTTAGGCTTATAGGCTACATAAAAATTTGTAGGTTGAACTTCCCATCCTATTTTTTAACCTGCACTTTTTTAGTTCATGAATTGTCATATACGCTTTTACTGGTCATGTTAACTCACCCCAAATGGAAGGGTCGATATCACATGCCTGCTCAGGTAAAATAGGTTTGTACACCCCATATTCTCTCAAATTTTTGTTATATTTACATGCGGGGTTGTGGTATTTATGTCAACGTGGAGGTTCATCTACACACTGTGTTTTCCAACCTGCATTCGCTTACATCATGGTTGATAGAAAATTATACACCTTTATACCTTTCCTAATTCTCTCCATTACTGATTCATCTTTTTTTCAACAGATGCAAGAAATATGTTATCATTTTGGTGTTTCTCACAGCAATGGATGCACTTATTCTTTTTACATAAAAGGTTGTCATCAAAGGTTTTGATTTCCCTCTAACCCTTCCTCTCCTTTAACACTTACACACGCAACACAACCAACATATCTTCCCATGATAATACATCTGTTGTTGCTATTGTATAAGTAATTACATACTGTGATTCATGTTACACTCCTACGCCACATACAAAGTTCTAGGTTGAACCACTAATCGTGTGGTTCAACCTTCACTTGTTTATTTCGTTAATTGCTAGATGTACTTTTGCTCCTTATGTTAAGTCACGCGAAATGGAAAGATGAATATCACAACATGCCTCCTCAAGTAAAAGAGGTTTGTACACCCCATATTCTCTCAAATATTTCTTATATTTACATGCGGGGTTGCAGTCTTTATGTCATCATGGAGGCTCATCTACATGTTTTGTTTTCCAACCTGCATTCGCTTACATCATGGTTCATAGAAAATTTTGCAGCTTTATACCTTTCCTCATACTCTCCATTACTGATTCATTTTTTTTCAATAGATGCAACAAACATGTTATCATTTTGGCATTGCTTGCAGTAATGGATGCAATTTTTTTTTATTTTCTTTTGCATACAAGGATGTCATCAAAGGTTTTGCTTGTCTTGTTGTTGTTGTCTATGTCCACCTGTACATTGAGATGGACTATCTGATTTCTAGCCTACATTTGTGTTATATTTTATGTGTAGCTTGATTGAATCTACACCTTTAATTTTCCTCGGTTGAAGCCGACAACCTCCTATTGGTTTCACGTGGGTGACAACAATGCAAGCACATTTTATCTATGTTTAATGAATGATTTCTTTCTTTTTCTTGACACAATCCACACTAATTTTAAATATTCATCCAATTTTTTCATTTCCTAGAATGGGGAGAGGTTTGAAATGGAAGAAGCAAGATGAATTATAGGTGCAAGATGCACAAAATGTAGGTTCTCCTTTTTTCGTCTTCTGATTTGGAATGGGCTGCCATTTCTGTCAACAAGGATAAGGTCCCTAACCTTGTTGTAACATTTCCTCTTACAAGACTTTATCATTTCATTCACGATGAAATATCTGTTGAAGGTATAGAAACCAAATTTGTGGACAAAAAAACAAGAGAACCTCCCACCTCGTCTCCCGTCAATGAAAAAACTTATGGAAAAACAATTTTCTATCAGAGGTTTGTATATTTTGACATCCATTTCTATGGTTGAATGATATTTTACTCTCTCTTGGTTCAACATGATGAGATGATGCATTTCTCATAACTACTGGTGTCAATACGGTCCTCAAGACAACAGAGACCAACCTCTACCAGAGAAGAAATCACATAAGACATTTATACAAATGTGAGGTTGTCAATACCACTTCATGGTAAAGGTTATGAATGGAAAACCTGATGTTTCCTATATTATCTACAAAGAAATGTTCCATGTTGATAAAAACGGTCATTTTTTCCATGGCATTGACAACACAAGTGGAGAGAAGCATTCTATGTTTGTCGCTAATATATCCGCGAAGTGAAAAAGCTATATTGAAATCCTTTTTCTCATGGACGTCAGTGTCAATGTAATAATGGATAGACACATCAATGATCCTGTCTTATATGACATGATGTCCAAGATAGATCAATTCCTTACAAGAAAGGATGTAATGAATGTTTGGCGAAAGGTGAGTTATACTCACGCACAGAAACAAAAAGTCAATTCTACAAGTATCCTACTGTGGAGTGGATAGGAATTTGAAAAATTCTACTTTCAACGGCCCGATGGGAACAATACACCTTTTTTTATCGGGGTTCAGACTCCATGGATGTTGGATAGGATGGTTAGTTTCTCACACAATTTAGTCATCTCGATGGATTCCATGTTTGCAACTAACAAATATGGGGTAAGGCCTTACAAACATTGACAAATAGTTCTTCACATTTTCAATGATCTTGCTAGCTATAAACTTGATAATGCTTACGCTGAGTTGTTCTGTCTATAGTATCCATTGTATAATGTCCTCATTTTTTATGAGCAATAGAGTGGTGTGTTGATTGTCTTGGTAGTCTCCTCACGAAACAAGATTGAGGACATCTTTGCGTGGCTACGCATATTGCATGACTGTGGAAGAAGAGCTAGGCCTGATTGGAGAATCAATGCATTTTTTACTGATGATGCAACTGTAGAAATCCAAGCCATACAATATGTGCATCCCTTTCTTCATTTGTGTACCTTTCTCATTTTCTATTCATTTTCAATGCCACTTTCTCATGCAGTTGATTGGTAAACAATATCATTTGTATTATCTATTAGGATTGTCTTTCAATGTCATGTGCTTCTATTCCTTTGGAATGTCAAAAGGGCTTGGCTAAAGAATGTATATAAGTATGTAGCCAAGGAAAGGGAAATGGACATCTTCTGCAGTCTTGGCGCGATCATGATGGCAATCAGTGACATCGAAGATTGTGTCACTCAGCTATTGAACTCTTTCTTTCAGGAGTTCAATGACTAGCCCTGATTCTTAGAGTACTTCAACAAGCCCTGGTGCAAAGGAGAAGGTCAAATTGGTGAGTTGACAATTTTTGTCACCTGACAGGATTCACACCATTCAAATTCTTTGATATTACCTCTAATACGTTGTGGTTTACTTGACTATTGGATTTTTTTTTCGTAGCCATGTGGGTGAAAAATTGCAGACTATTCCCACATGCCAACCAAGATACTAATGCAACCATTGAGTCGTACCATTGTGCACTCAAAACTCAGTACTTGTGTGATCGTTCAAAAAAATGCACTAGGAGAATGGACTATTTGTATTACACACTTGTGTATAAAATGGAACCATTCTATAGGAAAAAGGAAAATTTGTAGCATTATGGTTTTTTGACAAACCAAAAGTGTTTAAATATGTGATCTAGTGTGGAGCGGGCCAAGGAAATTCTAGACAATGACTGTATTCCTGATGAAACAAATCCTGGACGGTACTGGGTGAAAAGTCAAAGTAGGTCAATGCACTACCTTGTTCAGAAATTTGGGGAGCACCTTTTTGTTTGTGACTACCATTGGAGTTTGCAAGGGAACACTTGAAAACATGTCCTCAAGGTTGCTGACTTGATTAAAAGATCATCTACCGTTGAAGGGGTGGTCCACGGTAAGTGAATTTCAATTTGAATTGCGTTAATTTATGGGAGTCAATTGTGTTTTGCATTTTCTATTGCCTAATACAAATTTATTTTGTGTGGTCATTTAGATGGGGGAGGTCAACCAATTGATACAGGGATAGATTTGAACAAGACATTGTCACAGAGGACCGTAGAAGAAAACAATCCTAATGTTTTGACCCCTACGCAAGATCTTTCTATGACTCATGTATATGATGAACATGTGGTGACAATGTCTCTTTGGAATGACACAAACAAACTCTTGAACAAAGTGATGCATACACCCACACAATCTCTACAGTAGGTGCAATCATACATAGAATGCATGGATAGGTTTCTAGAGGACCTACGACAATCAAATGCATTTCCATTTGAATTCATTCTAGATCCTGATCAAGTTGCAACTACCACCATTCGCATGCATCCATGGTTTAGTGCAAGTAGGGATCGTCGTCGATGTCCAACCCAACGTACGAAGAATTCCGCACAACAATCAGATCATCGAACCCCTCAGATGAATCCTTTCCCTTGTCTGTGAACAATAGTTTGAATCTAAATGTCAATATGCAATGTGAGACTTCAGGTGCAACTGCTATGGATGTGGTAGAGGATACAACATCTAATATAGGTGACTATGCAAAAACCCATTTCAATTTATATATTGTAATAGGAAATGGTATTGCAGATTTCTTTTTTCCAGTATGTGCTTGTACCACATCATAAACTTTCTGATTTCTTTTTTAGCTTTTTTTGTTCACTTCAGCATTCCAATCTAGGGAAAGGAGTCCTTGTTGGCGACTGTCTTTCGCGAGTGTAAACCCAATGGAAGGAATGGTTCAAATTTAATAAATTTGCTTACATAAGTCCAATTTTTGGTATGACGTTTTGCAATACCATGCTTCCTTAAAAAAATTTGGCTACGGTGATAGGCTGATGTCAACCAACGTGCCTTCACTTTGTTGCTTCTTCAAGTCTTACTAAGGATTGCATAAGCATAGTTCAATGAACCTTCATCTGTAGGTAAGCATATTTGTTTTTTTGTACTTAGTTCAGTGGGTGAGAAATCCATTCGAGGTATTTAGAAGAGGTTGAATGAAATTTAGAAGTGTAAAGAGCAAGAAATTCAAAATATGCCTGTGAACCCTTAACAAGGGGTTTTGAGAGTCTTGTGAGGTTTTAGACCTCCATCACACCGATGAAGGTTTAGAGGAAGGGTGGGATGGATTGTAATGGGTGTAATTTAAGAAGTGTATATGTTGAATCATGTAGGGGAAGTGAACCATTCAATGTTTAGTTGTTGATCTTTAGAAAATACATAAATTTTCCAATGAAAAAAGATGCGTACAAGTTGGTAATTGAGGAAAATACATTCAATGGGGCTGAAAGTTTGTTCCTAAAGCATGGGCAGGCATTTCTAAACATGTTTCATAGGGTGGCAGAGCATGGGAAGGTTTGGAATACAATATTCTATTAAACCCTCATTTGTTAGAGCTTTTTTTGTGCATAAAGTAAGGGTTTCGTAGATTAGCATTTGCTTGAGCCTTTGTATTCCTAAAAGTAGATGATTCCTAAGTTTTGAGACTTTTTAAATGACTTTTTGAATTTTTTAGGTTTTTTGATGATGATTAAGACCTCCTCCTTTGTAAATTTGGGCTAATTGAGTGCATTTCCAGCAGTACAGTCATGTTTTCAAGCATTCTTTTCAAAACAATAGCATATGAATTTGTGATATGTAAAAATTGGCACAAATGGGTTTCTAGAACAGAAAATACCTTATGGGGTTTCAATGTAGTTTCGATGGAATGCCCTCTTTTTCCAAGTTGCAATGCTACTAGGGTTGGAGTCTTCAATGCATGAAATTATGAATATGATAAAATAAAATTGGGAGGAAAAATATTTGGATTGTTATTGTCACTATAAGCTTGGTTAAACCTATTTCAAGGCTTCATAAGGGTTTCCAAGTAAGAATTAGTGATTGGTAAGTTTGTTGGTTTATCTTCTCAGTTGTTGTTTGGGTCTGCAAACCTATTTGCTCAACTTTACACACCAATAACTTACTCAATCACCCAACTCTTCACACTTTGAAACACCCTTTATGCCAAACTCAAGCATACTACAAAAATTTAATAGGTTCTTTTGGAACAAACACTTCAAACTAGCTCTTCTTTGTTGTCCTGGACCCCAAAATAGGCCTATTTTACAAAGAGACTCATATTTTAAATCTTCCCAAACCTAAAATTTTGATGGGGCAGCATTAAATAGTGTTCAAAACTAGAAAATCCACAATTAATTTTGGAAGATACGCTTCCCAAGACACTATTTTACTAAACCCTCATTTTGAGCCATTTTTCACGAGGTTTTTATGGAAGTCAATGTTCCCAAGCTTCCCACTCTACAAAAACTCTTCAAACATGAATAATTAAGCCTACAAAAACTTAATCTTACCTTAAAATTTGCTTCCCCCAAGTTTGATAGACATTCACTTACTAAACCCACCATATTTCACCTAAAAGTTGTCTTATGAAAGATGTGCGATGCAATGGATGTAATCATTGATATGAATGTAATCAGGGATGTGATCTTTGTGGCTCAGGGAATGATTCTAATACGTTAGTTTTTTTTGCTAGGATGATAGTTTTCTAAAGGGAGAAAGGAATTAGGCGGTTTGAGTTGTTGTCCCTATAGATTGTGAGTGGAAAAGAGCATGGCTAGTGAGGTTTAAGGTTAGGGTTTCATCAAAAAAGTGAGGGAAGTGATATCCCTTGTTCTTTTAAGCATGTACAGGCTTGAATAAAGGTGTTTGAGTTGGTTTGAAGGTTTCAGAAAGAGTGGAATATAGTTTTCCAAGTTACCCTCATGTCATTGGCTTGAAACAAGGGTTTCATGAATAGGCATTTGGGAAAGACAATATTTGCAAACCAAGGGTGGATTTGGTGGTTTTGAGGGCTAGTGAGAGCTTCCCCATTGGTTTCCTGGGCTAGTTGTATGAGTAGAGCAACGTGTCTTTGTAAATTTGGTGTAATTGGCCTTGTGGGCAACATTATTTCTTGTTTTTGTGTAAGTTGTTCCAAAAGAGTCATATGTGGGTTTCAAGTATGTTGAGGGGGACTGAAATAGGTCTCTACAATGATTATTATTTCTAGGGGTTGTTAAGAGTTTGAGATAGTTAAGTTGATAGAATTGAGTCTACTGACCTTCAATGAAACATTCCTTTCTTACAACCTGCATAAAATAAGAAGTAAGTCACAACCCACTCTATTTTCCATCCTGCAACTATGATATGAATTTTGTGTTTGTACATATGAATAGATATTGAAATGAAGTGTTTTACTAAAGGTAAGGGTTGTCATAAAACAAGAAGGTGAACTTCAAAACATTGTTCTGTTACAGTCTGCTTAAAATAAGAAGTGAGTCACAACCCAGTGTGTTTTCCATCATGCAATTGTTATGTGCATTTTGTGTTCGAAACATATGAAGACATATTGAAATGGAATGTTTGGTGTAAGTAAAGGTTGCCACAAAACAAGAAGGTGAACTTGAAAAATTGTTTTGTTATAGTCTATAGAAAATAAAATGAGTCACAATTCACTGTGTTTTCCATCTTGCAACTGTGATTTGCATTTTGTGTCCGTAACATATGAAAAGATATTGAAATGGAGTGTTTTCCTGAAATAATGGTTTTCATAAAACAAGGAGATGAACTTCAAAACATTATTCTGTTATAGTCTGCATAAAATCAGAAGTGACTTACAACCCAGTGTGTTTTCCACCATGAAACTGTTATGTGCATTTTTTGTTTGAAACATATGAACAAATATTCAAATGGAATGCTTGGTGAAAGTAAGGGTTGCCATAAAAGAAGAAGGTGAACTTGAAAACATTTTTTTGTTACGGTCTGCATAAAATAGGAAGTGAGTCATAACCCACTGTATTTTCCACCATGAAATTGTTATGTGCATTTTTTGTTGGAAACATATGAACAGATAGTGAAATGGAATGTTTGGTGAAAGTAAGGGTTGTCATGTATCAACATATTCTTTTTAGTTATTCAATGGGAAGCAATGCTTTGAGTTAGAAAGATACATAAGTGCAATGAATATAATCAATGATATGAATATAAACTGCAAAAATATATTTTCTACAATTCATTAGTTCAACTCATCTGATTGCAACAAATAGAATGCTCACATTATTTGCCATGTTGGAAAATACACTGTCCATACATAGTTCTAGTTCATTATGAAAAGTTTTCTTTCACTTTGAATTTTTTTAGCAACTGTTTCGTGTGTTTCTAATTAGATAATGTCATTGTATGTGCTGAAATTTTTTCATTCTCTTTTCTTTCAGGCATTGTTCTTCCTATTGTTCGACTCGTGTGTTGCCATATGCCCATTGGAGATACTGCACGTGTTGCCTCATTCAATTCCAAACAATAGGTACAATCTCTTTAGTTCTAGCATTATCTATATCTTCCACTGTGCTTGCTTATTTTTCATTGTTTCCATTGCATTGACAATGTCTTTCTAATTCGAGAATGCAGGTGTACCTTCTGAAAAAGTTGTTTTGTCTTTCATTTCAGGAATTTTAGTACTTGTTGTAGTTCTATAGAATATGTCCCATAGTTCTCGAGCATGGGTAGCTATTTGGTTGACCAACTACCACCTGTATCTTCCATGCAATATTCTTGCTCGAATTGAGGAATTGAGCCTCTTGTACAGGTTGCGGGAAAAGATGTTAAGGAGAATTAATAGAAAAGTGCCAAACCGCACAGATTTACACTATGATAATTATGCTCACTTCTTCAATGTCTTTGGTGTATGGGAATATATGGGCATGGACGTTCAATATTACAATCTACAAATAGAGATTGTCAATTTATGTGATTAGCCAATGTCTCTTTATCAAGAAATTCGAGACCTTTTCCTAGCTGGATGCATCTGGAAGGTGTGCATTAGACCAACAGTTATCATATGCAAGCACAATCTTATAGACCAGCTAAGCATGAGGTTTATGAGATTCCTCAAGGGGGAATCTCTAATTAGTAATAACATCCTGTGGAGGAATAGTTGTTGGTCGTGTTCAAATTCAACCACATTGTTAGGTTTGAGATCTATTGTGTTAGGCCCTCCTTTAGCCTGCTACATGAGAATTACGGGGTGCCAACATTGTATGCTATCAATTCCAACTTGACAATTAGAGTGCGAAAAATTATTTCAGATGCTAAGAATGCAAAGTTTATACCTGTTCATAAATGGTTGACATAGTTCTCAGTATTAGCAGTGTTAAATGTGGATTGTAATTTTCTTCAGATTATATAATATTGACTCGAAATGTTTTTGCATTTCACTATGTGATGCACATTGTTCTTATAAAATCTTAAGGTGAACTTGAATACACTATTTTGTTACAATCTACATAACAGACACTTTTGTCTTTCAAGAAGAATTGAGAAGCGAGGGACAACCCTCTATGTTTTCCATTCTGCAACTTTTCTTGTGCATCTTCTCTTTGAAATGTATAAGGATATTGAAATGGAATGTTTGCTACAAGTAATGGGTTGTTAGAAAATATGAAGGTGAAATTTAATACACTATTTTGTTATAGTCTGCATAATAGAAACTGTTCTCTTAGAACAAGATTTCAGAGGTGAGGGACAACCCTGCGTGTTTTCCATTCTGTAACTTTTTTTTCAACATAGTGTGTTCCAAACGTATAAGGAAATTGAAATGGAATGTTTTCTACAAGTAAGGGTTGTAATAAAATATGAAGGTGAACTTAAATACACTTTTTTGTTGCACTCTTCATAATATAAAGTGTTGTCTTTGATGCAATAGCGAAAAAATCAATGACACGCTCTATTTTTTAGTTATTTTCCTGCATTTTTTGTGTTTGAGGCCATACTACAGCCATGTTCTGGGGATAAATCATCTCCTCATCCATTGTACATGATAGCTTTGTGAGTCTACTTTATGATTCATTTGGTTTCATATAAATCCATTTACAATTCTCAAAGATATTGAAGTTTTTCTCTAGGTGGCTAAAACCCTGTGTTAGGGTAAACAGTGTATAATAAAATTTGTGTTTGTGAGATATGCACCGTTGGAATCTCCTAAAAATTAGTGAGAGGAATGTTTTATGAGTATTATAAATGATGTGAAGTTTGAAGAGCATGGTAAGGTGGTTTTGGGTAGTTATCATGAAGCCTAAGGTCTGGAAAAATGCATAAAATCTATAAATGTCTTTGTACATTGGTGACTTGATGAGTTTTGTTTGTGGAATATGAGTCGTTGTTGTGTAATTTTTTTTTTAAAATGCTTTTGGGAATAGGTGACTCCATTCCAAGATAGGAATTGGTGAATTAATGAGTATTTGGTGACCATTTATTGACTTTCCTGTTAGGACAGAGTTGTCAAAAGGTGTAGATTGAATAGTATTTGGAGTGTTTAGAATTTCCTTCCTTGAAAGGCTAAAAATACATTGAAGATTCATTCAAACAAAGTATTTTACATGCCATGGAACTAAGTTAAGAGTGTAAGAGAGTATTTTGTTATTTTTTGTCAAATTGAATGATTAAAGGAAGCCTAATTAGGCCAATTAAGGAAAGTCTATTTTGAAAGTTCACATATTGAGATGTTTAAGTTAGGGATTTCTTTTTGTCAGTTTTTGTTGGTTAAATTATTTTGAGGAATCTACCAGAGGTTTTTGGGCCTGGTTTTCAGTTTGGGTATTTTCAAACAAGGGTTTTCTGAAGGAAAGTTTCCTAAAAGGTGGAGTTTTCCAGTTTAGTTATCTAAGTTGTTTGCAATAGCATAGCGAGTTGAGTTGTTTGACCCCTACATTGTCATCAAAAATTTCTTGCAAGAAATAAAAATATGAAGGTGAAATTCAATACATTGTGTTCTTACGGTGTGCATAACAATGACTATTGTCTTTTAACAAGATTTGAAAAGTGAGGGACAACCCTCTGTGTTTTCCATCCTGCAACTTTTTTTGTGCATCTTGTTTTCCAAATGTATAACGATATTGAAATGGAATGTTTGTTGCAAGTAAGGGTGGTTATAAAATATGAAGGTGAACTTCAATACATTGTCTTCTTATGGTGTGCAGAACACTAACTGTTGTCTTTGAACAAGATATCAAAAGTGTGGGACAACCCTGTGTGTTTTCCATCTTGCAACTTTTTTTTGTGCATCTTGTCTTCCAAATGTATAACGATATTGAAAGGGAATGTTTGCTGCAAGTAAGGGTTGTTATAAAATATTAAGGTGAACTTCAATACACTGCGTTGTTAGAGTTTGCATAACATAAAGTGTTGTCTTTCAAGAAGAATTGGGAAGCGCTATGTGTTTTCCATCCTGCAACTCTTTTTTTTTGGTGTGAAACGTTTGCTGCAAGTAAGGGAAGTTATAGAATATGAAGGTGAACTTCAATACATTGTGTTCTTATGATGTGCATAACAGTAACTATTGTCTTTCAACAAGATTTTAAAAGTGGGGGACAACCCTATGTTTTTTCCATCCTACAACTTTTTTTCTGTGGATCTTGTGTTTCGAATGTATAACGATATTAAAATGGAATGTTTGTTGCAAGTAAGGGTGGTTATAAAATATGAAGGTGAACTTCAATACACTGTGTTCTTATAGTATGCATAATAGTAAGTGTTGTCTTTGATGAAGAATTGAGAAGGGACGGACAACCCTCTGTGTTTTCCATCCTACAACTTTTTTTCTTCTTTTGTGTGTGGAAATTTTGCTACAAGAAAGGGCAGTTATAAAATATGAAGGTGAACTTCAATACATTGTCTTCTTACAGTGTGCATAACACTAACTATTGTCTTTGAACAAGATTTCAAAAGTGTGGGACAACCCTGTGTGTTTTCCATCCTACAACAATTATGTAAAATTTGTGTTTGAAACATATGAACAGATAGTGAACAAGAGTGTTTTGTTGAAAGTAAGGGGTGTCATAAAGCAAGAAAGTGAACTTGAAAACATTCTTTTTTTACAGTCTAGAAAAAATAAGAAGAGAGCCACAACCCACTGTGTTTTCCATGATGCAAATGTTATGTAAATTTTGTGTTGGAAACATATGAGCAAATATTGAAAAAGAGTGTTTTGCTTAAAGGGTTGTCAAAAAACAAGAAGGTGAACTTCAAAACATTCATTTCTTATAGCCTACATAAAATAAGAAGTGAGCCACCACCTACCGTGTTTTCCATGATGCAACTGTTATGTAAATTTTGTGTTGGAAACATATGAGCAAATATTGAAGAAGAGGGTTTTTCTCAAAGTAAGGGTTGTGAACAAACAAGAAGGTGAACTTCAAAACATTCATTTCTTACAACCTGCATAAAATAAGAAGTAAGCCACAACCCACTATGTTTTTCATGATGCAATTGTTATGTAAATAATGTGTTGGAAACATATGAACATATATTGAAGAAGAGTGTTTTGCTAAAAGTAAGGGTTGTCAACAAACAAGAAGGTGAACTTCAAACCATTCTTTTGTTACATTCTACATCAAATAAGAAGTGACTCACCACCCACTGTGTTTTCCATCATGCAACTGATATGTGCATTTTGTGTTCCAAACATATGAATAGATATTGAAATGGATTTTTTGGTGAAAGCAAGGGTTGTCATAAAAAAAGAGGGTGAACTTCAAAACATTGTTTTGTTAAATTCTACATAAAAAAAAGTGGTCATTCAACAAGAATTTAGAAGGGAGTCACAACCCAATGTGTTTTCCATCATGCAAATATTATCTGCATTTCCTATTGGAAATGTATGAAGAGATATTGAAATGGAATATTTGTTGAAACTAAGGGTTGTTAAAAATTATGAAGCTCAACTTCAATATATTGTTTTCTTACAGTGTGCATAACAAAAAGTGGTAGTTGCATGTGCTTACATTTGTAAGAAATTTTGACATAAATAATAAGACTTGAGGTGGCATTTCCTACCATTATTTTATGGCATTTGATAGTCTATAATGAAATTTTACATGGAAACAAAAAGTGTCATGAAATCTACAAGAACATAGTCTTATATTTTATTTAATTAAGAGCAAAAAATGCTTTTGACCCAGAGCTATGAATTGGTGAGGTCACAAATGGGGGACCTCATCCCCAATTTAAATTGTCAAAAAGTAAACCCCAAAGGGATTGGAGCCTTGATGGAAAGATTAAAAATACAACTTAACAATCACACAATGGCACTCTTGGCAGAAGACCGTAGTCTTCAAACATACCAAAGTACTAAAATTCCACACGATAATTGATCAAAAATTATAGGATTAGAGATAATGTAATTCCACACCATAATTGTTCAATAATTACATGATCAAAGATAATGCAATTCCACACCTTAATTGTTCAATAATTACATGATCAAAGATATTGAAATGTGCTTACATTTGTAAGTAAGATGACATACATAAATAAGTTTTCGTAATGAAGTAACTGACATAGGACAATGTGTTTTCCAACACTGCAAGCAATGCAAGCATTTTATTTTTTCCCATCACATCGAAAAAGGAAATGCCATTTTTGTTAGAATCCAAGATCACCTGCATGCAAGATGGATACCTGTCACATGCAAAAGATATGAAGAACCGAAAAAGATGTTCTCTGTAAACCTCTCAGTAAAAATGCATTAAGAGAATCGATTATTACAATGTGATCAATCCTTATGAAGGAGATCAAGAAACCCTAAAAGGAAACCCTAAATGAAACCCTAGTGTGCACACTTAATAATTAATAATTAATTATTAATGTGCCTAAGTTTAGCTTAAGTAATAAAGAGGAATAAGTGACTTAATTAATTAATCAATGTGATGTAATTAATTAAGCATAATAACTTATTACTCTAACACCCCCCCTTAAGATGAACTTAGGAAGAAGATAAAACACTAGAATAGGATGCATGAAAGCAAAGATGGGTCCCGGCAACTAGGCCTGATCAGGTACCCATTTACAAATGCAGGAAAGAAGTAAGAGAAGGAAAAACCCAGTGGGACAAAACCCCCCTTACAATGAGATAACATGTTGCAAAGAAGCACTGGAAGAATTCTGTAGAGTAACACTGGAACTTGATATAGGCAAGCAAGGAAATATTCTTCTGTATACTACTGAAACCGGATGAGAGTCACTGATTGACTCAAGGAATCATGATTAAAGCAACAGAAGACCCGATGTCACGGAACACTCGAAAACTCCAAACTGAAACAACTCTGGAATCTATGAAGCAGCAAGCAATTATTGAATGATGTATTACTGAAAATGAAGTGCAAAGATGCAAGATGCACTCTCCCAACTGCCAAAATATCCAAGTAATCGCCAAACAACCCATCGGGCCAAATCTGGACTAATTGATAAACCTAGGATAGATACAGAAAAAGTGCATGGACAGCAACATAGAGCTCCTCAATACCTTTCCGACGCTTCAAACGAGGCGAAAAACGGAGATCGTGACAAAAAGTTATGAGCTCGGAAGCATAAAATGTACATCTGACTTCAAACAGCAATAAATAAAGGAAAATAGTAAAATACTGAAAAATAAATAGCACTACTAGAAAGTGCTCGGAACTAGCTTTCCGGCGATATCTTGTTTGCCCGATTTTGATACTGTATGCCCAAGTTATGGCCAAAAGAAAAAAACTGCTCTTTTAGGAAAAACTAGGGTTAGGAGGGGGCAAAGAGGTCGTACGGCCGATGACGTCATGCTGACGTCACCCATTCACGAGCTTAAATTTGACGGCCCTCTGGCCGTCAGTGGAAAAATCTCCCCCCTGCAAAATGAAAAAAATTTTGGCCCTTGGTCCTGCATATGACCGCGGGCTGGCGGGCTGGTGCTAGGGGTTGAGGATCTGGTTTTCCATATGACCTGCGCCTGTCTTGCTGGGGGCTGGGCCCGGGCGGGGGCTGGGCGCATAGCGCCCGGTCCCCCATAGAACCCTGGCCGGTGCTGCGGAGGCCCGCGGGGGCTGAGATCGGGTGAGGCGGTGTGTTGGGGGCGCCGCCCGGTGGCCGCCACTCCTGGTGGCCGCCGGGTGGCGGCGGTGGCCGCCTGCCTTCTGTGCGGGCGGCGCCCAAAACTTCAAAAAAATTCAATTTTTTTAATATTTTTTTTTGAAATTTTTCAAAAAAATGCATCGATCTGCGTGCTGGGGAGGCTGTACGGCCCCCCAGACAAAAAAAATTTGCCTCCCGACCAACTTGCACCAAAATTGACGAAACGACAGGCGTTTTTAGGGTTTTGGGATGCTGCAAACACGATGGCGACGTCCGTTTGAGCCCATTGTGTCCCAAAATAATGGCTACCCCCAGATCTTGCAGAAAAGATGCCTGTGGAAACCCTTGCACTTGAAACTCACAAAAGGCCATATCTTCAGATCACGAACAGCAGGCAGGTCCGAGCTCGATACCATGTTAGAATCCAAGATCACTGCATGCAAGATGGATACCATCACATGCAAAAGATATGAAGAACCAAAAAGATGTTCTCTGTAAACCTCTCGGTAAAATGCATTAAGAGAATCGATTATTACAATGTGATCAATCCTTATGAAGGAGATCAAGAAACCCTAAATGAAACCCTAGTGTGCACACTTAATAATTAATAATTAATTATTAATGTGCCTAAGTTTAGCTTAAGTAATAAAGAGGAATAAGTGACTTAATTAATTAATCAATGTGATGTAATTAATTAAGCATAATAACTTATTACTCTAACAATTTTTACTCAACCAACTAGTTATCAAAATTGAAAGTGGACTTGATTAAATTTTTGGAGTGTATAAAATATAAAACATTTCATGAAATATGCAAGTGGACTTAAATGCATTTATGGAGCATAAAAAATAATTACTGATCATAAGGAAATAACTAATAGGGGACAATGTGTTTTCCAAAACTGCAATGAATGCAAGCACTTTATGTGTTCCAATCACATGGAAAAGGAAATATGCCATTTCCACTCTACCTAATAGTCGTTCTAAAAATTGAAAGCGGACTTCATTTCTTTTTGGGAGCATACAAAATAAAGACATTTTGAGAAGCAAATAATTGACAGGGGACAGTGTGTTTTCCAACACTGCAAGGAATGCAATCATTTTATTTGTTCCAATCACATGGAAAAGGAAAATCTTCCATCTCCACCCTAGCAAAGACTTGCTCTAAAAATTCAAAGTGGAGTTCATTGCATTATTGGTCATAACGAAAGAAATACTTATCATAGCAAAATAACTGACAGGGGACTGTGTTTTCCAAGAATGCAAACACTACTAGCATTTTATTTGTTCCAATCACATGGAAAAAGGAAATATGCCATCTACAGTCAACAAAATACTTGTTCTAAAAATTGAAAGTGGACTTCATTACATTCTTGATTGTAACGAAACAATTACAAGGCTATGAAAATTCTGATATGAAATGGATAACAATTATGTGTTCCAATGACATGAAATTAGTATATATGTTTAGCATAATTGTTCAATAATCAAATAATTAGAGAGGCCCATGAAAAGTATTGTATCAAATGTATAACAACATAGTTTGAAACATATGAAAATGGTATATCTCTACACCACAATTGTTCAATAATCAAATAATGAAACCCACAATGCATAATCAGTATTCAGAACTTGTCTCATCAATTCCTATGTTGCCTATTCTTTGCAATCAAGTTCATGCCTGTGTAATAAATGGCACGTTTCTTACGGTCCTTGTGTATTTTGAGAGGGGTGATTTCAATTCCACGGACCCTCATAGACGATGAACGTGAAACAATAGATTTCTTCATAGGCTATGCTTTTTCCTTGGCAGGTTTAACACCTTCACCCTATAGCAAACAATTAATGAGAATTAAGGTATGCATGGAAACAATATATGTAGTATGATATATATACAACATATCATTTATGTGTACCTTTGGAAAAAAATGCTTCATCTCGATGAGCTTCCATACGATGAAGCCACCCACGCACTCTCGGATGGTCTCTGTGCTAGGATGTGGAAAAGGAACATAGCATTCACTAGCAATGGCCTCAACAATGTTGACTCTCACACAATTTTTTGGGTGCTTAAAGCAGTGGGTGTGAGCGTTTCTGTTGACAACATGTACAATTCCTTTGGCAATCTGTTTACACTGCCTCCAAAGTTCGATGTGATCACCAACCTTAAAATTTATTCCCTTGAACTCTATCATCTGTTCATCTACCAGATTTGGCTACAATGGAAACATCATTGACGTGAAGCATAATTGAAGGCACATTAAAAGATTCATAAAGCAATAAGAAAAAAATTATGGAAGTGTGTTGGGTTTGATACTGATATAGATGGCACGTCGCAGCTCTCCTCGTCCCCATGTCCATCTTTATTGCCATCTCCCCCTTGCAGGCCAATGCTCTCCTCGTCCCCGTGTCCATATTTATTACCCTCTCCCACTTGCAAGATAGTGCTCTCCACATCTCCATGTCCATCTTTATTAGCCTCTCCCACTTGAAAGATAGTGCTCTCCTCATCCCCATGTCCATCTTTACTACCCTCTCACACTTGAAAGCAAGTGCTCTCCCTGTCCCCGTGTCTATCTTTATTACCCTCTCCCATTTGCAAGGCAATGCTCTCCCCATCCCCATGTCCATCTTTATTACCCTCTCCCACTTGCAAGACAATGCTCTCCCCATCCCCATGTTCGTATTTGTTTCCATCTCCCCCTTGCAGGCTAGTGTTCTCCTCATCCCCATGTCCATCTTTATCACCCTCTCCCACTTGCAAGCCAGTGCTCTCCCCATCCCCATGTCCATATCTGTTACCTAGTTCCACATGCAAGCCAATGTTCTCCCTGTCTTGATGTCCATCTCTATTACCCTATCCCACTTGGAGGCCAGTGCTCTCCCTATCCACATGTCCATCTTTATTTCCCTACCCCACTTGCAGACCAATTCTCTCCCCATTCGAATGTCCATCTCTATTAGCATCTCCTATTTCAATTGCAATGACATGGACAATTAGGTCAAGGCCAACACTATGTTGTTCATCCTTGCCCTATAATAGCAGGAATTCAAAGGTCATTTCAAATTCAGTTGCATGTAGCCAACTCATTGAAATAATAAAAAAAAAATTAAATAAAAGAATTGTAATTCACCGTTTCTTCTAGTTCCTCCATGTCAAGGCACCTTAACACTTTTGACCGTATATGCTCCTTCTTCTTCTTCTCAACATTGTTAGACAGTGGGTTGGGAGGAACAACATCATCTTGTTCTTCCATGGAATTCGCTTCATCTTCCCTTGAACTTGGTTGGAGGGCAGGTCTCCATTGTTCATCATTGCCTTGTAATAGAAGGAATTGAAACGTCACATAAAATTTAGATGCATGCAATGAATTCATTGAAATAATCAAAATAAACATTAAATAGAAGATTTGGAAATCACCATTTCTTCTCAGTTCTTCTTGTGAGGGCGTGAGGAATCTTTAGACCATATAAGCTCCTTCTTCTTCCTCTCAACATTGGTAGATGGGGGGTTGGGAGGAACAACATCATCTTCTTCTTCCATGTCATCTGCTTCCTCTTCCAAATCAATAGTATCTTATTGGAGGGAAGGACTCCATTGTTCATCAATTCCCTATAATAGCAGGAATTGAAATGTCACATCAAGTTCAAATGAATGCAACAAATTCATTGAAATAATCTAAACAAACATTAAACAGAATATTTCAAAATCGTCATTTCTTCTTGTTTCTTCTTGTGAGGGTGTGAGGAATCTTTAAACTGTATACGCTCCTTCTTCCTCTCAACATTGGTAGATAGGGGGTTGGGAGGAACAACATCATCTTCTTCTTCCATGTCCTCTACTTCGTCTTCGAAATCAATAGTATCCTATTGGAGGGAAAGACTCTATTCATCATTTCCTTGTAATAACAAGAATTGAAACATCACATCAAATTCAGATGCATGCAATGGATTCATTGAAATAATAAAAAAAATTAAATAGAATATTTTGAAATCACTATTTCTTCTTGTGAGGGCGTGAGGAATCTTTAGACCGTATATGGTCCTTCTTCTTCTTATTCTTCTCAATGGTATATAATGGGTTGGGAGGAACAACACCATCTTGTTCTTCCATGGAATGCGCTTCGTCTTCCCAATCAGGAGTATCCTCTTCGAGGGCATGACTCCATTGTTCATCGTTTCCCTGTAATAATAAGATTTCAAATTTCACATCACATTTAGATGCAAGCAACCAATTCATTGAAATAATAAAAAAAGCATTAAATAGAATATTTGGAAATCACTGTTTGTTCTCGCTTCTTCTTTCAAGGGCAGAAGGAAAATTTAAACTGTATATGCTCCTTCTTCTTCTTCTTCTAAATGTTATACAGGAGGTTGGGAGGAACAACATCATCTTGTTCATGCATGACCCCCACTTCGTCTTCCAACTCAAGAGTATCCTCTTCGAGGGAAGGACTCCACTGTTCATCATTCCCCTGTAATAGCAGGACTTGAAACATCACATCAAATTTAGATGCATGCAACGAATCATTGAAATAATCAAAACAAACATCAAATATAAGATATTGAAATCACTGTTTGTACTTGTTTCTTCTTGTGAGGGCATGAGGAAAATTTAAACCGTACATGCTTCTTCTTCTTCTCAATGTTAGACAGGGGGTTGGGAGGAACATCATCTTGTGCTTCTGTGGGAAATGCTTCATCTTACAATGCAACAAAAACCTGCTCAAGGGAAATACTTCATTGTTCATCGTTGTTGTGTAATAGGAGGAATTGATACATTGCATCAAACTCAGATGCATGCAACCAATTCATTCAAATAATAAAAAAAAACATTAGATTAAATAGAATATTTCGAGATCACCGTTTCTTGTCATTTCTTCTTCAAAGGGTGCCTTGAAACTTTCAACCATTTACGATGCTTCTTCTGAATGTTAAACATAGGGTTGGGAGGAACAACATCATCTTTGTCTTTCGTAGGCACAACTTCCTCTAGTGAATCAACACTACTTTGCTGGGAGGAAGAAATTGCTTTTCGACCATCACCTTGTCATGTCATGTAAGTTAACATTAAGTGAACCTTGTATGCATTAGAACAAAAAATATGAAGCAAGGAAAATTCAAATTTAACAATTCAGTTCGACATTACCATTCCTTCCTGTCTCTTTCTCTTCTGTAATTGTAATATTATTTTCCTTCTATGCTCCTTCCTCTTGTGACTGTTGTATAACACCATTAGCTTCTTCACCTCATCCTTTCATTGTTGGGGAAGTTGAAGGAATCTTTGTTTCCCATACTTTTGACGGACACGTCTAATAACACACTTTTGTTGTAGATGCTATCGTAGATTCATTTGGTACTCTGTATTTTCCATCTTTAGAAGGTACTCTTTCAATTTATCAGGGGGAGGAGCAGTTTTTTTGGTTCCCCCCCAAACCGATTTTGGCCATGCTTTGGTGGCTCAAGAATAGGAAGGTGGTGATACTGAAATATATGCATGTTGAACACTCTCCAATCATAATAATTTCTCATACATTCTTCTACAATACAATAATATTTATATATCTACCATTCAACACTTCTCTTCTGTATTCAGCAGCAACTTGCACAACAAATTTGGAAAAGAAAATCGCTTAACATATTTGATATTCAAACAAATTGAATGCACAACATATACACACAACCAAACGATGCAATAATTCAGTTATTATATCTACCTTCATGTCCACCACATCACCCCTTGCTTCATTGGGTCCCTCTCCATCCTTAGGGTCTCCCTTTGCACACTTTTCATTGTGTTCATGGACTATGGCAAGAGCGTGATGGTCTCCCTGATTATTTTCCTGAATCAAAGGAATGATATACTGCCAAAATCAACATATTTGTAACAGACATGATATTTTATTACTGAAATTGTAAAGCATTCTGATTGACACATATGAAGGAAAGGGAAATTGGAAGTTCACAATCAATTACCGAACACGTTGTTGCCTTAGGGTTCACCATTTTCCTAAAATGATCAGACTTCCTCTGTACCGCAGTTGTTACCTCCTGATTAAAACATTCCCACTTTCCAGTCAACATCATAACCACTTATGAGAGATTAAAATTATACATTTGATTGTATCTTGTAATTACCATATCTTACCTGCACGTTTCGTGAACGTGACCACCCCGAAGAAGATGTGCTACTACACACCCTTTCAGGTGTTTTGTCCACCTCAATGACATTCTTTGGTGTAGGAAGCAATTTCCCTTTTATAGCACACATCCTTGGTTTCCTATAAACTGTAAAATTGTTGCAAGTGTTATGAACAGTTAAAGTTCCAAAATTTATTGCACCATTTGCAGTAATCAAGCATATATTTTTTCAATCAAAAGAAGAATTTGAAACACACAACCCACACTATTGTAAAATTCTATACAAGTAACCCATTGTGTTTTACAACATGTGATTATTTTGTCCATTTGTTTTTTCAATCACATGAAGATATTGAATTGCAATTTATACCATAACTAATAGTTGTAATTTTTGGAGGTGCCTTTTTTACATTCATACAGTGTAAATAAGAACAGATTTTCAAGACATTCAAACTGCTATCTAAATTTTTAGGTTGGAAAACATAGGGTGTTATACACCGTGCAACCCACAAACTGTTCTAAAACCCTTTACAAGAAACAACCCTATTGGTTACTCCCCCCACCTCGATTTGGTTAACGAGGTTTTCCCTCACTTCTCTATTCTTCTTCAAAGACAACACTTTCTATTATGCAAACTATAAAAAAACACTGTATTCAAGTTCACATTCATATTTTATAACAACCCATTACATGCAACAAATATTCCATTTGAATATCATAAAACGTTTCGAAGAGAAGATGCACAAAAAATTTGCAGGATGGAAAACACAAAGGGTTGTCCCACACTATTCAAATCTTGTTGAAAGACAATAGTTAGTGTTATGCACACCATAAGAAGAAAATGTATTGAAGTTCACCTTCATATTTTATAACTTCCCTTGCTTGCAGCAAAAGTTGCAGGATGGAAAAAACAGAGGGTTGTCCCTCGCTTCTCAATTCTTCTTGAAAGACAACACTTTTTCTTATGTAGACTATAAGAAAATAGTGTATTGAAGTTCACCTTCATGTTTTATAACAACCCTTACTTGCAAAAAACATTCCATTTCAATGCCATTATACATTTCGAACACAAGATGCACAAAAAAAGTTGGATGGAAAATACACAGGGTTGTCCCCCCACCCACCCCCCCAGTGCGACAACATTTCATGACAACTGGGAAACTTTCAAGCATACCTTTCTCATTTCCAAAACATGCACTTCTCTCCATCATACATGGATGACACCTTCCAACAACATGGAGCTAAGTGGATGAGATTGTGGAAGAGGTGGTGAAGTGTGCTAGAGAGAAGAGCTTGTTTTGCAAATATTGCAAAGTATCTTGAAAGATGCCTAGTTTTCATGAAATGTTGACATGTCTTTTATGTAAAGCTTGTATCGGGCATGGAGAGGTCGACGTTTTCATAGAATGCCAAGGCCAATAATGTGTAATTGCAGGTTGGAAAACACTGGGTGTTATTATACCTGCAAACCAAATACAATTTACAAACCCTTCACAAGTAACATCCCAATTTGTTAATCACCCCTTAGTTGAGTTTGGATGCTTTTATATATCCCGCACCTGCAACTCCACCCCATGATCTCAAACCTTCAAATTTCAACGTGTAGAATGAAAGAACTCACAACACATAGTGTTTTCCAATTGCCAATTATTTTCCACATTACGATGTCCCATCATAGGGTTTTTGTATGTTATGATGCCTCTGACATGCATTCTTCTAGGGATAATAGTGACATCCAATTGCAAGGAAAAATCTAATCTCCCTACAAAATATAGTAGAATTAAGCTATTATCCCTGAAAAAACATGTGTTTGAAATGATAACATAATCAAATGTAAATGATATCAATTTTCCACAATCCATATTGATTATTGCTAGTTGATTTGTGGATTTGATTGTGTAAGAATTTTTGCATTAACATTTCAAATCACATTCTATGATCCAACATTAGGATGAAGAAGACAACATCAGTCATCATGATGTTGGGTCATAGAGTTTGATTTGCAATGTTGATGCAAAAATTCTTACACAATCAAATCCACAAATCAACTAGCAATGATAAGCAAACATGTCCTATCCCTGAAGAAGGGAAATACATTATCATGTGTAAGCCATGTCACAGGGAGATCACCTTTTTCAATTGGGAGCAGGCTATTCTCCCTACAAAAAATGCATGTCACATGCATCATAACAATCATCTTATTTTCAAAATAATTGTTCAAAATGGACAAAAAGCCCAAAACATGTCATTGAAAACCATTATTTGCAATTAGTAAAAAGCCCAGACGAGATCCCATTTTTGACGCCATTTTCCACAACTATGTTTTGTAGGGTTGTAGAAAGCAATGAGAAATATGAAATTTTGCAATTACCTAATGAAATGACTGACAACCCATTGTGGAAATATGGGTGAAATTATTGAATAATTTTTAGAGAAATCATAAACCATGCACAATATGTAAGAGTTTTGTTTTAGTATACTCCAAGAATGTAATGAAGTCCCCTTTCAAATTTCACTTTGCTACAGTCGAAATCTCATTTCACTTTCTTCATCTGATTGGAACAAAACACCCCAATGGAAAAGGTGGTCAGACGGACAAATAACACCAATGGAAAGACTTGATGGTCAAATGTTAACTCTGTGGCATGTCCTGGAGCCAGGAAAACATGTCAGCACCAACGAGTTTTCAAAATCATATCTTGGAATGGAGAAAAACCCAAAAATACATGGCATTCAAAACCATTTTTTGCAAATAGTAAAAAGAGGTGCCAATAATGTAATGAAGTCCACTTTCAAATTTTGGAACAACTCTTTGGTACAGTCCAAATTTCATTTCGGTTTCTTTATCTGGTTGGAACAAATAAAATGCTCGCATTATTTGTAGTGTTAATGGAAAACACACTATCTCTTCTCACTTGTAGGGGGTTTTAGAATAGTATATGCATTGCTTGTTTCTTAACAACTAGGGTTTTCCAACATGCATACTTACTAAACAGAAACAATGTCTTCAAGAGCTTTTGTAATATAGACAGTCTCAATGTATTCAAAAGCCCTTTTAAAATTTATAAGGACTTTTAATTTGGCAAAAATTGCATTTAAATTTCACATGACTGAAAAAAAAAAGTGCACAAAATAATTGCAATTTGGAAAACCTAATGTTGGATTTCAGTTATTTCAATGTCCTTGTTTAAATGTAAAGGGTTGTCTCATGGTGGGTTGCTTGATTCTTAACAACCACAGTTTTGCAACATGGAATGTTACAAGATAGTATGAATGTCTTTTAAATCACACATTTGATTGTTGTGTTTAAATTTATCACCATTGAAAAAAAAAAGTACACAAAATAATTATAAATGGGAAACACAGTGTTGGGTTTCAGTTATTTGAATCTCCTTGTTTAAATGTAAAGGGTCATCTCATGTTGGGTTTCTTGCTTCTTAACACCCATGGTTTTGCAACATGGAATGTTACAAAACAGTATGAAAGTCTTTGAAATCACACCTTCCATTGTTGTGTTTAAGTTTCAAGTATATAACAAATTGCATGCTTCATAACACACTGCATTTTTCAACCTCCACATCACAACATACCCAAGCCCTTTTCTAGTTTTTAAACCAATATATCTAGGTGTGCATTACAAAAAGAAAGAACACCAATTTCTTTCCATTATTGGCAATAAAGAATAAACTCATTGAGTAGTGCATGTTGGAAAACACAATGTGTTTTGAAGCTTTCCTTTACTTATACCCAATCTGTGTCTTGTAATGAAAATATTCAAACGTATAGATGGTGTTGTATTTTATAAAATAGCACATCTATCATTTAAGGGGGACTCTATTAACCCTTGACACATAGTACGCACTTAATTTTGTTTTGCAACAATTCATGTTGGAAAACCCTAGGTGTTAAGAAACAAGCAACCCATAGTGTTGTAAAACCCTCTGCAACACTATTGGATAGTACCCATCACCTCAATTTGGTCGGTATTCTCCTCCAAGTTGTCCACATGCACTCATACCTTCAGCTTTCCCTTTCAATGTGTAAACTAGAAACAAATAGTATTTTCACCTTTCTTTCTCAAAACAGAAAAGGCTCTGAAAAGGCCCACGTCATTCCCTTCCACTTTTCCCATGTCAAAAAAAAGAAACTTATCGACAAATCTAAGCCGCCTTCTTTTTCACTCGCCAACAGGCAGGAAAACCCACCTAACAGTGTCGTTAACTCCTACCTAACCATCGCCCAGACGTTTGGTCATGTCTGTCGATTTCGTCACTTTTTATTTCCATGTATGTTGTTATTCTAATAGCTCTTTTACAATTTGTCTATTTGTCTATAATATTTAGTGCCAAGTAATGTAGGACAAATTTTCAATTAAGTCTGTGGCGTTATACCCATTTTGCACAAGTTATTGCTACCCATTTGCTTTATGAGTTCTATTTAATACAGTGCATAGAACTATTTCAAGTAATGACTTGTTATATCTACACATCTTTTGTGGTGTGGTGGTCAGATCAAAACATACTAAAAAAGAGCAGAAATAGGATATAGAAATAACATTCTACAAAATTTCCATAAGATGTTAAAAAATAACCATTTATAACTTACTAAATATTCTAGAAAAATAGCGAAATTGTAAAAAGAACTATTACAAAAACACTTAAGAACCACAAAAAAAAATAGATGATGGAAAACTAACATTAAATAAAACTTTTAAATATAGAGAAATATTCAACTCGAGAGACAGAACGGAGATTTAAATTAGGACAGGATCATAGGATGGACTCTCAAGAGGACATATTTTGACCATTTTGTAAAACAGGAAATACTCACAAAATCCTTTGCTACTGCTCACATTTCAAAGTGAAGAACATAGTTCAAGTGAAGAAATTACTGTTACACCTTGTCTAGATATTGATACAATTTCAGGTAACCACAAATATGGTCCAAACTCAAAATCTATGCATGCATTTCCCTTGAACTGGGTTATTTCTTCAACTAGGTTCTTCACTATGAATGTTGTTTGTAAGTAATTTCACATACTTACATGTGCACATATAAAATATATTGGTGAAAGATTTCAAATTAGCGCAAAACACTTAAGAATCACATGAAAATAACAGCTAATTGAAAACCCCAACATTTCACAATTTGGAACAAATCAGAACTTCTAAATGCATAATAAATTTTGGAAATTTAACTGTCCACTACACTTGCGATTCAAGCTATGGCAGCCAGAATCACTTGTATTTACTACATAAGGTTCACATCTCTTGAAGCATCCTTCTCAATCCACCTGCCCTTGTTTTGTTCAATTTTCTTTCCTCGCCTATATCAACCACTTGGAATAAAGACAAGTGTTAGCGATAGATTAAATTGGAAAATTAAAGACATTTGGTGCTAGAAATAATTTTTTTTATTCCAAATTTCACCAATATACAATTTATATGTTTTGTTGAGTGCAAAATTCCAGCTTGCACAGACAATAAACAAACATATTAAACTATACATTGGGAATTCAATTTTCAATTTAACCTATCGCTAGCACTAGTATATATATCAACAATCATATCTACCATTTTTCCATTCTGTTGGAACTGTGAAGCAATGAGCATTAATTATGTTGGAGCAATTCATTTGTTCCAATCAAGAGAAAGCTAAATCGTAAACAAAAAGCACCTATGTATGTAACATGAGATCAAAGTGGCACTTCATTTTCCTCATCTGATTCATGAAAATAAATGTTCACATTATTTGCAGTGTTGGAAAACACACTATCTCCATATAAGTTGTTAAGAAACAAGCAACCCTTATAGTATTTGTAAAACCCTCTGCAATGGAGAGGAGACAGTGTGTTTTCCAACTGTACAAGTAATGCGAGCAATTCATTTGTTCCAATAAGGAGAAAGCTAATTCGTAAACAAAAAGCACCTATTTATGTAACATGAGATCAAATTGGCATTTCATTTTCCTCATCTAATTCAAAAAAATAAATGCTCGCATTATCTACACAATTGGAAAACACACTGTCTCGATATAAGGTGTTAAGAAACAAGAAACCCATATAGTGTTATAAAACCCTCTGCAATAGAGAGGAGACAACGTGTTTTCAAACTGTGCAAATAATATGAGAAATTCATTTGTTCTAATCAGGAGAAAGCTAACTCGTAAACAAAAATAACCTATGTATGTAATGTGAGATAAAAATGGTATTTCATTTTCCTCATCTGATTTGACCAAATAAATGCTCACATTATCTACAGTGTTGGTAAACACACTGTCTCCATATAGGGTGTTGAGAAACAAGCAACCCATATAGTGTTGTAAAACCCTCTGAAATAGACAAGAGATAGTGTGTTTTCCAACTATGAAAATAATGCGAGCAATTCATTTGTTCCAATCAGGAGAAAGCTAACTCATAAACAAAAAGCACCTACTTATGTAACATGAGATCAAAATGGCATTTCAATTTCCTCATCTCATTCGACCAAATAAATGCTCACATTATCTGCATAGTTGGAAAACACATTGTCTCCATATAAGGTGTTAAGAAACAAGCAACCCATATAGTGTTGTAAAACCCTCTGCAATAGAGAGGAGATAGTGTGTTTTCCAACTATGCAAATAATGCAAGCAAATCATTTGTTCCAATTAGGAGAAAGCTAACCTATAAACAAAAAGCACCTATGTATGTAATGTGAGATAAAAATTGCATTTCATTTTCCTCATCTGATTCAACCAAATAAATGCTCACATTATTCGCAGTGTTGGAAAACACACTGTATCCATATAGGACGTTGAGAAATAAGTAACTCATATAGTGTTGTAAAACCCTCTGAAATAGACAAGAGATAGTGTGTTTTCCAACTATGCAAATAATGTGAGCAATTCATTTGTTCCAATCAGGAGAAAGCTAACTCATAAAAAAAAGCACCTACTTATGTAACATGAGATCAAAATGGCATTTCAATTTCCTTATCTCATTCGACCAAATAAATACTCACATTATCTGCATAGTTGGAAAACACACTGTCTCCATATAAGGTGTTAAGAAACAAGCAACCCATATAGTGTTGTAAAACCCTCTGCAACAGAGAGGAGATAGTGTTTTTTCCAACTGTACAAATAATGCAAGCAATTCATTTGTTCCAATCAGGAGAAAGCTAACTAGTAAACAAAAAGCACCTATGTATGTAACATGAGCTAAAAATGGCATTTTATTTTCCTCATCTGATTCGACCAAATAAATGCTCGCATTATTTGCAGTGTTGGAAAACACATTGTCTCCATATAAGGTGTTAAGAAACAAGCAACCCATTTAGTGTTGTAAAACCCTCTGCAACTCAGAGGAGACAGTGTGTTTTCCAACTATGCAATCATCTGATTCGACCAAATAAATGCTCACATTATTTGCAGTGTTGAAAAACACGCTATCTCCATCCTTGACCGCAAGTTCCTCCCCAGCCAATAAACTACAAAATCAAAATGTGGAAATGCCTATGCACCACAACGAGCAATGCATTTGAGGGGTTTCTAGTGGTTCAGTTGCCTGCAACTCCATTTTCCTCACCGGAGCATCCCTCCCACCGACCAAACTTGAGAAATGAAAAATGTGGAAAATGGCAATGTTAGGTGCATTTTGTCTAGCTTTTTGACTTTAGACAAAAAAAACACCTATGTATGTAACATGACATCAAAATGGCATTTCACCTACCTCATATGATTTGACCAAATAAATAGTCACATTATTTGCAGAGTTGGAAAACACACTGCCTCCATATATAGTGTTGTAAAACCCTCAACAACTGAGAGGAGATAGTATGTTTTCCAACTATGCAAATAATGCAAGCAATTTATTTGTTCCAATTAGGACAAAGCTAACTCGTAAACAAAAAGCACCTATGTATGTAACATGGCATCAAAATGGAATTTTTGTTTTCCTCGTCTGATTTGACCAAATAAGTGCTCACATTATTTGTAGTATTGGAAAACACATTGTCTCGATATAAGGTGTTAAAAAACAAGAAACCCATATCATGTTCTAAAACCCTCTGCAATTGAGAGGAGATAGTGTGTTTTCCAACTCCACAAATAATGCAACCAATTTATTTTTTCCAATGAGATAAAGAAAGTGAAATGACATTTGGATTGTAGCAAAGAGTTTAAAAATTTGAAACTAAACTTCATTACATTCTTGGAGCATAGGAGCCAACTAATTACTAGAAAAAAAGCACCTATGTACATACAAAAATGCATGAAAAACATACATAACAACATACATGGAAACATACATAACATGAGGAGACGTCATAGTACGGGGCCCGCCAAACGGGTGATCACTGAGTAAAGCAACAGACAAGAGAAAACGCCTGGCGATGGTTAGGTAGGAGTTAACGACACTGTCAGGTGGGTTTTCCCACCTATTGTCGGGCGAAAAAGGCAAGCAACTTAGCTTTGTCGACAAGTTTATTTTGTTTGGCGTAGGAAAAGTGGAAGGGAATGACGTGGGCTTTTTCTGTTTGGAGAAAGAAAGGTGAAAATACTATTTGTTTTGTGATATTGGGCCTTTTATGTTTGGAGAAAGAAAGGTGAAAATACTATTTTCTAGCAACAAAGATTCATTTGTTTCTTTAGTGTTCATGGCAGAATGGAAAAATGGCACATACACAGAGCGGATATACATACCTTAGGGAGCTCCAAACACCTGCAACTCTTCCCGTTGCTATCCACCAAAATGTCGCTGCCCAAAAATGGAGAAAATGGCACCTTGTCTGGGCTTTTTGATATTTGTTTTGATAGTATTGGGACCTTTTCTGGGACCTATGATGGTTGCAAGTATTGGGCCTTTTTTGTTTCTAGAAAGAAAGGTGAAAATACTATTTGTTTCCAGTCTACATGTTGAAAGGGAAAGCTGAAGGTTTGCGTGCACGTGGACAAGTTGGAGGAGAAAACCATCCAAATTGACGTGACAGGTACTATCCAATATTGTTGCAAAGGGTTTTACAACACTATTTGGGTTGCTTGTTTCTTAACACCTAGGGTTTTCCAACATGAATTGTTGCAAAATAGAATGAAGTGCGTACTATGAATCACACTATGTGTCAAGGGTTAATAGAGTCCCCCTTAAATGAGAGATGTGTTATTTGATAAAATACAACATTGAAATAATTGAAACCCAACATTGTGTTTTCCAAATTGCAATTATTTTGTGCACTTTTTTTTCAGTCATGCAAAATTTAAATACAATTTTCACCCAAATTAAAAGTCCTTATAAATTTTGAAAGGGCTTTTGAATACATTGAGACTGTCTATATTACAAAAGCTCTTGAAGACATTGTTTCTATTTAGTAAGAATGCATGTTGGAAAAACCTAGGTGTTAAGAAACAAGCAATGCATATACTATTCTAAAACCCTGTGCAAGTGAGAAGAGACAATGTGTTTTCCAACACTGCAAATAATGTGAGCATTTTATTTATTCCAATTAGATAAAGAAACCAAAATGACATTTGGACTGTATCAAAGAGTGGTTCCAAAATTTGAAAGTGGATTGCATTACATTCTTGGAGTAATGAAATAAAACTCTTCATAATGAACTAACTAAAATGGGATAGTGTGTTTTCTGACACTACAAACCATCTATAACAACACTATGCCTTGCAATTATTATAATACCTACTGTTTTCCAATTTCATTATATTCCTAGCACCTCATTTTTCTATTTTTAAATAATGGTTTCAAATGCCACATTTTTTTGGGTTTTATCCATTCCAAAATATGATTTTCAAAACCCACCGGTCTTGACACATTTTCCCAGCGATGGGACATGCCACGACAGGTCAGAGTTAACATCTGACCATCAAGGCTTTCCATTAGTGTAATTTGTCCATCCAACCTTCTTTTCCATCAGGGCATTTTTTTCCAATTAGATGAACAAACCGAAATGACACTTGGACTGTACCGACAGACATGACCGAATGTCTAGGAAAGGTAGGTAATAGTTAACTGACATAGGACAATGTGTTTTCCAACACAACAAACAATGTATAACACTGTGCCTTGCAGGTTTCCTAATACCTGTTGTTTTCAAATTTCATTACATTCCTACTATCAAAATCATAAAAGTTTCTCCACACAATCACAAAACATACCAAATTGAGTTCAGGGGTGAGTAACCAATTGGGTTTTTACTTCTAAAGGCCCTTACAACACTTGTAGCTTTACAAAACATTGTGTTTTCCAAAACGTTAGTGTATAAAATGGCGGAAAAAATGGGATGTCATCTAGGATTTTTGCTATTTGAAAATTATTATTTTGAACGCCATGTTTTGTGATTTTTCCTCCATTTTGAACAACAATGTGAACTATGGTGAACATAGGACAGCGTGTTTTCCAACACAACAAACAATCTATAACACCGTGCCTTGCAAGTTTCATAATACCTATTGTTTTCCAATTTCATTACATTCCTACTATCAAAATCACAAACGGTTCTCCACACAATCACAAAACATACCAAATTGAGGTCAAGGGTGAGTAACCAATTGGGTTGTTACTTCTAAACGATTTTACAATAGTTCAAGTTTTATGAGAGTGTGTTTTCCAAAATGACAGTGTATAACAATATGGGCTTTTTTCTATTTGTGAAATATGATTTCGAATGCCACGTTTTGCGCTTTTTTATCCATTCTGAATAACAATGTGAACAATGGTGACATTCTAGGTTTTATGTGGTTTTCAAAATATAGCATTTCATTGTAGAACCCACAGATTCTGCTTTCTATAAACATTATTCAGTATTTTCAATCATATTTCCACAATGGGTTATCGCTTATTTCATTTGGAAATGGAAAATTTCAAAAACCGACATACAGGGAGGAAACAAAACAAAAATTTAAAAATGCTCAACACAAAAAAACATTATCAAACCTGCATTTCAACTAAATAGCCCTTTTCCCAACAAAAACCCTGCAACATTCAAAATAAGAATGTGAATAATGGCGACGTTATGGGCTTTATGTGATTTTCACAATAGTTTGTGGTTTTTCTAAACCTTATTTAGTTATTTTGATTTTCACAATGGTTTGTGGTCTCTGTAAACCTTATTTAGTTATTTCACTCATATTTCCATGATGGGTTGTCATCTATTTCATTTGGCAACCACAAATTTTCAAAACCAACAGGCAGAAGGAAATGAAATTAAAAAACCCTCAACAAAAAATCACAAAATGAAAACCCCGCAATGAATAGTCATTCGTTTCTTCAGTGTTCATGGAAGAATGGAAAAATGGCACATACACAAAGCGGATATACATACCTTAAGGAGCTATGAACACCTGCAACTCTTCTTGTTGCTATCCACCAAAATGTAGCTTCCAAAAATGGAGAAAATGGGACCTCATATGGGCTTTTTGATATTTGCTAATAATGGTTTTGAATGCCACGTTTTTGTATTTTTGTTCATCCACACTGAACAATTATTTTGAAAACTCGCCGACACTGACACATTTTCCCGGCAACGGGATAGGAAACGACACGACGGAGTTAACATCCAGTCGTCAAGTCTTTCCTTTTGTTTGGCCACCTTTTTCGTCGAGGGTCTTTTGTCCACCGCGGGCCATGCGCTATGGGGGGCGATATAACATATATAATATGTTATATGCATAGGTGCTTTTTGTCCAGGAGTTAGCTTTCTCCTATGTAGAGAACACTTTTTAATATGATTTATTTAGTTCACATTTAATCTAGTTAGAGGTCCTCTACATATTTCTAGGAATTAACCTAAATAGTCACAAGCTTTACATCTTATTATACATTGAAGTTAATGCATATCTTCTGTTTTCACCTTTCTCATCAACATATACTTTTATATCCATCTTCTTCCTCTAATCTTCCTAGAATATTTCCTCTTTCAACTTTATTAATATTAGATAGATCCCTTTTTGTTCTATTGGACTACTTACCTTCTCAAATCTAATTTTGTTTATACTCAAAACATACTAGACATAGATTTATCTAAAAAATGTATAGAATAAATTATAGTGATCCAGATAACACATTTAAAAACACCTCTAATAAATTATTGTGATAAGAATCCACCAACTCAAACTTAAATATTTTTCTCATTGGTTAAACTTGGGAGTTACCTACAATATATATTTTTAGTGTCTAAATAAACTAGTAGTATGCACTTGATATTATCATTTTTATATATTTTAAGATAGGTGTCTCCAAATTTTACATGGTTCCATACATTACCCCTCTTGGGATCTATAACTAAGTAGGTATAATTAATAGTTATCACAATTCTTAAATACATGTCACATCATTCACACAAGTTATTGATATGTATAGTAAATAACATAATATAGGTTCCAACTAACTCTTTGGATTGATATAGTGCCATAGAAAAATGTGTGTTTTGATTTTCATCTATGAATTTTTGAAAGTGGTAGTTACAATGTAATATTTTGTTTAAGGCAAGTGTTGGATGTTATTTTTAAGAGTTTAGGAAAAAATTTAAATTTAGTTCCTTTTTAGCTTGTGTGGATTGCAATTGCTACATGAGATCACATTCTTTAGGGTTATTAACAAAAATATGGGATGAAGGGGGGAAATTAATACTATTAGCTTGGGAAGGGAAGTTGAGATTCATATGTTTTTATTATTTCATTGAGTGTCACATTGGGTACATGACTTTAATTGTATAATTTAATGTATGTTAGGGGAGGCTCAAATTGTTTGTATAAATTTTATGACATAAATTAGTATAAATTCATGTTGTGCATTTGTTAATGTTAAATTGAATGTGTCTTTAAATGATGTATTTTGAATTTTTGTTTTCAATGTGATTTTTAGTTCAAATTGTGTACATCATTTAATTAGTTTGTTGATATATATTGTTTTAATTGTTTAACATGTAGTGGCCCTTTCAACATGGAGCAAAATTTACTAGTAGTCGATGACTTCACTATAGAGGATTTCTTACATACTGACCAGCCACAAAACCCCTTACATCCACCCTCTCCACATCATAGTTTTCCACCAAAAAACCCCACACCTCCACCCTCTCCACCTCCCAACACCCCACGTCCTACAATTGATTAGACTCAATTACGAGAAAACATAATGCAAACTTAAATATCATTCAAGGAAATACCAATTTGATAAAAAATGAGCCTAACATTCCCCCCATCTAGCACAATTTACATCTTCGATGCAAATTTTTGTCGACTTTGTTTGATCCATCAATGTAGATTTAGATAGTTTTCGCCAATGGAGAGAAGAGACGAGACCATTTTATGTAGATGGACTATCTTATAAGAGATCGAGGACCTTCATATTAGAAAACAAACCATTTTCCAACATTTCATTAACCCTAATACAAATCAACCAATTCCACCTAATAAAAAACACATTTTAATTAAATGGTGTAGGCACACACAAATAGCTGCACATTTTTGGTACAGATGGTGGATGGTCTTTGATACTCCATCACATGCCAATTGTGAGGTGACCCTTTATTTTTTGAGAAAATTATGGGTTGAGTTTGAGTTGGTTAAAAAATCCAACTATTTTGATATGAGGTCAGATCAGGGAGCTAGGTGTGGCATGCCCCAAAATAGAGTAGGAGAATGTTTTGATCCTTAGCGACATGCTCTGATTCCATCGATTGTTGCTCCTCCATCTCTTGGTATTCAAACTCCATATCAACACTAGACGATTATGTCAACATTAGGAGCATTGAATTCTCTTTCACATGATCTCATTGATCAAACTACCCACATGATAGCTAAAGTGGGTGGTACAGAGCATGGAGGAGATGGTCTTAGTCATTCATGCTATGGGAATACTCAAGAATCCACTTCAAATGAACCTATATCAGTGGTGGAATCACTTTTAGATTTACTATGTTATGACAATCATCCTACACATGTATGTACATCTTTAGAGGAACATTTTAATTTGTTTGAAATGTGAAAAATTCATGTAAATAATAACATTAGATTATATATATAATATCAATTCAAGAAGTGTTTGGTGTAGGTGCATGATCATAGGAGGCCATCTCGATATGATTGTGTTTGTTTGAAATCAACAGTTGTACAAGTGAGCACACCTTACAGTCAGGTAAACCAATATATATTTTAATTTATGTCTATATCTAATTTAATTTGAAATTGTACACGTGTGAAATGATATATTATATCTATGTAGGGAGATCATGTGATATCCATGACTAACCAACCACAAGGTGTGGAAAGTGCTCTTGAGTCATCATTAGCTTTTATGCATGGGTCATCCTAGTGGGTGTTTTCAAAAGTTATCTAAGTTTTAAATTTACACGTGCTTTAAATGTACTATGATTATTTTAAGTTTTCAAATTCAAATTTACATGTACTTTAAAAACTAACTACATATATGTAGGATGATAGTAGTATCCTTATAGGTGGTAGGTAGGCTCTGATCAAGGTCATGACCATGATGCCATGTCACTTGAGGTCCTAAACTTTACTATATTTCCTATTCAATTAAAATCATTTTTATCACTAATATTTTCTAACCTAGATTTTTTTTTTTTTAAATATCCAAGAATTATCATTTCAATAATTTTGTCCTCAATTGACAGTTATACCACCCATTGAACAAAGTGTGCCAGTATATTTAGATGATTGAACGATAATTTATGCATACATTCAATTGTTTAGATTTAAAATTTAATTTCATGATTTTATTAGTTATGTTAAATTAAATCAAATTTCTTTAACTTTATCTAATTTCAAGTTTCTTGTACTCTTCTACAGCATGGCACAAGCCCATCTATTCCATGTGGAACGAAGAGGAGACTTAATTTGATCATCATGATAGTTTTATTTTACAGACTATAGATAGTTTTATTTATATATGTGTCGCTTGACATATATAGTCCACATGTTATTTCATGTCATTTCACATACATTATATATTATGATCATTCTTGTGTTTATTCATATGAGCTGAATTTAATATATTTTTCTAGATACAATTTTGTACATGTTTTAAATTCCAAACTAGCTCTAGATATATCTATCATTTCCTGTGAATTTAATATACCTTGATTAAATGTGCTCACATACATGTTATGTTCATTATGATGATTAGATGCGCTCGAATATATATTTTTTATCTACATTTTCAAGTATTCACTATAAAATCTTGTCTAGATCAAATTACATATCTTTAAATGCCATTGGTGAATGAAGTTTAGATGTCTTAAAATGATTAACTTTCAAAGTTCAATAAAATCACATGGTTAGGTGACAATTTAATACATTCCTTATAGTTTAAGATCATATTCATAATAAAGTAAGGGCCTAATTTAACTGTTTTCCAATTCTAGCAAATATTCATCACTAAACAAAAATCTATACTTGACATATATAAAATGTATAAGATAAAATTGGAACAATATAAAATGTGATTTATAAGACACAATTTGGATAAGATAAAATTGGAACACAAAATATGATTTATAAGTTCATTGAAGTTCATACATCAAAGAAACATATAACATATTGATGTTTAATAAAACTATAACATGACATAAATATGTGCATATAAATACAATTAGCATATCCACTTTCAGTTCAAGACCACAAATTGATATTTACATAATTTATATGACAATTTTTTTATACTGACAATCATGGTAGATCAACTTGATGGGAACCTACAAAAATAATTAATGTAAGTAGAGTGAATATGTGTTTTATGAGTCATTTAACTCTAATTCATGTGAGAAAAGAACAATTTACTAAAAGTATAATTAAACGCAAGCATGAACCCTAGGACCTAAAGCCTAGGGTATGAATCCTTAACCCTCAACCCATAATAGATTTGTTATTCTAAGCATCTTGTCAACCCTAAACCTTATCCCTCAATCCTAGGACCTAAAGCTTAGGGGATGAACCCTTAACCCTCAACCCGTAATAGATTTGTTATTCTAAGCATCTTGTCAACCCTAGACCATAAACCCTAAAACCTATCCCTCAATCTTAGGACCTAAAGCCTAGGGGATGAACCCTTAACCCTCAACCCATAATAGATTTGTTATTCTAAGCATCTTTTCAATCCTAAACCCTAAACCCTAATGTATATCCCTCAACCCTAGGACCTAAAGCCTAAGGGATGAACTATTAACCCTCAAACCATAATAGATTTTTTATTTTAAGCATCTTGTCAACTCGAAACCCTAAAACCTATCCCTCAACTGTAGGACCTAAATCCTAGGGGATGAACCCTTAACCCTCAAACCATAATAGATTTATTATTTTAAGCATCTTGTCAATACTAAACCCTAAACCGTAAAGTATATCCCTCAACCCTAGGACCTAAAGCCTAGGAGATGAACCCTTAACCTTTAACCCATAATGGATTTTTTTATTTTGAGCATCAAGTGTTAACCCTAAACCCTAAACTCTAAAGTATATCCCTTAACCCTAGGACCTAAAGCCTAGGGGATAAACTATTAACCCTCATCCCATAATATATTTGTTATTCTAAGCATCTTTTCAACCCTAAAGCCTAAAGCCTATCCTCTAATCCTAGGACCTAAAACCTAGGGGATGAACCCTCAACCCTCAACCCATAATATATTTGTTATTCTAATCATCTTGTCAGCCATAAACCCTAACCCTAAACACTATCCCTCAATCCTAGGACCTAAAGCCTAGGGGATGAACCCTTAACCCTCAACCCATAATAGATTTGTTATTCTAAGCATCTTGTCAATACTAAACACTAAACCCTAAAGTATATCCCTCAACCCTAGGACCTAAATCCTAGGGTATGAACCATTAACCCTCATCCCATAATGGGTTTTTTATTCTAAACATCTTGTCAACTCTAAAACCTAAACCCTATACCTTGACCCTAGGACCTAAATCCTAGGGAATGAACCCTTAACCCATATTAGATTTGTTATTCTAAGCATCTTATCAACCCTAAACCTTAAACCCTAAACCATATCCCTCAATCCTAGGATGTAAAGCCAAAGGGATGAACGATGAACCCTTAACCCTTAACCTATAATAGCTTTTTTATTCTAAGCATCTTGTCAACTCTAAATGCTAAAACTTAAACCCTAAACCATATCCCTCAACCCTAGGACCTAACCCAGGGATGAACCCTCAACCATAAACCATATACGCTTTTGACTCTAAACCCTATTTTTATTCTAGATTTTTTATTCTCAGCATCTTGTCAACCTTAAACCCTAAACCATATCCCTCAACCCTAGGACGTAAATCCCAAGGGATGAACCCTCAACCCTCAACCTTAAATCCTAAACCCTATCCCTCAACCCTAGGACCTAATGTTGGAAAGAGACACTGCAAATGTTTTTTGGTGTTTTCATTGATGGAAACCCTACTCGATGATTGGATCCGCACGTCATCATTTACTCCTACTGACAGACAGATTGAAGATAGTCTAGGAAGAATAGAGCATTCGACAGTTCTGTGTTCATCAATTCACATACAGATTTTATGTCGTTATTTTGAGTTGTGGATCTTATGGGAGGTTAATCAATGTATGTCTTTTGTTGTCTGAAAATCTCAGTGCCTCGTATCAACTTGTGTGCAAGTCTAGATATCCTATTGGATATCTTTTTGTTCATTAGTGTTTCGTGGCTGACCCATATGATATAAAGTGTCATGAATATTCGAGGAGTGTTTACTCAAATGTTTTTGTGTTTGATCATTTTGATTTGGGTCTGAGCTAAGTTGTGACCAACCGTTGTGGATGCGCATTGAATATCATTCATGATTTGAGTTGACAGTTGTAAATATTATTAAGTTTTATTGAAGTCGACAGGTTGCGATTAAATTCTTAGTCGCAAATATATATAAATGATCAATTATATCATTTTGGTGTGTGAATAAGGTGTGTACATGTGTGTTGTGAATATTAGAAGGGTGATTGAGTGATTATGCACAGTTTCACTTGTGCATTAAAGACTTTGTGATGCAAGTTAGAGAAGAACAAAGAAGAAGTGCATAATCAGTCAAAAGGATAGAAGATTGAATACTGAGCCTAACCTGAACTATAATCAAGCATTTGTAGATGCTACTCTTTCAGTTCATTCTCTTGGATGTAATCCAAATCTTTGTAAGGCGGTGTACCTTTCTATTTTGAGTAGTGAGCTCTAGGCAGTGCACCTGAATGCAAGTGCATTCCCACATTGTAATCTTTCTTTTGAGTATACTCAGATCATATTGTGGATTGGCCATCCACTGTGGTTTTTCCCCTAATAGGGTTTCCACGTAAAAATCCTTGTGTTATGGTGTTGTGGTTGTTAGCTTTATGTTCATGCATATTTCTTTTGGTTGAATGTTTTAGTTAGGTTAAAGATCAGAATAATAAATTTAATTTTTGCATAACACTGATTCACCCCCCCTCTCAATGTTGCTTGTTTCCAACAATTGGTATCATAGCTAGTTCCTCAAAAGAAGTCTAACAAATTGGGGAGATCTTAGAAACTGTTTCCAATGGATACAAGAAGTCTTCAACAACAACTTTTGGTGGCCTTGGATGATCTTGACTAGTCAAAATCTGAGAACTAGGAACTGTAGGAGAATCTTGAGAATGCAGAGAAATTCATTCAGTCATTGAAAGAAAAAATCAATGAATCAAGGGAGAAAATAAAGGAATTATGTGATCAACTTAAATAGAAGAATAGAAGCATGGAAGATGAACAACTAAGTCATGCCTTGAAGGATAAAACAGAAGAATGTGAAAAGTTTTCCAGAGAAAATGCCACCCTAAAGCATGAGATGGAATGTATCATGATGAAAATGAACAAGGAGATTGAAGATACAAGGAAGAATGAAGAAAAGCTTGCTCAATCCTTTAAAGAAAAATTTGAAGAATGCAACCGATTGGACAATGAATTGGAACAATCTAAAAACAATGAGGAAGTGCTTGAAAAACAACTTGATGATCTCATAAATGAACTTACTATTGCAAATGAGTACAAGGAAAAATTCAAAGAAAGCTCAGCCAAGCTTGATGAACTGATTAAAGGTCAAAGGACTTATGGTGACAAGCGAGGTCTTGGCTATGAAGAAGGAGAAAGTTCCAATCTAGGCAAAGGAAATCCGGACAAGGGAGATTCAGGCAAGGAAATAAGATGAATGGAGCTAGAAGGAATCCAGTAAGACAACCAAATGCTCAAAGTTTCAATGGCTATTGTTTTTCCTGCAATAAATTTGGTCATATGGCTTCTCAGTGTAGAAGCAGGATGAATCCAATTGGACCATCATTCTCAGGTAAGTTCTTTAATTGTAATAAGTTTGGTCATAATTCAAATGAATGCAAAAATGTGATGAACTTTCATAGAGATGTCAGATGCTATGCATGCAATAGAATTGGGCATATTGCTAACCAATGCAAATCAAGGAAAAATCAATGGAACAGTAGGTCTGAACAAAGAAATGTTGTGTGTTACAACTGCAACAAATTTGGCCACACTGCTAGATTTTGTTGGAGCAAAAGAGGTTTGGTAAAACAAAACATTTAGCAGGATGTTAAGGGAAAAGGTAAAGTCACTATAGATGTGATCAGGAGGCAAATACAAAAGAAATGGGTGAAGAAGAATCCCTTTGTTGAAGGAAATGTGCCAGCACTAGAATCTTCTTTTGGTAATTTCTCTGAGAATTAGTTTTAGGCCTTTGGCCTAGGGGGAGCTGTCAAGAAAATCTCTTAACCCCCTACTGGTAACTGGAACCAGAATGTGGATAAGTCTAGTAAGTGCATGGATGCCTGTCAGATGTTGTTCAACCAATTGGAGAAAGTATTATACAGTATTGGAGATCCATAGAAGAATTATCTATCTCAATGAATGGAAACAGGGTAACCAGATGAATTAGGGTAAAAACATTTATTGCGACAAAAAGGGTTAGTTGTGAGAACAATAAAAAGTCATTTTTATCTTTCATTTGTCACTTTTCATTTTGGAGAAAAGAAGTTTGGAGAGCTCTGGGGTGGACTTTGTTGAATTATGACGAGATTCAAGTGTGAAGAAAATTCAGCAATCAAACTTCGATTCAACGAAAAGGTATTTATCGAAAAAACCTATGAATTTGTAAAATGGCCACTCCATTGGTAGTTGAATTCAAGGATATACCCCATCCGAAGTTCAAGTGGCATCCTTTTAAGTCTGTTGAGATCAAGCCCCTAGGCGCATTTTCATTTGTACCATACAGTGTCTTGCATATTGAATACATTAGGGCTTACATACATGCCAATATTGAAGATTTAGGAAGCTCACAAATTTTGAATTTGTATTCCAACCATATAATTGGAGATGACTTCATTGTTAAGCCAAAATAGAAAACCCTAGAAGAGAAGTTCACACAATTTGTAAAATTTCCCATATTTGAGGAAAGCGAATGGGTGCGATATATTTTGAGCTGAGTTCATGTGGTTGAATATACCTTTTAAGATTACAAAAGAGGCTATAAGTGTTGTCATAGTCTAAATTCCTCTGGTGGACTACCAATCTTGAAATCTATAAAGAATAAGAAGGTTACTGATGCAATAGGTGCACAATTTGATAGAAGGGAAATGACAATCAAAGATATTGTTGAAGCAGATGTGAAATTTGCATCGATGGTCATTGGCTACAAGGTCTACCACTCTAGCTGAGATAATTCAGTATCTGGCATGACCATTTATGCATCGTATCAGATGGTAAAAGAAAAAGAAAATTATGACTTGTGTGAGCTACTTAGAAGTTAGTTGATGGAGAATCTGGGTAAGATTAAGAGAGACAAGAAGATATCTTTTAAATATGGTAATTTGCTACTTTGTTTGTTCTTTTATTTCATGATTGAGGTTCTGGGTGTTGGGAAAGTTCATTGGCTAAGTAATCAGCCTACAGTTGTTCAAATAAGAGATAAATTATTTGGAATTGGTGATCGACAAACCAGAAATACTGCCCTCTGGGGGTACTTCAAAAAAATCTAGAATATGATGCATGCAAGAGAAATAATTCCTACCTCAATTGTAGAGAAGTACAAAGATACAATTTGTTTCATGGTAGATATTGATCAACGCCATATGGAAGCCGTTGATCCCAAAATGATATGGATTATGCCTATGGGATATGAAGTCGAGGAGAAAATCTTGAAGATGTATGCAAAACATTTGTTGAGCATGCCTCTGGATCTAGTAGAAGAAAGGTTTGGAACATATGTAGAAAAGATCATGCAAGTCCATGAGCAATTACAAAAGCCAAAGATAGTCAGAAGAGTAAAGAAAGAAGTGGAAGTCTTTGCAGAAAGTATGGGAATATCAGTAGAAGCAGTAAGAGAAGCCAAAAGGAAGAGAGAACAAGCTGATGCTAAAAAATGGGAAAGAGACTAAAACTGAATCTGCTAGTCCGGTAGCATCCTCTTCCCATACTAGATCAACAAGGACTTCTCCATCCCTAACTGTTCCTGCAACCAAGCCAGCTCCTGTGCAAACCCAAAGATAAGGCTTCTGGTAAGAGGAAGAAGAACAACTAGAGCACAAGAACCTATGAAGTCTTCTCAAAAGATTAGGAGACTGAGTCAGATGAAGTTGTGAAAGAAATGAAGGCTACCGACACCTAGGCTACCAAGGTAACCAAGAGGAAATCTTTTGGTGAGGAAGAAAAGGAAAAGAAGGAAAATTTTGACAAACTAGGTATGATAGTTGAAGAAGTTGAGAATGTTGTTTTCAAGGATGAAAATATCAAACCCCTTTGCGAATGGTATGAAATGTTTGATGAATCGGGTCAAAGAATTCTTGAAGAGGCAACAATAAAACATTTGAATATTTTCAATAAAGTTCTTGTTGAAATTATTTATGGTTTACCTAAGAGTTTGTATGATGTTTTGGAGTCGAGAAGAGTAAATTATAGGACAAAAGAAGAGCATATGAGAAAGAGAATTCTTGTAGACTTATGTCTAGAAATGTCTATTGAGGAGATGAATTCACTCCTAGACAAATCCAAGAAGGAATTCAAAAGAAAAATAAGGGTGAACAAGCTTATGATCGGTGAAACTAGTGTTGTTGTTGAAGAAACCAAGAAAATCCTAGAAGCATTTTTGTCAAGGAACAAGATCAATGTTGAAGAAGTGAATGTTGAAGATGTTGTATTTGATTTGGTAAATGAGGAGGTGAATGTAGATACTGAGGATAATCAAATTCCTCCTAATGTGGGTAATATAGTACCTATGGAGACTGAAGTTCCTAAGGTTGTATTAGTTGAAGGAAAGGAGATGCCAAGTGAAGAAGTTGAAGCTCCTAAAGGAAATCAAGAAATAATTACTAAAGAACCAAAAGTTGAAGAAAAGGTTCAAGTTAAGGAAATCCCAGTGGAAGCAAGAGACAATGTCGAGGTAGTGAAGAAATCTCTGGTGAAACAACATGAAGAATTTGATCCTGAATTGGTTGAAGTCCCAATCAATCTATCCACCTTGTCCCCAATTCAGATAATGAAGGTCATATCATTTGCACAAGCTAAGGCTAGTGAGAATATTCTAAAGTCTCACATTGAGGACAATTAATTATTAAGTCTCGCATTTGGAGTTCTGGAGAAAATTATGCCAACTCATGTTAAGGATCTGTTTGGTTCCTCTTTTGGTGAATTGAAGAAGCTCATAAATTTTGTAAGTACTCATTTTGAGTCTCTTGAGAAATCAGCCATGGTTAAAGTCTAGAAGGAGTTTGATGGAAAAATATTTAGTTGGTTGAAAGAAGTGATTGCTAAGGATAAAACTTTGTTGGCCACTTGTATGGAGAATATTCAAGGTTCTTTATCTGAAGGTGGAAAGACCTATAAGTCTTGTTTGTTTTTGTCCAAATTCATTGAAGACAATGATAAAAGGGTGAAGGATCTTGAAAAACAATTGGCTACCATTTATGATGCTTTTGATTCATTAGTTGGTGATGTTGGCAAGCAAGAAGGTCAAGTAATATCTCTACTTGACAAAATAAGGAGCTTGAAGCATGAAAATGATAGGATTGTAGGAAGAGCATGTGAACTCAAAGGACTAATTGGTCCAAAGATTGAAATAATGGTGAATGCATTAAAGGAAGCCAAAGATGATATGGCAGTTAGTGACCCAATGAATCTTAAGACTACAAAAACTCAATCTTATTTAGTTTGTGGTCACGTAACAATTCTGGAGAGTCTCAAAAGGGTTTGGGACACAAGTTTGAGCGTGTTGAAGAGTGATTTTGTAGATATTTTCAAATTTGTGTAAGTAACAAGATCATGCCTGTACAATTTTGAAATTTTGTTTCCCCAATTTTTCCATTAATGTCAAAGGGGGAGAGTTGTATAGTGAAAAATGTATATTCATATTAGGGGGAGTTGCATTTCTAAGCTAAGATTGAAGATTATTTTTTAAGTTTTGAAGTGGTGGTGTAATTCATGTTGGTATTGATCTGACACTTAGTCATTTTTCACTAAGTGTTGCCATCAATGCCAAAGGGGGAAATTGTTGGCAAGAGACACTGCAAATTTTTTCTAGTGTTGTCATTGATGGAAACCCTAGTCAGTGATTGGATACACATGTCATCATTTTCTCCTACCCGCAAACAGATTGAAGACAGTCTAGGAAGAACAGAGCATTCGACAGTTTCGTGTTCATCAATTCACATATTATTTTTTTGTCGTTATTTTGAGTTGTGGATCTTATGGGAGGTTAATCAATGTATGTCTTGTGTTTCCCACAAATCTTAGTGCCTCATATTAAGTTGTGTGCAAGTCTAGAGATTCGGTTGGATATCTTTCTGTTCATCAGTATTTTGTGGCCGACCCAAATGATATAAAGTGTCATGGATATTCGAGGAGTGTTTACTCAAATGTTTTTGTGTTCTAGAATTTTGATTTGGGTCTGAGCTAAGTTGTGACCGACTGTTGTGGATGTGCATTGAATATCATTCATGATTTGAGCAGACAGTTGTAAATATTCTGAAGTTTTTTTTAGCAGTGCACCTGAATGCAAGTGCATTCCCACATTGTAATCTTTCTTTTGAGTATACTCAAATCATATTGTGGATTGGCCATCCACCATGGTTTTTCCCCTAACATGGTTTCCACATAAAAATCCTTATGTTATAGTGTTGCGGTTGTTAGCTTTTTGTTCATGCATATTTTTCTTGGTTGAATATTTTAAGTGGGTTAAAGATCAAAATAATATGTTTTTTTTTGCAAAACACTGATTCACCCCCCCTCTCAGTATTGTTTGTTTCCAACACCTAAATCCTAGGGTATGAACCCTTAACCCATAATAAATTTGTTATTCTAAGCATCTTTTCAACCCTAAACCCTAAACCCTAAACCATATCCCTCAATCCTAGGACCTAAAGCCCATGGGATGAACCCTCAACCATAAACAATATACCGTCTTGACCCTAAAACCTATTGTTATTCTAGATTTGTTATTCTAAGCATCTTTTCAACCCTAAACCATATCCCTTAACCCTTGGATGTAAAGTTGAATGGATTAACCCTCAACTGTCAACCCTATCCCATATACCCTCTTGATCCTAAACCCTAAGAGGGGGGAGATGTGAGATGATGGGGAGGACAGTAGGTAGATAATGAGTTGAGGGGTCCTAAGAGGATGGGTTATGTGGAGTTAATAAAATTACTTAAGGGTACCTAAGATGATATGAGTTAAGGGGTCCTAAAAAGATGGCTTAAGGGGATTTAAGAGAATGAGTTAAGGGGATGCAAGAGGATGGATTAAGGGGACCTAAGAGGATATGGCTTAAGGGGTCTTAATAATATGTCTTAAGGGGAGTTAAGAGAGTGACTTAAGGGGATGCAAGAGGATGGATTAAAGGTAGATAAGAGGATATGGCTTAAGGGGTCCTAAGAGGAGGGCTTAAGGGGAGTTAAGCAAGTGACTTAAGGGGATGCAAGAGGATGGATTAAGGGTAGATAAAAGGATATGGCTTAAGGGGTTTTAAGTGGATGGATTAAGGGAGTTCTAAGAGTTACTTAAGGGGATGCAAGAGGATGGATTAAGGATAGATAAGAGGATGGCTTAAGGGGTCCTAAGAGGATGGCTTAAGGGGATATACAATCAATTATAAACTTTTTATAAAATGAAAATGAATTATTTAGTTTTATATTTTGACTATCAATTAAATGTATAGAACTCTATAGTTACCTGTATCTAGATTCAAATTCCATTATAATATATATGCATGTCCTCTCTAGTTTGTAATGCATCTAGTTTTAGGAGAATTGAAATAAAAAATGATTTAAAACTATAATTTGAAAATGACTTAAGACTAACATAAGAACAAGGATTAAGGGGAGATACACATGAGCCTTAACTCTAATTTATGTGAGAAATTTTTAACTATATATAGACTATCAATTAAATATATATACAACTATATACTTACCTATATTTATTTATTCCATTGTATCATCTTCATCCTCTCTTTTTTGTAATGCATCTATGATTGTCTCATGATCATCCATTGAAAGTGTCCATAACACTTTATTAGAAGGTCTCCCTTGATATCTAACTTGTTTTATATTGGTTTCCAAAATCAAATGTGAGTAATGTATAATCTTCTTGTGTCTTTCATAGTCTTCAAATGCAAGCAAACCATTATTTCTTATTAGATATTTTTGAAGCCAGGTGCTAACAACAACCACAAAATTAGTTGGATACTCAAATTTGTCATCATCCACTCTAGGATGTACCAACTTATGTTTTCTCTCAACACATCTATCCAACCAATACTTTGTATCCTCTTCATTCCCCTCAGGTTCAACAACAACATACACATGTCCTGCAAAAAAAATATTTAATTCAATAAGAATGACATATATTTAATTCACATATAAACATGCATACATATAAAATTATATATATTAAAAAAATGTAATAAAAAATTGAATTCAATTTAATGTACCTTCTTGTACAAGGTTCGAAACACAATCATAATCATCTGATGCAAACACTTGATTATTGTCTTCAATTGTCGTTCCATGTTGATCATGTGTTGATGTAGGTGTTAAGGCTCTTTGTTTTCATTCTTTGACCCATTCTATATTTTCACACACCTCCCAATCACCTAAAATACAAAATTAATAAAAACATGCAAGCTCTCTTGTCCATATTATCCACGTGTTTGCATTTGAACTCTTAAATGAATGCCATTTTGTTGATCCATTAATTGTTTCACAATATTGTCGAGTAAGAATATTATTTTCTTCAACTAACCAATAGAAGCATCAAATTATTGAGCTCTCACTTATTATTTTCTTCAACTAACCAATAGAAGCATCAAATTATTGAGCTCTCACTTATTCCTATAGATAATTTTGTATTGCACTAATCTACAATTGCATGTGCACTTTTGAATTTTGTTGCATCCTCAAATTTTAGTTGCTCTCTAGCAAGAGCTCTTTTCACACATGCACCTGCTCCATCATGTTCTACTTTACCATGTCTAGCTTCAAAAAAACTCCATAGGTGTTGGATATTACTATCCTTATGAGCTCTACATAACCAATAAAACATTCTAGCATTCTTGAATTGACCTGTGCAATTATCCAACCATATGAGATGTTCTCTCATTTGAATTCCTCTATTTTTTAAGTTTTTATAAAATATATTAAAACAATATAGAACAAACTCATATGAGTGTAATCGATTATCACTCACATAAAAATGGTACTCTCTCAAAAAATTTATATTATCCTCTCTACTATTATCTACATGTCTATATACAATATGAACAAATATGGCTACTTGCACTAAATTATAATATTGTGATTGAATTTCTTCTTGTGGAGCAAGAGTATAGTTTTTTGCAAAATCAACAACTAACAATATAGTTCCAATTAAAAATGTATTTTTTGCATGTACGCAATTTACCATCAAGCCAACTAGCATATTGAGAGTGTTTTACATATTTAGGTACAATATTATCTTTAAATTCTCTAATAAATGCATGCACACTAAATTTTTATATGATTATTTCACAACATTTTCTAATTTTTCCATCCTTTAAAGAATATTCAACATTTTTAAATTTTTTAACATCCACTAATTGTTGTTTAAATTCATGTAAACTACTTTCATGCATGCATTCTCCTAACAATGAAAGGTTGTCACATCTATTGCATTGTCCAGAAATACATGCATTTAAATAAAATAAGTTTCCATTAGAGGGTTCACAAAACAAATTTGCTATAAAATATTTGACTATTTCAGGTAGCATATTAATACCACAAATGTCCTACATAATTTGGTTAGCATGCAAAGTGTAACATATATATCAAAAAATAGCATAATAATAATGAAATTGTACATGAGTTTTGCAACAAGAGATTCATTGTTTATTAATTCTAACATACCAAGGTTTGCATTTTTTGAATGATCTTTAACTTATGCTAATATTTGGTAAGATTGAATCATCTGAAAAATAATTATAAAATTCAATTTGAGTTATATCTAATAGATGCTTTGGATGAGGGTCACGGATTTTCACCCATTCTTAATTTTAAAGCATCTCTTTAAATTATGTGATACTCATGTATTATCATGTCAATATTTTTTATTAAATATTTGATTTCATTAGTTAATTTCATGTCTAACCTTGGGAGTCTACCACTAAAACTCCAACATTGATTAATTGGATCATTTTCAATACTTTATCTTCTTTTAGCCACTCTTATCAAAGTTTTATGATTTACTTTTATATATTTACTAATCTTACTTAACATTCTTTTATTTGAAGTTGATTTATTAACTAGAGCAATTGTTATTGCATGATGTGTTGCATTCTTATCTTTAGATCGACTTTTCTTTCCTATAGAATCAATAGCATTAACAACACTAGATATGACTTGATCTACTAAATCATCTTTATTTTTTGGTTTTACAAAAATGCCTAATTTTTTCATCACTTTTTGCATTTTCCACATTTTCATCAATTATATCATGAGTTGACATTGAAATCCTAATTTATTACTATAAAAAAACATTTTATATAATCTATTTACATGAGTTCTCATTTGTCTCCAAGAAATTTTACCTGGAAGGTTATCTAAGACATCTCTTTCAATTGTAAAAAAAAAAAAAATCATTTTCATTCATATAAGTAGTTTCATTTTCATTCATGCAAGGGGTTTCATTTTTCGTTTTCAAACAAACAATGGATTTCATTCTCATTTTCATCAATATGAAGGATTTCATCCTCATTTGCATGCATTCAATATATTTCATTATTTTATTTTTTTGCATTGTTTCAAAACTAGAATTATTGATTTCATCAATGGTATATCAAGCTTCATCTAAATAACTAAGATTAATATTATCAAGACTTGAGTTTGAAGACATACCTGGATAAATTGTTTGAATAGGTGAATTTTCCATATCATTGAGAGGTGGATTTGAAGACATACTCGAAGTTGTTTGCATAGGCTCTATTTCCATATCATTCAAAGTTAAAGTTGAAGGCATAGTTGGGTTTGTCTTCATAATTGCATTTTTTTCCATATTGACCATCTCCACATTTGCATCATCTACATTCATCTCACCCTTCATGGTTTCCTCTTTAATATTCATGTAACTAGATGCTTCCATTTTTTTCATTTGATGAATCCTTGTTCTTCTATCCCTTGTCTTTTTGCCTTCATTTCTGTATTTGCTTCAATTTCTTTGGGTGCCATTAACTTTCTACTTTTTTTTTCTTTGCCTTTTCTTTGATCCCATGATTACCAAACCCTCTTGATAAAAACACAAATGATTCTTAACCTATTTTCCAATCGCTACCTCCTTCAAATTTTGAAATACACACTTTGAACAAAAACATATGGAGATCCTTTCTTCTATAAACTTTGAAGTACAAAAACATATGAATACATCCAAAATCTCTCTTTTTTCAAATCTTCTTGTGAAAATTCCTTGTACTTGATTCCACTTCAGAGAATTCAACTTGCAATTGTCTCCAAAAAATTGAATAGAATATGAGTTGTTAAGAGATTGTACAAGACAAGATTGAATTAAAAATTACAAAAAATGGTGTTGTTGGTCCATACTGCAAAAAGGGAATGTTGCAGAAAAACCATGATGAGTCGGGTTTTTTTCAAATTGGGAAAAAATAGATATATAAGAAACACATACTTGACCCATTCCTATTTTTAAATCAATAAATTAAGAATAAATACCCATTTCTATTTAAAAACATGTACGTGTTTTATAACGGGTACACATTTTTTAAAGTTTGAATTGTGAAACCACTTATTGCTTCATTTTTAGGCTCATGAAAGGTTTGGCAACCCGACCCTTAGCCTTTGACCTACAACTAAAAAACTAAGGTAGATTCAAGAGAAATATCCAACTTTGACAATATAGTGGATGGACTTTTTTTTTGAATTAATCTATGAAATTAAAACCCATTATAAATCACAAAGTCTAGTTTCCAAATATATAATTTTTGTTTAAGATTGGATTATGTTTTCTATTTTTTAATTAATTTCTAAGCAAATTGATCTATAAATTTGAAATATCAAGCTTTTTTTCTTTTTTAATAACCTTCTTTTGGTTTTATATGACATCAATCTACAGACAATTCTCTACACAATGAAAAAAAATTATTATTTTTTAGTTTAGGTCCAATTATGTTGTCTATACACATTGATTTTTAAAAACAACAATTAGGGCCAATAAAAATTCAATAAAAAAAATTATTTAGAAAAAAATTACAAAAAAATATCTTCATCTATTTTCATATTGTTACATATCTTTGCCCAAAGGAATTAGAAAATTATTTTTATTTAATTCAAAAAGTGGTGTTCATACACGTACATGGTATGGTAAAAAAAAGGTGACTTTTAAAAAGTGGTTTTTATACATGTATGTCAAAATTTAATTCCTATCATTTGGGTATTTGAATAAATTACATATTTGGAAACTATATTCAAAATATTAAATTTAATATTACTAACTTTTTTTAAGATTCATTGTGTAAGTGCTTCAAATTTTCAGTCCAAGTGTGACAAATTTTGAAAAACAACAAAAACACTTCCACTTTTTGTGGACCCAACTTCTTGCATTAGCCCCCAAAGATAATATTAAATACACTAATATATTCTTAAGAAATTATTAGAGCTACTTTAAAAGTAAATCAAGCACATTTTTAGTGATTCAAACAATCACGATATACAATTAAGTTACATGTATTTTGCAATATATATAATAGGCTCTTTGCTATAGATCATGTTGGTGATCAAATCTATAGGCCCCAAATCCCTAAGGCCTGGTAATCCTCCAAGTGCCAGGGGTGTCAAACCTAAGAATCTTATCACAAACCTATCTTTAAGTTGGGTACCTAAGGACCAATGATTGAGGCGGGTAATACCTCCACTTCTAGCTCTATAAGACCAAGGGGGTTTTTCCCTAACATGTCAAATTAATGATTGAAAAAACTAAACAAAACCTTACAACAAACTATACCCACTGCATGGTGTATATCAATATTGGTGTCACAATATACCTATGTGCTAGTTTGGATATGTAAGGATGAGCACCTTATTAATAAATAATCTACCATATAAGTATTTGAGAATGAGTTTATGATACACCCTTGTATTGTTGTATTCATCCAAACATGGCAATAAAACATAGAAAGTATAACTTTAAAAGGTTTCTGAGTTGATGTGTTTGGAGTGTGTTGAGGATGACGGGAGAGAAAGCCAGTCATAGACCAGTGTCTATCCATTGCGAAACAAAGACTTTAGGTTTAATCAAGCAAGTAACAATTGAAAGCAAGGTGATAGCTTAATCAAGTCAACGCAAAAGACTGTCTTTCAAAATGCATAGGCAAGCTGGGATCTACATAATCATTTAGAAAAACAATAGATAGTTGCAAAATATTAAGAGAGTCTACTTAGTAATACTCAAGCATACCCACACATTTTCTTTATTATATTGAAAAGATACCATGTAAAGGCTTTTCAAGGATTTTCCAAACTTCTAGTTGAAAAACTAATCAACATACATCTAGAAATGCATATCATACATAAGGAGACAATCAACTAAGGTTAATTCTTCTTTAATCAATAAATCTTAAAAGCTTACAAATATTATTGCAAGTTCTGGAGAAAACCTAGATCATTATAGTACAAGATTAGCTACACCCAGAACTAAAGTCAAAACCTAGGGTTTCACGTGAATTATCTTTCTTTTGTTGGCTCCGCAATTGCTTCTCTCCGTAGAAATTTTATCCTCTTCTCATTTTTTCTCCTCTAACCCAAACTTATATATATTCACATCATTAAGAAACCCTATGAGAAAAATCCACAAGTGTGAGATATTGTATTGGGTTCCCATGTTTTCTAGTGTCATCTTCACATGGTCACACACTGTAAATTCATGCCTTGCATTAATGAGCACACAAATAAGGAAGAATATCCCCATGAAATCTACAACAAATCTCTACTAAGGACCAATTTACGTCAAAAAGGATGTCTTTGAACCATAAAGAAGTATGGGCACAACCATGTCCTACTTGTAGTTGTTGAGAAATGCATTTAATATCATTCATGTAGCCCTAAAAAGAAAATATGGTAGTTGAGAAGGTATGTACAACATTAATGATGTTCACAGCTATAAACACGCCAATTTTGAGCATTGTCGAAGTTTCAAGCCCAAAAAAAATATTTGGTTCAATCATTAAAATTTTCATAAGCTTGTGAAACCATCTTCGTCATGCATCAGACCTTGGGTCTATTGCTTGTTGGAAGAACAAGAAGATGAAAGGAGGAAAGGAAAGATTTGAAAGAGTGCAAAAAGGAAGAAGGTGTCAGGAGTCAAGAATGAGACTTAATCCTTATCACAAAATTTTGATAAAGGATAAGAGGAGAGATTGATTCCTAAAAGACCAAAAAGTTACGTCATCGGAAATTAGGAGTCACAAGGAAGGATTATGTCTTATTGTAGAGATAAGACAAAAGTTAGAGGAAGGATCCGATCTCCGAGAACCGAAAGTAAGATACCAGGGATTAGGGATTGGGCCAAAGGCTTATGCCTTATAATGAAATAATGGAGAAAGGAAAAGAGGAAGGTCGATCCCCAAAGTTCAAAACGTCGACACTGTCATTTTTCAAAGGATTTATCAAAACTTTGGTGATCGAGGGGAGGACTTATGGCTTACGAAAGGAAATCGATAAGGGTTAAAGGTTAAGGATGATGACCAAAACCTGAAATATTTAGGAAATTGAAGGATTAGAAGGGGAAAAGGGGGGAGAATGTTTGGATTAATAAGTGGTAAAGTGGTGTCAGTAGTGGGATGGCTCAAATAGTATGTGTGGTGGGTCAGTTAGACACCAACACAAAGAAAACCAAAATAAAAAGGAGAACATATATTACAAAGGTTTGAGGAGAACCTTACACTTAGGAGGAGTAGTGGCGAGATGTTGATAATGAAAGGGAAGCTCCATGCAATTTCCATCAAGTCTCTTAAGATAGAACGTTCTTTGACCACATCCTTCAGCAATTTGATAAGGCCCAACCCATAGGTCATAAAATTTTCCATACTTTCCCTTATTTTCTAACCTAGAATTTCACATGACTACAAGATCTCTAGTCTGAAACTCCCTTTTAACAACCCTCTTATCAAAGAGGTACTTCAACTTTTTTTGTCTCAATAATTTTTTCTCATGGGCATTCCTTTTGGTTTCTTCCAATTTGGTCAACTCATGTGTTATTTGGGAGATAGCACTTTCTTTTTCTCCCTCAATTTGTTGTAGCAACTTATAGACTAGTAATTCAAGGATAATTATCAATTTGGCTTCAACACCATACACTAGTTCAAATAGACTCTTCCCAATAGCCTTCTTGTAGGTTACCTTATCTACCCAAACAACAAACTTTAACTTATCATCTCACCTTTTCTTGTTTACATCCAAAGTTTTTTTATGATATTCATGATGCATTTGTTGCTTGATTCAGCTTATTCATTTCCCTGAGGATGATAAGGTGATTAATGTGTTGAAGATATCCCATATTGTGAACACATGTCAAAAATCTTTAGATCTAAAACACATTGCATTGTCAGCAATAATTCTTGATGACACACCAAACCTAGTGATTATGTTATTTAGCAAACATTCGATCACCACCTTTGATGTTGCATTTTTTGTAAGGAATGTATCCACCCATTTCATAAAGTAATTAGTGGCCACTAATATCCACTTGTATTTGTTATTGAATTTTTTTACTATTTCCCCTATGAAATCAATACCCCGCTGTTGGAATGGAGCCTCCACCAAAATGGTTGTGAGGGGAAGTGCACCTGCAAATTTCAACTTGCCAAGTTTTTTTTGGCAAGCATCACATCCTTAAACTCTAATTCATTGTAAAACCTTATCCTTAACTTTAACCCTTTCCTAATTGAATCTTAACCCTAATTTAAGACTAACACTAACCCTAACCCTAATTAAACTCAAATTGACATCTAACCCTTTCCTAATTGAATATTAACCCTAATTTAACACTAACACTAACCCTAACCCTAATTAAACTCTAATTTATCGTAAAACCTTATCATTAACTTTAAACATAATATTAATTACAACCCTAATTGAACCCAAACCATAATTAAACTCTAATTAAAGCTATAAGTAAACCCCAACCCTTACCCTAATTCTAACCCTAACCCTTATCCTATTTCTATCCCTAACCCTAATTCTAATTCAAACCGAACCATAATTCTAACCATATTTATAATCTTATTTTTAACGCTAACCCTAATTCTAATTGTAACCCTAATTGCCTAACCCTAACCCTAATTAAACCCTAACCTAATACTAAATCTAATCTCAATTGAACCCTAACGATAATCCTAATTGAGCCCTAATAAAACTCTAATTGAACTATAACCCTTCCCTAATTGAACCCTAAACCTAGTTGAATCCTAATCTTAATCCTTATTAAACCTTAATGTAATTGAACCCTAACCCTAATCCTAGTTAAACCCTAATGTAATTGAATCCTAACCTTAACCTTAATTGCACCCTAACCTTAATTTAATAGTAACACTTTAAGAGTTGTTATAAAATACTCTACACCATGTACAAGATTTGGTTGAAGATTATAGCCACCCAAGATCTAGGAACTTAATGAAAGAACAATAGAGATGAGCTCTATGAAAGAATAATGTTATTCTATCAAAAGATGCAAATGATATATTATGATCATATGATTAATCAATGGATTGTTATGAATTGATGTACACATGAGACCACTTGGTTATATAGCCAAGGTGACACATAGGATTAAACATGATTATGACAAGTGTCTTAATCCTTTTTCATTAGACAACTAACTCAACTTTATTAAATGACCTAGGATAAAAGCATTAAATAAAAGGTAACTAGATATAAGATATGATAAGATCTTATCTAGACAACTAAAACTTATAGAAAAAACAACTAGGACCTAAGTAAACTTAACATGTAAATAAGATCCACTAATGATTAGATAGGTAAAACACCTATTTACACCAACAACCCTAACCCTAATATTAACTTAACCCTAATGTTAATCCCAAAATTTATCCTAGAAACTTAACCCTAATTGAACCCTAACCTTGACACCAAGCTTTATCTTAGAATCTTAACCCTAATCCTAATTAAACCTTAACCCTAACCCTAACCTTAATCCTAACCCTAACTCTAACCCTAACCCCAACCTTAACTATAACCTTGACTCCAACATTTATCCTTGAACCCTAACCCTAATTAAACTCTAACCCTAACCATAACATTGACCCCAAGTTTTATCTTATAACCTTAACCCTAACCTTAACACTAACCCTAATAAAACTCTAATTGAACACTAACCCTATTCTAACCATGTAATATATTAATTAAATTTCATGCCTGACAACATTGACAAACGTAACCCGAAACCTAACCCTAATTGAATCATAACTCTATCACCAACCATGCAATTGTAACCCTAACCCTATTTGAACCTTAACCCCAACACTAACCTAATCTTAACCCTAATTGTAATTGAATTTAAACCCTACCCTTAACCCTAATTGAATCCTACCCCAACCCTAATCCTAGTTAAACCTAAACACTAAATCTAATCCTAATTAAATCCTAACCTAAACCTAATTCTAACCTCAACAATAATTATAACCCTTATTCTAACCTCAAGTCTACCTTGATTCTAATTCTAATCCTAATTCTAACCATAATCATAATTATAAGCATAACCTTAACCCTAACCCTACTATTCATTCTAATACTAACCCTAACCTTAATTCTAACCATAATCCTTCATCTAAGCCTACTTCTAATAGTTAAGATTTAGGATTACTATTAGAATTAGGGTTAGAGTTAAAAATATACCATAATATTAATCCTAATCCTAATTCAAAATTATTCTTATTTTAATCCTAATCCTAACCATAGCCTTAACCCTAACCCTAATTCTAATTATAATAAGTTTTAGAGTTATAGTTAACTTTGAATAATAGGTGTTAATTATAGTTAAGAGTATAGTTAAAAACCTAATAATAACTTAGCTCTAATTATTTATTATTAATGTATTGTGAATTAAGTATAATCAAATAATTATAAGTTGTTAATATAGTTAGTTATAATAACAAGTTAACGCTAATCCTAACTATAATTATAATAAGTTTAAGATATATTAAGAAATTTTATTCCCTTACAATATTGATGAATAATAAGAAAGCTTATATGTATTCTCCACTACACCATTGCATCAATAGAGGGAGCAATTAAACATGTCCTATTTGGATTCCACGGAGAAAATAACATAATAGGTTGAACAATGCTTGCATCAAATATCAATATGATACAAAGAAAATACATTGAGTGGTGACACATCATGCTTTCAATACTTGGTCAAAAAGAGCACCAAATAAATTTGCAATCATTTAATATGGCTATGTGTAGCAAACTTAATATATAGATGATCTAAGCTAAGCATACAATGGTACACAACTGGATATTAAAAATTAGAAATAACAATTGAGGTTTTAAAATACCAAACACCTTAAACCTTTTCATCCCCACCTTAAAATTTTAAATCATTAAGCATTAGACCCAATATACTTAGCCTCTATATCATCACCCTCTCACGTTCTTGCTCTGATTTGACTTGGAACTTATCCCGTCTCTTCCCAATACATGTCTCCATCTTCGACCAACTTTTCCAAGAGTATGCTCACCTTTCTTGCAAGTTCAATGCCTCTTTCAATCTTTTCTTTATCAAAATAGTCTTCTCACTTCTTTGTGTATTTTAGTATCACATCCAGAGCTTCTAACCGATAGGAAAAAATGGCACGGCCCATCAACTTGCATATCCTTGCACCCATTCATCAATTCTGATTAAGGGACTGCAGAACATTTCTTCACCCAACTTGTTAAGGCGTCAAGAAAGTTTTCTACTCTTGTCCGCTCTTCTGCTCGCTTTTCTTGAAGAGATGTGCCCAAGCCTTGCTTCAACTTTTTTTCCACATCGTACATTTTTTCTTCATAAACCATACTCTCAAAGGAGGACATGAAATCAAATGTGCCAAATATGTTGAGGGGGTTCACAACCATGTTGTTTGGACGGTCCAAATTTATTGGACTCCCAACATTGTAGATGTGTCTATGTGGAGATCTAAACAAACAAAATTGAGGTAATGCTTGATTAAATTACACAAGATCCAATTTTATGCAATCAAAACATCATTACAGATCGATCACATACCTGATGCAATCCTTAGATTTGAAATGATTGTTGCTATTGAGAAATGTTGTCGTCTCCACTATTCTCCTTGTGTGACTATGAATGGAGAAATGTGATGGATTATTTTATTTTAAAGAAACTGTGAGTGGAGAGTTAAAGTGATCAAATGACTGACCTTTTGTTACACCAGAGACTACTCTTCCATTACCATCTAATGAAAAAATGCCTCAGCTTTTAACTTCTTACTCATGCCTTAACTTAACCACTTGCACTAACAACAATCAACAAGGATGCCAATTTAAATCACACTTAGTTTTTATTGACATAGGTTTTTTGTTGCCACTGTAGAACACCTCTTGGTGTAATAATAATGTGGATGGTATATATTGCACTGTCATAGGCATACTATTGATTATGATTGACGTATTGGCTTATCAAATGAGGAAATTTCTTTCTCTAATATTTCATGTGTTATAGCTATCCATTGCTTCTATGCCTTTGATAATTGTATTTCCCCACTCCCCAATGTAAGTATTGCAAACGCTAGAAATAATCAAATTTTAATGCCATAAATATAATAGTATCCACACTACATAATGTAAATCTAAACAAAATTGCCACATATCTAATTGAAAACTTTTTCAAAATTAGAGTACATTAAAATTATGATACATTTAAATAAAAACCATTTTCAATCTCACATAAGATAAAGAATGTATATAGCTCAAATCATTTTCCTGCTCTATATTGAGACATATAATTATTCCAAAACATAAGACCTTGTTCTCAAATAAAACATCTTTAAGTTGTGAAAAGAAAATGTTCATAATATAATTTTTAAACTATATCACATATTGTTATGAGACTAAATAACTAACTAATAGCATCCATTGGTCTACTTAACAAATAATTCCAATTTTATTAAGAATTAAAATGAATTGATATCTACTTATTGGCAATTATTCAGGAAGACAATTCATTCTAAAACATATATGAACAAGAGTTATAGCGCAACTTAATCCTTGCTAAATATTTTCAACGTGGTTTTGCAATAAGTCTAAAGCATTAAGAGAGCTACAATTCATTGTATCACAAGTGTGATTATAGTCATAAATTGATTGTCATGCTTTCAGTTTTTTCATCTATTTGGAACTAGATGTTGCAGTATCTATACCTCCCAAAGATAGTATTAAATCCACTAATATGTTTTAAAGAAATGTTTAGCTCTTATTAAAGCAAATCAAGCACACTTAAATCGTAATTCAAATAATCATAAATTGATTGTCGTGTTTTCAATTTTTTCATCTATTTGGGACTAGATTTTGCAACCTTTGTACCTCCCAAGGGTAAAATCAAGTAGTTGGGTCCATGAAGAGGGGAAGTTTTGGCCCACAAAAAAGTCGTATGAAACACACACACTTGTAGAAAAAGGGTACCCGCTTAGGAATGAACTCCCTAGCCTAAATCTAAACTGGTACCCGTTATGTTTCGTGTACCCGCTAATAACAGGTACACATTATGAAACGGGTACCCGTTATACTTTGGGTACCCACTAATAACAGGTACGCGTTATGAAATGGGTACCCCTTAATAACAGGTATGCATTATGAAATGGCTACTCATTTCAAAAAGGCAGTTAGTTTTTAAATAATAACTGTCGCCTCATTTTTTCTTACAAATTTGGAGGCGATTGAGAGCGATAGAGAGAAATGTGTACGTGCTTCTAAGGACCTATACCACCCCAAATTTCAGCTGCCACCTCCTCCCGCTAACATAAGTGACCTCAACGACCTCAAAGTTGGTTAAATTTTGTATTTTTAGCTTTATATTTGGCATTTTTTTTTGTAGTTGTAGTTTAGGGCTTGTTTATTTTGGTTGTAATTAGCTTGCTCAATTTATAGTTTTTAAATTGTATTTGCAAACAAAGTCATCAACATAAACCAAAAACCTTAAATTCTAAATTGAAAACCACAAAATCTATACCTAATTTAACTAAAACCCTGAACCATACAAACCACAAAACCTAGACTTAGAAACTAAAACCTTAAACCCTAAGTTCCACAACACTTAGACCTAAAGACTAAAACCCTTAACTCTTAACTCTAAACCCTAAACCACAAAACCTAAACCCTAAAATTGATATTTAATTCATCCCATAATTAATTATCAAATATCTTTTATAAGGCATTGATGTCTTAATCACACATAAATTCTATAATATCTTAGATCATTAATGAATCATTCTACTGGTGGTTTCTCCAACCCATCCTCCTATTCCAACCTTGAAGTTATACCAATTTCATGGATACTACCACCTTTCCCATTAACTTTACTCCCTCATATGGCCTACCCCATGGTTACATTCCTTTCCTTATGAATATTGCTAGTGCTTTCATTCCTTCTAGAATTGTGCCCACACCTAAGATCCTACCACTTTTATAACCACTATGTTGCCACAACATCTACTCATATATTTGTACTATCCATCCATCTCATCCCATGATCAATACTTATCATACTCATATACCTCCACTATTTCACATACTCCTAATACTGCTCAAGTCTCCATCAACACCTTGTACATACACTAATACAAAAACTAGAAACTTTGAAGTGCAAACTCAAGGATATCAAGAAGTATCATATTGACTACAATCCTTTGTATTTCACACCTTTGTCTTTTAACCTGTTTATTAGATATCCATGTAGTTAAGGTCAAAGGCCCTCCAATAGAGGATTATCCAACTAGAAATTTCAAATCTATACATTTTTTTTTTATAGGTAAGAGGTAAGTTATATAGTAATGCGAGAATTTAGCCTGGCCCACACCAAGAGAGATCACAAAAGAGGGATCTCATCCTCATGTATTTCATATTACAATTTTATTATTCAACCATGGTTAAAAAAGGACCATTTAGATCATTGCCTACTTATACCTGTCGACACTGCTAGAAACCATAACTATCCTTAAAATCATATTTGTGAAGCGGAACATATACTCTACATAAATGGTCTTGATCATCCATCAAAGTAAACCAATTTATTTAGCCAAATCCAAGTTACAACTGCCTACCAAATAACTTCAAATTTAATTTGAGATTGTAATTTGTTCTTGATTTCCATGAATTTAAGGATGGCATTTTCCTTTTTTGCACTGAAGGCCCCTCATCTTCCCCCAAATGATTTTGTTTCTCAGAATCCATTCTATTACAGGCTTCCCTGCTTCGGCTTGGATTTCTTTTCTTTTTTGTTATTGTTATCTATTTGCTTCCCTTATCCCCATCATTAGAAGCATTTTATTTAGCCATATGGAGGGAGCATTCAACCACTTAGTTGTGAGAACCCACACCAAATACAGTAGCTCCTATCCATTGTTTGACTGTTGAAGTAGAAGAGACCTTGGGAGATGGACATTGAGAGGTAACATCGTTACCAGCAACATAATCGGAATTGTAAGAGTCTCTCAAAGAAGGTGTTTTTTGTTCATTCTTTGATTCCGAAAAGGGCTCATCAATCTTCCCCTTATTTTTGCTACAAGCCTTATTCTTTGGAGAACCACAACTCTTGAGGGAGTTCGAAATAGAGTAATGTTTAGGAGAGGCATCTTTCCACCAAGTAGCCTCCCATTTTATTTGAGATTTAGGCAATTTTCTGCTACATGCTCAGTTTTGTAACATTTTCTATACCCAAAATTTAAACCTTCATAATCCAAGGGATGCAACCAACTGTGTCCATTTGCACTCAAGATGATTTCTGCTGGGAGAGATTTGGAGGTGTCCAACTCTACCAAAATTCTGGCAAAAGTTGTGTGTATGAAGTCGGGAGTTCGAAATAGAGTAATGTTTAGGAGAGGCATCTTTCCACCAAGTAGCCTCCCATTTTATTTGAGATTTAGGCAATTTTCTGCTACATGCTCAGTTTTGTAACATTTTCTATACCCAAAATTTAAACCTTCATAATCCAAGGAATGCAACCAACTGTGTCCATTTGCACTCAAGATGATTTCTGCTGGGAGAGATTTGGAGGTGTCCAACTCTACCAAAATTCTGGCAAAAGTTGTGTGTATGAAGTCTCTTGTATTTGCATCTATGTGTATAAAATTTCCGAGTTTCAAATGGCTGCAAAACATGACTCAAACCAATAGTGAAGGGGAAGATTTGAAAGGCAAACCCATATCAACATAACTGAGAAAGATTCAATGGTCGGGTTAAAATTTGGGTACCAAGATTTTAACATCAGTATGCTCACACCCCACAACCATGTGTAACTGAGTATGGCATTATTGTCTCTTTCTTGTTGTCAAAAACTAGAATAAAGAAACCCTTGCACTTGGGTAAATCTCTAAATTGTTCTCCATTAAATGGAGCCATGATTTTAAGATCCAATCATGAAGTTCTGGCAGGCTCGGCAAAAAATGACTAAATCTATCGATTAATCCATTATCAGAGAAAAAAGCTTCACTTTCAATAAAACAGTATCAAAATCCAATTTCAACAGTTTTTCTGAGCAATGGACAACCTGCCTATTGATTATACCTGGATTTTTCAAACCCCATGCGACGTCGGATGGGCTAAACCTGCCCAGATCTGAAGAAGTTCGATGGAGAGCTAGATTGAGAATCGTCCCAAGGTTGAGCATTTTTCCCCCTCGCACTAGTGACAACATCCAAAAAGGGTCTTATTGACTAATCCATCCTTAGGAAACTCATTATTGGAAGCCTTGAAAGGATGCAGGAGCCCCAACTCGAATCAGGAAAGCCTCCCCCAACGCAACTTGACTATTGAAACCCCCACAAGCAGATGGAGGCGTGAAATTGAAAGGAGCCTTCCAATGAGCCTGAGCGTGTGTACCCTCATCCAAGCCATTTCTCCTGAGATTGCAGACTGAAACATCATTTCCCCCGTGCAAAACCCATCGACCACCGTAGCATCCGCAACCCTAGTGCAAAAAGTTTTTGGCCGCGACACCATCCGAGGATCCGAATATATTTCAAATCTAAACTTTGTTTTTAAAGACACAATAATTTAATTAGTAAAAAATCATGTATGTAGAGAACACTTTTTTATATAATTTATTTAATTCACATTTAATCGAGCTAGAGGTCCTCTACATATTTCTAGGAATTAATCTAAATAGTCACAAGCTCTAGATCTTATTATAGATTGAAATTAATGCATATCTTCTATTTTCACCATTCTCATTAACATATATTTTTATATCCATCTTCTTCCTCTAATCTTCCTAGAATATTTCCTCCTTCAAGTTGTTTAATATTAGATAGATCCCTTTTTGCTCTATTGGACTACTTACCTTCTCAAATCTAATTTTTTTTATACTCAAAACATATTAGACATAGATTTATCTACAAAATATATAGAATAAATTGTGGTGATCCAGATAACGCATTTAAAAACACTTGTAATAAATTATTGTAATAAGGATCCACCAACTCAAACTTAAATATTTTTCTCATTGGTTAACCTTGGGAGTTACCTACATTATCTAGTTTTAGTGTGTAAATAAACTAGTAACATGCACTTGATATTATCATTTTTATATATTTTAAGATAGGTGTCTCCAAATTTTACGTGGTTCCATACATTACCCCTCTTAGGACCTATAACTAAGTAGGTATAATTAATAATTATCACAATTATTAAATACATGTCACATCATTCAAACAAGTTATCGTTATGTATAGTAAATAACATGATATAGGTTCCAACTAACTCTTTGGTTTGATTAGGTGTGATAGAAAAATGTGGGTTTTAATTTTCGTCCATGACCTTTTAAAAGTGGTAGGTACAATGTAATATTTTTTTTAACACAAGTGTTGGATGATGTCTTTAAGAGTTCAGGAAAATTCTAAAATTTAGTTCTAAAAGAGATATTTTAGCTTGTGTGGATTGAAATTGCTACATGAGATCACATTCTTTAGGGTTATTAGCAAAAATATGGGATGAAGGGGGGAAATTAATAGTATTAGCTTGGGAAGGGAAGTTGGGATTCATATGTTTTTATTATTTCATTGAGTGTCACATTGGGTAGATGACTTTTTAATTGTATAATTTAATTATGTTAGGGGAGGCTCGAATTTTTTGTATAAATTTTATGACATAAATTAGTCTAAATTCATGTTGTGCATTTGTTAATGTTAATTTAAATGTGTCTCTAAATGATGTATTTTGAATTTGTGTGTTCAATGTGATTTTTAGTTCAAATTGTGTACATTATTTAATTAGTTTGTTGATATATATTATTTTAATTATTTAGCATGTAGTGGCCCTTTCAACATGGAGCAAAATTTCCTAGTAGTCGATGACTTCACTATAGAGGACTTCTTACATAGTGAGCAGCCTCAAAACCCCTTAGATCCACCCTCTCCACATCATAGCCCGCCACCACAAAACCCCACACCTCCACCCTCTCCACATCATAGCCTGCCACCACAAAACCCCACACCTCCACCCTCTCCACCTCCTAACCCCCCACATCCTACAATTGATCAGATTCAATTACGAGAAAACGTAAATGCAAACTTAAATATCATTCAAGAAAATATCAATTTGATAAAAAAATGAGCCAAACATTCCCCCCCCATCTAGCATGATTTGCATCTTCAATGCAAACTGTTGTTGACTCTATTTGATCCATCAGTGCAAATTTAGATAGTTTTCGCTAATGGAGAGAAGAGAGGAGAGAATTTTATGTTGATGGACTATCTTATAAAGAGATCTAAGACCTTCATATTAGCAAACAAACCATTACCCAATATTTCATTAACCCCCATACAAACCAACCAATTCCACCCAATAGAAAACAAATTATAATTAAATGGTGTAGGCACTCACAAATAGCTGCACATTTTTGGTACAGAACGGTGGATGGTCTTTGATACTCCACCACATGCCAATTGTGAGGTGCCCCTTTAGTTTTTGAGAAAATTATGGGTTGAGTTTGAGTTGGGTACAAAACTCAACTATTTTGATATGAGGACATTTCAAGGAGTTAGGTGTGGCATGTTGCAAATAGAGCAGGAGCACATGTCGATCCTTAGCGATGTGCTCTGATTCCACCAATTGTTGATCCTCAATCTCCTGGTATTTCGGCTCCATATCAACACCGAATGATTATTTTGACATTAGGAGCATTGAATTCTCTCTTAGGAGATCTCATTGATCAGACTACCCACATGGCAACTAAAGTGAGTGATAGAGAGCATGGAGGAGATGGTCTTGGTCATCCATGCTATGGGAATACTCAAGCATCCACTTCAAATGCACCTATATCAGTCGTGGAATCATTTTTGGATTTACTATGTTCTGACAATCATCCTACATAGGTATTTACATCTTTAAAGGAACATTTTAATTTGTTTGAAATGTGCAAAATTCATGTAAATAATAACATTAAATTATATATAAATATTGATTCGAGAAGTGTTTGGTGTAGGTGCATGATCATAGGAGGCCATCTCGATATGATTGTGTTTGTTTGACATCCACAGTTGTACAAGTGGGCACACCTTACGGTCAAGTAAGCCAATATATATTTTAATTTATGTCCATATCCAATTTAATTTGAAATTGTACATGTGTGAAATAATATCTTGTATCTATGCAGGAAGGTCATGTGATATCCATGATCGACCAACCACAAGGTGTGGCGAGCGCTCCTGATTCATCATTAGCTTTTATGCATGGGCCATCTCTGGTGCGTGTTTTCAAAAGTTATCTAAGTTTGAAATTTACATGTGCTTTAAAAACTCACTACATATATGCAAGATGATAATAGTATCCTTATACGTGGTAGGTAGGCTACTGATCGAGGTCATGACCATGAGGTCATGTCACTTAAGGTCCTGAACTTTACTATATTTCCTATTCAATTAAAATCATTTTTATCACTAATATTTTCTAACCTAGATTGTTTGCTTTTTTGAATATCCAGGAATTATCATTTCAATCATCTCATCCTCAACCGATAGATATACCACCCATTGAAAAAAATGTGCCAGTATATTCAAATGATTGAACTGTAATTTATGGATACATTTGGTTGTTTGGATTTAAAAAATTGATTTCATGATTCTATCAATTATGTTAAATTAAATCAAATTTCTTTAACTTTATCTAATTTCAAGTTTTGTGTACTCCTCTACAGCATGATACAGGTCCATCTAGTCCACATGGAATGAAGAGGAGACTTGATCTGATCGTACTGATAGTTAGGTAGTTTTATTTTATAGACTATGGATAGTTTTATTTATATATGTGTCACTTAACATATACATTCCACATGTTATTTCATGTCATTTCACATACATTATACATTATGATTGTGCTTGTGTTTATTTATATGAGCTAACTTTAAAATATTTTTCAAAATACATTTTCGTACATGTTTTAAATTCTAGACTAGCTCTAGATATATTTAGCATTTCATGTGAATTTAATATACTTTGATTAAATGCGCTCACATACATGTTATGTTCATTATGATGATTAGATGCTCTCTCTCTCTCTCTCTCTCTCTCTCACACACACACACACACACATTTTATCTACATTTTCAATTATGCACTATAAAATCTTGTCTAGGATCAAATTGCATATATTTAGATGCCATTGTTGAATGAAGTTTAGATGTCTAAAAATGATTAACTTTCAAAGTTCAATAAAATCACATGGTTAGGTGACAATTTAATACATTCCTTATGGTTTAGATCATATTCATAATAAAGTAAGGGCCAAATTTTAACTATTTTCCAATTCTAGCAAATATTCATCACTAAAGAAAAATATATACTTGACATATAGAAAATGTATAAGATAAAATTGGAACTATAAAATGTGATTTATAAGACACAATTTGTATAAGATAAAATTGGAACAATACAAAATGTGATTTATAAGTTCATTGAAGTTCATACATCAAATAAACATATAACATATTGATGTTTAATACAACTATAACATGTCATACATGTGTGCATATAAATACAATTAGCTTATCTATTTTTAGTTCAAAACCACAAATTGATATTCACATAATTTATATGATGGAATTTTTTTACAGTGAAAATCATGGTAGATCGACTTGATGGGAACTTGCAAAAATAATTAATGTAAATAAAGTAACTATATGTTTTATGAGTCATTTAACTTAGTTCATGCGAGAAAAGAAAAAATTACTAAAATTATAAATAAACGCAAGCATGAACGCTAGGACCTAAAGCCTAGGGGATGAACCCTTAACCCTCAATCCATAATAGATTTGTTATTCTAAGCATCTTGTCAACCATAAGCCCTATCCCTCAATCCTAGGACCTAAAGCCTAGGGGATGAACCCTTAACCCATAATAGATTTTTTATTCTAAGCATCTTGTCAACCCTAAACCCTTAATCCTTAACCCTATCCCTCAATCCAAAGACCTAAAGCCTAGGATGTGAACCCTTAACCCTTAACCCATAATAGATTTGTTATTCTAAGAATATTTTCAATCATAAACTGTAAACCTTAATGTATATCCCTAAACCCTAATACCTAAAGCCTAGGAGATAAACCATTAACCCTCAACCCATAATAGATTTGTTATTCTATGCATTTTGTCAACTCTAAACCCTAAACCCTATCCTTTAATCCTAGGATCTAAAGCTTGGGGGATGAACCCTTAACCCTCAACCCATAATAGATTTGTTATTATAAGTATGATTTTCAATCCTAAACCCTAAACTCTAAAGTATATCCCTCAACCCTAGGACCTAAATCCTAGGGGATGAACCCTTAATCCATAATAGATTTGTTATTCTAAGCATCAAGTGTCAACCCTAAATCCTAAACCCTAGGACCTAAAGCCTGGGGGATGAACCATTAACCCTCAACCCATATTATATTTTCTATTCTAAGCATCTTGTTAACCCTAAACCATAAACCCTAAACCTTAAACCCTATCCCTCAATCCTAGGACCTAAAGCCTAGGGGATGAACCCTTAAACCTCAACCAATATAATATATTTGTTATTCTAATAATCTTCTCAACCCTAAACCCTAAACCTTATGCCTCAATCCTAGGACCTAAATCGTAGGGGATGAATCCTTAACCATCAATCTATAATAGATTTTATATTCTAAGAATCTTGTCAATCTTAAAACCTAAACCCTAAAGTATATCCCTCAACCCTAGGACCTAAAGCCTAGGGGATGAACCATTAACCCTCAACCCATAATAGGTTTGTTATTCTAAGTATCTTGTAAACTCAACCCTAAACCCTAAACCTCAACCCTAGGACCTAAAGCCTAGGGGATGAACCCTTTCACCCATAATAGATTTTTTATTCTAAGCATATTTTCAACTCTAAACCATATCCCTCAACCCTAGGACATAAAGCCCAAGGGATGAACCCTTAACCCTTAACCCGTAATAAATTTGTTATTCTAAGCATCTTGTCAACTCTAAACCCTAAACAATATCCCTTAACCCTAGGAACTAAAGCCCTTGGGATGAACCCTCAACTATAAACCATATACCCTCTTGACCCTAAGCCCTATTGTTATTCTAGATTTGTTATTCTAAGCATCTTGTCAACCCTAAACCATATCCCTCAACCTTAGGATGTAAAGCCCAAGGGGTAAACCCTCAACCCTCAACCCTAAACCGTAAACCCTATCCATCAACCCTAGGACCTAAAGCCTAGGGGATGAATCTTGAACCCTTAACCCATGATAAAAAATTTATTCTAAGCATCTTGTCAACCATAAACCCTAAACCCTAAACCATATCCCTCAACCGTAAAAAAATATACCCTCTTGACCCTTAACCCTATTTTTATTCTATATTTTTATTCTAAGCATCTTGTCAACCCTAAACCATATCCCTCAACCCTAGGATGTAAATCCCAAGGGATGAACCCTCAACCCTCAACCCTATACCATATACCTCTTGATCCTAAACCCCAAGAGGGGGAGATGTGAGCTAATTGGGAGGAGAGTAGGTATACAATGACTTAAGGGGTCCTAAGAGGATGTGTTAAGGGGAGTTAAGAGAATGACTTAAGGGTACCTAAGATGATATGACTTAAGGGGTCCTAAGAGGATGGATTAAGGGGAGTTAAGAGAATAAGTAAAGGGGATCCAAGAGGATGGATTAAGGGGACCTAAGAGGATATGGCTTAAGGGATCCTAAGCAGATGGCTTAAGGGGAGTTAAGGGGGTGACTTAAGGGGATGCAAGAGGATGGATTAAGGGTAGATAAGAGGATATGGCTTAAGGGGTCCTAAGAGGATGGCTTAAGGGGAGTTAAGAGAGTGACTTAAGGGGATGCAAGAGGATGGATTAATGGTAGATAAGAGGATATGGCTTAAGGGGTTCTAAGAGGATGGCTTAAGGGGAGTTAAGAGAGTGACTTAAGGGGATGCAAGAGGATGGATTAAGGGTAGATAAGAGGATATGGATTAAGGGGTCCTAAGAGGATGGCTTAAGGGGTCCTAAGAGGATGGCTTAAGGGGAGTTAAGAAAGTGACTTAAGGGGATGCAAGAGGATGGATTAAGGGTAGATACGAGGATGGTTTAAGGGGTCCTAAGAGGATGGCTTAAGGGGATATGTAATCAATTATACTTTTTATAAAATGAAAAATGAATTATTTAGTTTTATATTTTGACTATCAATTAAATGTATAGAACTATATAATTACATGTATCTAGATTCAAATTCCATTATAATATATATGTATGTGCTCTCTTTTTTGTAATGCATCTAGTTTTGGGAGAATTGAAACAAAAAAATGATTTAAAACTATAATTAGGAAATGACTTAAGAATAACATAAGAACATGAATTAAGTGGAGATACACATGAGCCTTGACTCTAAGTTATGTGATAAATTTTGAACTATATATAGACTTTCAATTAAATATATATACAACTATATACTTACCTGTATTTATATATTTTTTTGTACCATTAGCATCCTCTCTTTTTTGTAATGCATCTATGATTGTCTCATTGATCATCCATTGAAAGTTTTCTTAACACTTTATTAGTAGGCCTCCTTTGATATCTAGCTATTTTTATAATGGTTTCCAAAATCAAATTTGAGTAATGTATAATCTTCTTGTGGCTTTCATAGTCTTCAAATGTAGGAAACCCAATCTTTCTTATTAGATATTTTTGAAGCCAGACACCAACAACAACCATAGAACTAGTTGGATACTCAAAGTTGTCATCGTCCACTCTAGGATGTACCAACTTATGTTTTATCTCAATACATCTAACTAACCAATACTTTGTCTCCTCTTCATTCCCCTCAAGTGCGGCAACAACATACACATGTCTTCCAAAAAAAATATTTAATTCAATAAAGAGTGACATATATTTAATTCACATATAAATATGCATACATATAAAATTATATATATTAAAAAATAATGTAATTAAAAGTTTAACTCAATGTAATGTAGCTTCTTTTACAAGGTTTGAAACACAATCATAATCATCTAATGCAAATACTTGATTATCTTCTTCAATTGGCATTCCATGTTGATCATGTGTTGTATGTAGGTGTTAAGGCTTGTTGTTGCCATTCTACGTCCCATTTTTTATTTTCACATGCCTCTTTTATGTTAGGGTAAAAATTTTGGGTAAATGCATAAATAAATTATAATGAAACCCTAACAAGCACAATAGAGCACAAACTAGCATGAAATTAAAACAAGAAAGCAAAGCAAACTGATCTCCAAGCTAGATTTGATTTATCTCCATTGCTCTTCTCCACCTCACATCAACATGCAAGATTTTGAAGGATTGAATGATTTGATATGTTGATGTTGATTGCTCATTTTTGCAGCATAATGATAAGATGGAGATGATAGAGAAAAAATAGATGGATAGCTGAGAAGATTGGAGGAAATTTTGGCAAAGTGAGAATACTAGAAGAAGACCCCCCCCCCCAAAATGGCTTGTGAGAGGCCATATTTATAGAGTTTTGATGTGGAGGGAAGAAGATTTGATTTTGGAGATAAGATTTGATATGAATTTGATTTTTGCTCTATTTGACAAAAGAGGAAATAAAACAAGATAAGATAAGATTTAAAAATATAGAAAGATTTGATTTTCTATTTTAAAGGAAATAAATCCTAAAAAAGATGAGAGGGATAATTGATGAATTGTCTAATTAAATAAATTAATTAGATACACATGAGTTTAAATTTTGGAAAGAAAGCAAGAAGATATGTTTAGGATTTTATTAATTAAATAAATATTTGATTTATTTAATTAATGTTGGATTTATTATTTAATTAATTAAATAATATAAATTATTTAATTAACATTAGAAGAGAAGGGATTATGAATAGAAAGGGAATAAATGAAATTAGTCAAATAAATAAGATTTATTTAACTAATTAGATGATGACATGGGTACCTAGGGAGAAACATGCTACAATATGTCTAAATGATGTAGTGTTGTGACAAGGTGTTGTAAGAGGACATTTTTGGGTGTCTACATTTTTCCCATCTTTGAGATGATGTTTGAGATGATGAGATTTGTGTTGAGTAACATCATTTCAAAGAAGCTAAGGTATGGGTAAAAGAAAATGGATGATGAAGGAAAGATAGGATAATGATGATGTAGAGATATGATGATGGGATGATGATGCCCCCTCAAGAGGGTAGGCGGGTTGAACAAACATGGGTATGCTCTCGAAATGAAATGAAATGATAAGGATAAGATGAATGATTCAAGATAGGAAGTGGATGAAGATTATGAATAATACATTATGCTACAAGAAAGTGAGCAATCATGATGTTTGATGTAGCACTAGACATGATGCACCAAAGTATAAGGACCAAGGTGACAATGTGTCTCATGCCCCAGCGTAATACAACCTTGTCTAGATACAAGATATGAATATTAGATGGGAATGATCCATATGCAAATGCAAGATGAAGATGATAACACACACAAACAAGCAAGCAAGCATGCACAAATGATGCAAAAACAAAAAAGGTATTGCCCTTGTCAAATTGTAAACCAATGATTTAGTGATGGATTGATGGATTATGATAGTGTTGTCATTATGGGGAATGATATATCCCTAGATCAACACAAGGATGATGCTAATTGATTGATTGATTGGATTTACAACAAGGCTAGGATCAAGACCAGAGGATGTGATTGGATAATTTGGCAAGATTGATTAGCTTGGTTGGTATGGATTAAGGATTGACTTGTATTTGGATTATTGCTTGGAATGATTGAACATGATTGATTGATTGATAATTTGAAGATTGATTTGAACGAGTTGAATTGATGCGTTGAATTGATTGGAAGAAGTGATTTGATTTGATTTTATTGCTTGGAATTTTTGTTGGCCATTTGATTTTCTTTGTCTTTCTTTTTCAGGACCTTTTTCCTTTTTTTTGGTATTTTTTTGGGGATATTTTGATTTTTTTGGATTTTTGAAATGTTTTGATTTTTTTTTTGTATTTTTGGAATATGTGATTTATTTGTATTTTTTCAAGACATTTTATGATGTTTACGGATTTTTTTAGGACATTTTATGATTTTAGGGATTTTTCCAAGACATTTTATGATTTTTAGGGATTTTTTCAAGACTTTAAAGAGGGAATGAAATGAAATGTGATGTATGCTTCGTTGAAGAAACTAGATGCCCCACACTAGAGGTAGTGCAACCATGGATAAATGATAGATCAAAATGAAAGATTCACTACAAAACATGTCACACAAGCAACATATCTCTTGTCAAAAGATGATAATGGTTGGTTGATTGGATGCCAGTAATGATCGATTCCATAGGGCATGATGATAGTAAGTACTTAGGATCACTGATTCCTCTAAGTACGATAATATTGATGATTGATTAACAAAATATATTAGGATTGGATAATGTTTTTTAGCTAGGCTCAAGTATGATTTGCATGATAAGAGTCAAGGTTGCAAAGGGACATGATGGCCCACCCTGGGGTAGTGTAATCATGGATAAATGATAAGGATGTGAACTATTATGGAATGGTAACACATAAGGATATGAAAGGAAATCCAAAGCATGCATTTGTAATTTTTCCCCTAATCTCATCAAGAACAAAGGAAGGAAATGGAACATGGATTTTGATAAGCTATGAGATATGGAATGGAAGAATGCAAGGATAATAATAATGAATAGGATTATCAAGATCAACTAGATAAGATATGGGCACAATTCCTAAGTATTTTTCCCCTATTCCTCATCAAGACCAAGGAAGGGAAGAAAGGATGTATTTAGATAGAATGGTGAAATATGGATAAGGTGAAGGATATGGTACTAAAGATATGGATAAAGTATATAGGATAAGATGTCTGACATTCAAGAAGATCCTTAACCTTGTCAAGATCAAAGGTGGAAAGGTAAAGGATGAATGTAAAGAGGATAATGGATATGAATGACAAGATGGATGAAACTTACCCCCAAGTGTAGAGTACAAGAGGAATATGGAAGATAGGATATGGATAGGGTTAAATCAATAAGGAAGATAATATATGCATGATAGGGAGATGGAGGAAGGAATCAAGCATCAAGTTTCATGGCTAATATACCTCGAATATGTGCTCTAATAAACCATGGCAATGGGAATTAGACTCATAAATGTTGATAGAATAATGGCATGATGGAAGAAGCTAAGGACTTATGCAAAGGTTTGGATTAAAGGACGATAATGGGGGATGGATGTTGGATAATGGATAGGAGGTTGGAATGCTTGTTGAATATGGTTATACGGAAAGAATGGCAAGATCAACATTGGCACACACCTTGAAGGGTGGTGGAGTGATGTAGGAAAAATGGAGTTTGAAGGTGATAGGTTTTTAATGGACGATTGGAGGAAGCTTTTGGATTCGCAAATTTGGATGCCAATTTAGATTTTTTTTTCTTCTATGAGACTTTTAGGAACCTGCATAGCTTTTGACTTTGATTTTTGTTTTGTGGGCCTTTGTGGCCTTTGATTTTTTTTCGTTTGACTTTGGATCAAATTTTCTTTTATTTTTGCATGTCTCTTCAAGGAGACATGTAGATCCTTTGATATATGTTGATTTTGATATGGAATCTTTTAACATTTGGCACCCAAATTGCTTCCAAGAGCAATGGGATAGGTGGATGGAGATGAATGATATGGAGGTATTATGGATGGGTTAATATAGGTAGAATTTTGAGAGGGCATCAAGGATGTGTTCCTTTGTTGTTCTCAATGAATAAGAGATGGAGGGATGTAGGGCCCCAATATGGATGGAAGGGTTGATGAACTATGGTTTGGATGATAAGGACCAATGATAGATGGAATGTTTGATGGACGAGGATACTTAGGTTTATTTTGATGGAATCTAGACTTACAATGGGTAGGTCAATATCTTGAGCGTGAGGTGTATAACCAAGGCCATGATAATATGGATTTTTTTGGATATAAAGGGGTTCTAGGATACCTTGTTCATGAAGACCTAATCCTTTTCCTTTTTATTTCATACTTTGAAACATTCGTTTGCCAATGGGATATGTATTATTTATGAAACAAGATGCAAGTTCGTCATTGGTGCAGGAGCGCCTTAGTTATTGAACACCTTCATATGAACATTTGTAAAAGATGGATGTTTTAATGTAAATGGTATTTTAGAATTCATATGAGAGTCATTTTAGGTGTAAATGAGTCATTGACAACTCTTCAAGAGGTCAGTAGAGTCAAAATACAAAACATGTCAAATTTGTGCAAAGAATTGTGAAAATGGGGAAAAGATGTAAAACATATTCAAGGCCATGTAAAAGATAATTTCAATGTACTCAAGGTCATGTGAGTCAAGTCACGGGATAAGTTACTAGGAGGTCAAAATAGGAAAAAAATATAAAACTTGCATTAGTGTCATATTGTTAAAAGTTGTTAAAGTTGATAAAAGTAAGAAAAAACAAGAAATCAAGGAATAGGAAGAGACAACTCGGTGGAGAAAGTAGTTAGGCAGTTGAAAGATGGATAGAAAATTTAATTTTTAATGTAAAAACAACTATAAAAGTGTGTATATGGCGAGAAGAGGTAGATCTTGTATTCTCAAATTCATTTAATCAATAAAAATACCCATGTACAGCTTCTTTGGAAAAAGATTTTTCTTCTTGTTTCAATTTGCACAGTTGGTTCAGGCATTTCAAGCCTTGATTATTGTCAAGGGAAGATTCTTTTATCATTCTTGGAAGGTGTAGAAGTAGAAAATTTAGTATTAAAAAAATTTGAACTTATTTTCTAAGTTCGGTTTGTGAACACATAGAGTTGTTTTGAGAGTCTTTTAAAAATGTTAAGACCCATCCCACCAATGGAAGCCTAGTAGGAAGGTGGGATGGGATGAGTAGGATGTTTTACTTTGTATAATTTTTTGTGTAGATGTGTGTGTGTGTGCAAGGGTAAGCATGGAGATGGAAGACTTGTTGTGTTAATGGAGAAATCTAAGTTTTCCAGTCAAAGTGGATGGTTACTAGTATGACAATGGAGAAATGGAAAAAGTATGGACTTGGTGATGTTTCCAAAGGTCTTGGAAGATGTAGTTAGTCATGTTCCAAGTGATGGAAGGGGTCTTGGAGGTCTATAAGTGCTTCAGTCATGAAACCCTCCTTAATTTGTGCTTTTACACCCTATAAACAAGGGTTTAGTGGATCACATTGTTTTTATGGTTTTCATTCCCTACAAATGGTGAAATCATGAGTTTTGAGGAATTATTAATGACTGTTAGAGGTTGATAAGGGTTTGGGAGTAATGTAAGAGGGGTCTCCTTTGTAAAACATACCTATTCTAGTAGCCTTTTTAGGCGCACAGTCTGAGAAACTAGGGATTTTCTTTGGGACAGTCACTGTAAGCTTTTTGTTTTGTTGAAGTGGATAGTAAGGTATGTCTAAAGAATCATTTGGTGCTTGTAAATTGCATATGGATTGTGAGATTTACCTGATCTAGGGTAAAGAGTCCAAATTGACAAAATGGTGCTTATTTGCATAGTTAAGGATAATCTAATGAAACAGTATTTGGGAATATTGAATACTAACTTATATGATGTTGTTGAGGTTATTTCAGTGTTTGGGAAAGGTATGGAAGGTAGAGTTTGGTATTATGGTGATTTTCTTGGACTTGTGGATTCAATGTGCTAGGTAAGGTTTATGTGCAAAATTTGATAATCTGACAAAACAATGATATGAGAATTTGTATTTAGCTTGTTTTCATTAAGATGATGATGTTTTCAATGATTTAGTTGTCTGCAAGAAAGTAATAAATATTTCTCTATTGATATTTTTCCTTGGGAGAGTGAGATGTGTAGTGGAGTCAATGAATGAATTTTAGAATATTGAATGTTGAATGGTTCAATGATTTTGATCAGATTGTTGCTTTGAAGTCAGATAGATTGTTGATGGTAAAGAGGTTTTTGATGTCTAATATAGAGGAGGATTTCTTATGAAATGTTTTGACTTGTTGATGCAATGTGATTGAACAAAGAATTTGTTGAGTAAAGAAGTGAGTTGGTAGAGTTTTTTATGGAAGTTAAGTGAAATGTTGGAGTTTGTATATTTGATCTTCTCCTTATTTAGTTTGGGATTGATTTTCCCTAGTGAAATGATATTTTTGGTGAGTCGGTATGATGCTCTGCATCAATCATGAGGTGGATGTGATATGGAAGGTATAACAAGATCTTGGAGTAAACCACCTTGGATAAAAGTGAGGGAACCCATTTGATAAGTAAGGGGATCATGGATAGCTTGAATAGGGGTGATAGAATCTTGTGGAGGATTATGATCATGAGGGGAATTAGGATGGGTATAGGATCTTGACATGGGGATGATGGGGTACTTTTATCTTGACTTGGAAAAGGAAAATGAGGTGTAGGAGATAGAGTAGCTTGCTCTTTATTAGGTATGGAATCATCATGAAGTGGTATGAAAGGAATATCTTGATCATGAGAAGGATGAATATCGTCATGGAATGAAAGGGTATCCTTGAATAGAGGTATATCTTGATCTTGATCAGGAAGGGAATCTTGAGATTTTATGGAAAGCATATCTTGATCAAAAGATGGTAGGACATCATTGGATATGATGGAAGAACTATCATGCTCTTGGGATGCAATGGAATCATGAGATGGTATGGATTCATTAGATGAGGTGGAAGGAGGACTTAGAAGGATACTTTTATCTTGAGATGGAAGGGGATCATCATGAGGTTCTTGAGAGATGGGATCTTGGTTAAAGATTGGAGGGGATTGGAAATTTTTGGTATCATTGAATGGAGTGGAAAGAATACTTTGATCTTGATGTGCAAGGAAGTCTATGCTAGCAAGCTTTGGACTAAGAGATTGATATGAATAATTGGATTTAGATGGTATGATAGGAGAGGATGGTTGGATAGATTCATTAACTTGGGTGAAATACTTATGCGATTTATTTTGACTTATGGGGGATGAAGATAGATGTTTGACATGGTAGGATTGCACAATATTATTTGTGTTTGAGGACTTAGATTTGGGTTTCTCATTTAGCCTTTGCAGAAACTCATGAAAATTGAACTAGGATGATGTAGTTTTTTGTGAGGATAAATGCTTATGAGATGATTGCATCACTTTATTCAAATGTTGGGATTCTAGTTGTTTTTCAAGATCTTTCAAATGATAGTCAAGATATTCAATCCTTTGGTCTCGTTCATGGGTCACAGATGAATATGAAGGATGGCAGCTAGACATGTTTGGTTGATGATTTTAGGAATGTTTATCTAAATCCAAACTAGATTAAGAAACTTAAATTTGAACTAAATTAAGAAACCTTAATCTAAACTAAATTATAAATTAAAAACTAAACTAAAGTAGAAATTCAAAACTAAACTAAATTAAAAATTAAAACTAAAACTAAATTAGAAATGAAAAACTAAACTTAATTATAAATTAAAAACTAAAACTAAATTAAAAATTAAAACTAAAACTAAATTAGAAATTAAAAACTAAAACTAAATTAGAAATTAAAAACTAAAACTAAATTAGAAATTAAAGACTAAAAACTAAGACTAAATTAGAAATTAAAAACTAAAACTAAATTAGAAAGTTCCAAATTTAAAATTAAATCTAGCTAATTCCAAATTAACAAAGATAGAAACTAACAAAAATCTAAATCAAAAAACACAATTGAAAGAGACTGAGTGTTTGTGCATGATGTCAAAACCAAGCCACAAGGAGTTCATGCAAAGCCAACTAGTCTATAAAAAAGGTTGTCAAGGAAAAAGATAAAGAAAATATACAGTGATCACAAGAGTCCCCTGGTTGTAGCTTACATTTAAGGAGGGAGAACTTGTTGAAAAATTCAAACCTTGTTAAGTTGCGCCCAACATTGGGGAAAATGATATGGAACCACGATGATATAAAGACTTGTGCAAGTCGAATGTAAGTGATGAAGAGGATAAGTGCTCTATATTGGAGGAAATGATATTGAAACTACTGTGCAAGTTTTCGATAAGGAAATCTTTCAAGACAATATTCTAAAGTTTGAAGTTGAAGGTTCGCCTAATACAAACTCTGCAAAGGTAGAAAGCTTTACAGACTCCAATGATTCCATAGAAGGCAGCTACAAGAAACCTATAGAAGACTCAGAGAAAAAGGTTCCACTAACCAAATGGAAGATAATGTCATAAAAAATGGGAACGATACATGCAATAACTACGGTGGTAAAGAAGTGACCTCTAGTTTGGCGGGCTCTTTCATTGATATTCTTAAAGGAATAAAGTCGCTAACTTATTTGTCAATGGTACTTATAGTGGAGGTGAAAATAGACTCTATAATGGCCATTTTTAGTACCATGGAACATACTATAGCCTCTGCTTGAGGTGTTGAGAAGAATAATGGAAGGGAAACATCGATTATGAAACCAAAACCATCATACAAAAAAATCTCACGATCTTGCATGCAAATTGAAAACTTTCAATATATCTTGTTGTGTGAGGGGGAAGGAATCCATCAAGAAAACAATACGAAAAACAAGATCAAAGTGTGAGGATTGAAATCATAAACTAATCTAATTCAAAACACTTAATATATCCTATTCCATCACTCATGAAATGAACAATTCTAAGCTATTTGAATGAAATGAGATCCTAAGATTAACAAATAAAATTCAAACAACACAAGAAAATATTACCATCCCATGTTGGAGTGTATTTGCATGATGTTGGGTTGTTCGTATCACTGTAAAGCCTCCATTGCTTGTACGCAAAAGCTTGATGATCAATGCTTGTTCTTGAAGAAATGATGAAGCTCTCTCAATGGTGATCTTGACAGCACTTCATTACATAAGGTAAGTTGAAATTTTGATCCTAATTTGTGAAGAGAAAGGCTTGTCATATAGAAAAATCAATTTTGAATCAACAGTTGAGATCGCGTTGCAGAATATCCAAATCAATGATCAAAAGGAGTTGAGAGGATTTAGACATGAGGGAATTGTGCAAAGTTGACTGCACAATTAGGGTGATTGAAGAATAGATTGGCTAGTTAGGATTTTGATTGCTTAGTTAGAAATTGATTGATCAGTTAGGGTTGAGTTAGGAATTAGATGGTTGAGTTAAAAAAATTAGATTGCTTAGTTAGCAATCCATGATTTTCTCAATCAAAAAGTGGGTGAAGAATATTAATTAATTTAATTAATTAATTAATTAATTCTAATTTGATTTTGATTTTTGCTAATTTGAATAGTTTGATTTGATTTGATTTAATTATTCAAATTTTGGAGGGAAATGTGATAATTAAATTATTATGATTCAATAATTCAATTAATTATGAGGAATAAGATGAATTAGTGACGTAATCAAATAATCGATGTCGTTTGACTAATCAAGATGAAATAAGATTAGGTTAGGACTTTATTAAATAAATATAATTTATTTAATTGGTTGAAATGATGAAATGTGAATTAATCAAATAACGTTGTATCATTTGATTAATAGAGGAAATAGGGTTTTGAATGTCGTTTGATGCTATTTGATGCGTTATGAGATGTCGTGGAATGATTTCGAAATGATCTGAATTGTTTCAGAGATGTTCTAAGATGTTCCAAGTTAATTATGAGTCATTCTGAGTCATTTCGAAGTCATTTTGAGTTGATTCAGAGTTGTTCTAAGTCATTCTGGGGTCATTCTAAGACATTCTGAGTTTATTCAAAGTTGCTATGATTCATTCTAGGGTCATTTTGAGATGTTCTGAGTTGATTTAGAGTTGTTCCGAGTCATTTTGGGGTTGTTCTAAGACATTCTAAGTTGATTCAGAGTTGTTTCAAGTCATTTCGAGGTTGTTATGAGATGTTTCGAGTTGATTCAGAGTTGTTCTAAGTCATTTCGGGGTCATTCTGAGACATTCCGAGTTGATTCAAAGTTGTTTTGAGTCATTTCGGGGTCGTTCTGAGACGTTCTAAGTTGATTTAGAGTTGTTCTGAGTCATTTCGGGGTCGTTTTGAGATGTTCTGAGTCACTTCGAGGTCGTTTTGAGACATTTTGAATTTGTGATAAGTGTTAAGTCAATCTTACATGTCTACACTTGTAAAAAAATTCATGCAAAATAATTTTCATTAATATAAACTGATTTTTTTTTTTAATGCAAAAGGGAAACATTCACATCAGATTCACCATTTTTAGAAGGGATAAAAATTTAGGGCAAATGCATAAACAAATTTTAATGAAACCCTAACAAGCACAATAGAGCACAAACTAGCATGAAATGAAAACAAGAAAGCAAAACAAACCAATCTCCAAGCTATATTTGATGTATCTCCATTGCTCTTCTCCACCTCACATTAGCATGCAATATTTTGAAGGATCGAATGATTTGATATGTTGATGTTGATTGCTCATTGTCGCAACATAACGATAATATGGAGATGATAGAGAAAAAATAGATAGATAGATGAGAAGATTGGAGGAAATTTTGGCAGAGTGAGGATACTAGAAGAAGATCCCCCCAAATGGCTTGTGAGAGGCCATATTTATAGAGTTTTGATGTGGAGGGAAGAAGATTTGATTTTGGAGATAAGATTTGATAAGGATTTGATTTTTGCTTTATTTGACAAAAGAGGAAATAAAACAAGATAAGATAAGATTTAATAAAAAGATAAAAAGATTTGATTTTATGTTTTAAAGGAAATAAATCCTAAAAAAGATGAGAGGGATAATTAATGAATTATCTAATTAAATGAATTAATTAGATACACATGAGTTTCAATTTTGGAAAGAAAACAAGAAGATATTTTTAGGATTTTATTAGTTAAATAAATATTTGATTTATTTAATTAATGTTGGATTTATGATTTAATTAACATTAGAAGAAAGAAGGGATTATGAGTAGAAAGGGAATAAATGAAATTAGTCAAATAAATAAGATTTATTTAACTAATATGATGACATGGGTACCTAGGGCAAAACATGCTATAAGATGTCTAAATAATGTAATGTTGTGACAAGGTGTTGTAAGAGGACATTTTTGGGTGTCTACACCTCTTAATCACCTACAATACAAAATTGAAAAAAATATGCAAGCTCCCTTATCCATATTGTACATGTGTTTGCATTCGAACTCTTAAACAAATTGCATTTTGCTTATCCATTAATTGTTTCACAATCTCTTCGAGCAAGAATATTATTTTCTTTAACTAACCAAAAGAAGCGTCTAATTATTGAGCTCTCACTTGTTCCTATAGATAATTTTATATTTCACCAATCTACAGTTGCACACACATCTCTGAATTTTGTTGCATCCTTAAATTTTAGTTGCTCTCTAGCAAGAGCTTGTTTCATAGAGGCACCTGCTGCATTATGTTCTCCTTTAGCATGTCCAACTTTAAAAAAACTCCACATGTGTTGGATATTATTTTTCTTTTGAGCTCTACATAACCAATAAAACACACTAGCATTCTTGAATTGACCTATGAAATTATTCAACCATACGAGATGTTCTCTCATTTGAATTCCTCTCTCTTTTAAATTTTTATACAATATATTAAAACAATATAGAACAAACTCAAATGAGTGTAATCAATTATCACTCACATAAAAATGGTAACCTCTCAAAAAAATTATATTATCCTCTCTACTATCATTTGTATGTTTATATACAAGATGAAAAAACATGGCTACATGCACTGAACTTTAATATTGAGATTGAATTTCTTTTTGTGGAGCAAGAGTATAGTTTTTTGCAAAATCAACAACTAATAATATAGTTCCAATCGGAAATGTGTTCTTACATGTATGGAATTTTCCATCAAGCCAACAAGCATATTGAGAGTGTTTTACATATTTAGGTACAATCTTATCTTTAAATTATCTAATAAATGCATGCACGTTAAATTTTTCTATGATTAGCTCACAACATTTTTTAATTTTTCCATCATTTAAAGAATATTCAACATTTTTTAATTTTTTAACATCCACTAATTGTTGTCCAAATTCATGTAAACTAATTTCATGTGTACATTCTCATAACAATGAAAGGTTTCCACATATATTGCATTGTCCATAAATACATGCATTTAAATAAAATAAGTTTCTATTAGAGGTTTCACAAAATAAACCCACTATAAAATCTTTGATTGTTTCAAATGGCATATTAGCACCACAAATGTCCTGCATAATTTGGTTAGCATGCAAAGTACAATGTATATATAAAAAAAATCATAATAATAACGAAATTGTACATGAGTTTTGTAACAACAAGAGATTCATTGTTTATTAATTCTAACATACCAAGATTCACATTTTGAAAATGATCTTTGACTTATGCTAATATTTGGTAAGATTGAATCATCTAAAAATATTATAAAATTCAATTTGAGTCATATTTTGGATGCTTTGGATGAGGGTCACAGATTTTTTATCCCATCCTTAATTTTAAAATGTTACATCCCATAGTATATTTACCTAGGTACTTTTACCTAGCTAGATGAAATGCTTGCATATGTGTGTGTGTTTGTAACTTCGATGGAAATAAAGGTGAATGTACTTTATTTGTATGAATTATTGGAAATATAATGAATGAATGGTTGATTCAAATTGATGTTATATATGTGTCTTAATTTTGACTATTGAATATGTAATTTCAAGTGATTGTTTTGTGATCAATTGACTACCTTTGCAAATGTGACAAGTTGGTTGCAGGTACAGGTTCACACCTCCGGAAGGGAGGGGAAGTATCACTCAGGAGAAGAATTTTGGTCTGGAAACCCTTAATGAGTCTAAACTAAGCTTTCACATACTCATTGTTAGAATATTCAAGTCAATAGTTTCAAGTAAAAGGTAAGATACCTTGAATTGATTGTTTAGGAGAGGTTTTGTTTGATTGTGAGATCATGTTTGAATTAAGTGTGAGTTTCTTAGTGTTTTTGAGTACTTCTATAAGAGTATAGTCAATGATATATATATACATAGGATGTATATATACATGTGTATACACATAACTATGATGAACTCGTACACATGAGTAATCACGTACATAAGTATACGTAGATAGACATATCTACGCATGCCTATGGTCGAATTACCCATATGTATGAGAACATCGAATGAATAAAGTGATGTGTATATATATGTATAGATATATTTAGTATATATATGTCAATCAATATTATGCTTTTATGTTTGAAGGTAGTGTTATATATATACATATATATATACGAAGGATATATATGTGTATATGTGTATATATCGATATACATGTATTTATTGATGTGAAGGTAACGTCTGTACAAGTATATTAATATATATAAATATATATATATATATATATATATATATGTATATATATATATGTATATATATATATGTATATGTATATGTATATATATATATATGTATATATATATGTATATACATATCTATATATATATACATATTTATATATATACATATATATATACATATATATATATACATATATATATATATACATATACATATACATATATATATATATACATATGTGATATTAATTTAAATAGAAAATGGATATAAGCTTATGAAATCGAATATCGAATGAAGTATATTATAATCGTATGAGTTGATATATATATATATATATAATAACATATTAAGTTATATATATGTATAATGGAATATATGTAATACATATATATATTTATATTATTAATTATATATTCTAATGTTTGATAAAGTGTCGTTTATGTAAATAAAGTGTTGATATTATTAAATTCCAAGTGCATACTATGTAAACCATAGTATATAGTGCACATTTCATATAGTGAATGGTGCAACAATGAAGCACACATTATTATAGCGCTATAGACATTTATAAAGATTTACCATGCTTGCAAATGGAATGCAATATAGTGGAAGGCACATGGAAAAGATATAAGACTTGGTCAATAGTATTGAAAGCTATTTGTAATGCATTTAAAAGCTTTGACTCGGTCATAAATCTATAAACACCAAAAGCACATGAGAGGTTTATGTGGCGCAAAATTATGAATATTTGCATTGCATTAGAAGTCTATTTTGTGAGCTCTGTACAACAATGGAAAACAAAGTAAATGGGAAAATAAGTCAAGTAAATGTTGGCATGAATTGAATCAACCTGTTTGATCATTTACCTTGCATATCTGAAATGCATTCTTGTTGTCTTGGAATGAAGCGACCTACTATTCTATTTCGCTAAGTATTAAGTTTGAATTCTACCACTTTTTTTTACCTAGCTAAGTCAAATCATGCAAGTTGAGAAATGTCAATCCATCTACCTTTTTTCTAGCCTGTAGACGTTGATTTTTGTGTATATATAGAAGCATTCTTCACCTCAAAGGGACACATCTTTGCACTTTGCTATTATTTTCTGAAGTTGTTTTGTTTTTCTGAGATTTGTGAGGGAGAGTTTAAGAGTGAATTGCAAGAGATTTATTATGAGAATTTGTGAGGGAATTTGGGAAGTGTAGAAGTGTTTTGTTGCCAAGTAGCAAGCTAATTTGAGGAGGATAGGATTGGAAACTAGCTAGATCAATTGGATCTTCATACTTACAAGCATGCTCAATCTTACTTTTATATTATTTTTTGATTTTGAATTTATTATATTTTGCTTGATTGTTGTTTGGGAAAGTAATAATATTTTAGGGAAAGATTTTTTTCAGCATTTATGAATTGAAAGGATTTTTTTGTTTTAGACTAGAATCTCTATTGTTTGAAGTGGTTGTACATACTCCATATTAAGGAGTGGGTGAAAATATAGTTATATATATTATTGAGATCTTCAATTGAGTAAGTTCGATATAGCTTAAGCTAGTTTGAATTGGTAGGTTATGGAAACACAATTTTAACATAGTAGAGGAGTCATAAAATACTTAGTGTATATAGGTTGTTCCTAGGGTTGTAGATTATCCAATGGATGGAATTTCTTATGCATAGAATATAATTGGTCTTAACAAATCGAGTTAGAATGGTGGATGAGTGTGTGATGTCCATTCTGCAAGAGGGGTGATGAATACTTTAGCCAAAGTGGTGTAATTCACCACTGGTTACACTGTTAGTCCATTGTGTTACCTTACTCATCATGCTAGTCTGATATTGTCATACATGTATAACATAGATGAGTTGTATGGTAAAGTTCTAGTTATGTAGGACACAACACCAACTTAGGATAGGCTAGTATTTTGTGGTTTCTAGACCAAAGCTCTTCATCGAAGGGTAGGGCCATCTTACCATATGTGGTAGATGTGCAAGGGACCACAGTTAGTCCATGGATGGAAAAAAAGCACTTGAGTGATCTTCTCTTCTCAGTTGACAAGCCAAGATTTAAAAGGGGATTTTTTGGATCAATTGTATTTCTAGTGACAATGGAGCTCAAATGAGCTATGTATGTAACTTGTATCTATTTCTTTGAAATAGGGAAAATATATTTTTGTATTTGGATTATGAAATCATTTCTTTGAAAAATTGTACAATTCGTTGAATGAAATGAGAAAGATATTTTGTTGCTATCATGTGTGCATTTTATCTTATTTTGAAAAGAAATTTTTTATTGCTATGTGTTTATCCATTAGATTAAGTTCACTTGTGGTAAAACATAGGAAAATTACTATGTAGAACAAGGGGCATGTTACATGTGGTATTAGAGCTACCAGGTTCAACTCTGGAACCTATGTGCTTGCTATGTTTTCCCTTCCAACATTATGTGAATACTAATGTTTGGTAAATTCTTGTGCTAGGATGGTGTGTTTCAGGTTAACTACAAGAAAGTCAGTAATTGGGAATATTGAGTGTTACCTAAGGGCCAAGATTGATAAGGAAGACCTTGTTTATACTATAGAAGGAATTAACTATGACAATGCCATCTATCTAAGTGATATTGAGAAAATCAGTCATACTCTACTACAAATTAGCCAAGAGAAGAGAAGGATGAGAAATGAAGCCAATTTCAACTATCTTCTTCCTATCTCTCCAAAAAAGTTGGACTTGCTATCACTTTCTAGGGATATTCCCTCATAATGTAGTGTCAGTATAGCTATGTTGTTTAGAGATCCTTGTGTTTTCCCATGCATGAAATAATTATTATATCCTCAAGTGGTGAGTCAGAAGGTTATGTACCTCGTAATTATGTATCGGAAGAAAAATTTGAGGCATACTATCCTTTTTGGGATAGAGAAGAACAAATTAGAGATGAACAAAATTCTAAAGGGTATACCCCATTAAGCTATGTATTTGAGAGTGAATTCGATGGATACTCTCCTCTTGACTACTTGAACAGTCATTCAATGTAAACAAAAGGAAATTTAATTCCTTATAAATAAATGAAAAGTTATTTTCTATATCAAAACTTATGAGCAAAATAAAATTTCTTGTGTGTGAATGTTTTCTCTTTTGAAAAGTTTTCAATGTGTTAAGTGAACCATGATAGGATCTAATATAGATGAACCTTTAGGTATAAATTTTTTCTTGAAAAGATGGTGAGAACAAGGACTAATCTTGGAGAAAGTCAGGAAGTTGGACAAGGTCTGGATAATATTGAAACCAAGTTGGACTGTATCTTGGCCATCATGGATGAAACTAGGGCAAGGATAGAAAATCTTGAACAAGAAGTGAAAAGGAAAGAAAAAGAAGGTCAGGAAGTTCCATTCGGTGAAGAGGAAGAAATACCTAATGAGGATGAGGGAGAAAGTTCTAATGACCTTAATCAATAAAATCAACATAGGGAAGAAGAAACTCTATTTAAATCTGAAAGTAGTAAAAGAAAACGTGTGGTAACTAAGTTGTCCAGGGATATGAGAAAAGTTACCTTGCCAAAATTTATGGGAAGCACCAACGGAAATTAGGCTTAGGCTTAGAAAATTCAAATGGAAAAATATTTTGAGATTAGTAACTATTATGAGGTTATCAAAGTTGTTTTGGGTGCGTTTCAGTTAGCGGGAGAAGCTTCTAATTGGTGGATGAACAAAAAGATTGAACTTGGTCTTAGTTCTCTAACCTTAACTTGGAATGAGTTTGTTGAAATATTTCAGAAAAGATGGCTACCCCAACTCTTTTATGACCAAAAATTGACTATTTCCAAAATTTGAAGCAAGGTGATTTGGCAGTAAACGAGTAATAGGAGTTCATTCGTCCTTTGAATTACGTGCCAATGCGCCAAAAGGATGAATGTTTTCGTATTAGAAATTTCATCATGGGATTGAATAGCTCAATTGGTGGTGAAGTGGATGTACATGGTCCAAAAACTATGGATCTAGTATAGGAAAACGTAGCAAGAGTAGAAGCTCAAAGCCATTTCAATCCACTGAGAGTATAGAAACTGAAAGAAGTTCAATGGACCTCAAGTAAATCAGGTACCAAAGAAGTTTTTTGGAGCACAAGAATCTCCAAGGCGAGGAAATAAAGGATCTTGCAACAACTAGAATGAACCAAGAAGAGATCATTGAGGAAACAATAACAACAACAATTTCAACAATACTCGAGGGAATGTCAATAAATTTGAAAAGTCTGCAAAAAGGAAGCGACCCGTAGAAGGATGTTATACTTGCAAAGGGGATCATTATGTTTCACAATGTACCAACAAGCCTTCAAGGTCTCAAGAAAACATAAATTATCTTCCTCCACAATGAATTGCATTCCATTAGAAGATCCATGCAGCCTTGGACAATTGACAAATTGAATATCAGGTCATGCCAGTGGAAACTCTAGGTATTTTATTTGGTAAACCTATATCTATACTTATTGGTACTAGAGCAACTGAAAACTTTGTTTCACCAAGAGTAGCTAATCAAATATATAGAAAAAACTAGATTTATGGAAATTTCTTGGGGTGTTGAGTATGCAAACTAGACAAGAGCAACGGTGAAGCAATGCTTGTTCGAAGCTAGGGTAGAACTTCCTAGTTTCTCAATTGAAATAAACTTGTATAAGAGATTATTGTATTACTTAACTCATAAAATGGATGACTAAAGGCGCAAACTTGAGAAGTCTTAAAGGCAACAAGTATATGGGTATTTGATGTGCTATACCAAGGGAATACATGACAACACAGTGCTAATCATAAACTACAAAAAACATATAAAACACTAGTATTAAATCTATAGTTTTGACTAGTGTATTATATTGCATTTCCCATAAGCGTATATATGTATAAGGAGAATAAAGTGTTGCCTTTGGAAGCAACAATACCACCAAGTCATCAAGGTAGATCATTTCCATTAAGATGGATATTGCTTGCTTTGAATTCAACTACCTCTTATTCAATTGAAGTCGATTTATAAGGTTGTTTTGTAGTCATAAAGACTATGAAATAGAGGTTGACAATAGTCATTATTGACTATGTCAAATGAATCTGATTTAATAGATTATGAATATTAATGGAAATTAACTATCATAATGAATGGCACGCAATATGAGACATTACATTACATTTGATATCATTGTCTAGTATAGGCTTGACTTGGTCGACGCCTTAAGAGAGACCAAGCTTGACTTTGTCTTATGTGTTAAATTGCTTAAGTCGATTCATTCACCAAATGGGTCGATGGAAACCTACTATCATAAAATGGAAGTTGACTAAGCTCAACCACTCCAAATATGAAGGAAATGAAATAAGAAATGGCACCACCTTTGTGTTTGATTTTTTGTAGATGTCTTCTCATTGTGACAATTTGAATTATGCATATGTTGGTTGAATAAGTCTTCATATTATTGTCACAAAACCAATCAACTTGTAGGTGATAATGTTGAGTATCAGCTTGTCAATTTTCCACCTTATTGTTGAGTTTCATGTGTTGCTTTGCATGGAGCTTGTTGTTCATTTACATGCCTAAACTTAGGCTTTGAGGTTGCTTGGTTGCTCTATAAATAGTTGAATCATTTCATTTGGGAGGGATGCATTCTTTCCCAAAAGATTATATATATTTTGTAGTCATTATTTCTAAGTTATTACCAGTCATACTTGTCTTATTTTATGAGTGAGATATAGAGAGTGTTCTATTGTGAGTAATAGGTATCATTTTTGTTTGAGAGAAATAAGCTATCAACAAGTGAGATAGAGTTGTTTTTGAGGAGCTATTAATCAAGCTAATTGTTGATAGGAAAGGGTTGCATTGTTGTCTTTAGTTGTGTAAGATAGGGGGAACTCCACGTGCAAGGCCCTGGGTCATGAAGGGCCAAGATGCAGAAGGCTTCCTTAACTTACCTCAGCTAAGTGAGATGTTTAGGAAATGAGGATGAGAATGATGAGGACGATAGGGCCCTACAACCACTCTGCAATCCTAAGATTCGAAATGGGGCTAGGCAAGTTGGTTTTCAAGCTCAACATTGTATCTCGAATAGCTCTTTGTTAGAGGACGATAGCATAGTTCTGAGACAACAGTGTGGCGCACTAGTGTCTCTTAGGTGTGTTGGTGTCTGTACGACCAGAGGACTGAAAGTACAACGTGAACTTATCAGAAAACAATCTAGTAGCCTAGCTAGCAACTTCTAAGGGAGAAAAACAACATTATGAAATACGAGAAATATAAATGAATGTGATAAAGTGAATATACCAAAGCTAGGGTGACGAAGACGGTTTCATAGAAGAGCCTATTTGGCAGCTAGCTCCACAAAGCATGTATACCTACACACACAAAGAGACAAAAATGTTGGGTGGCTATATAGGGGCCTGCCTCAGTCAAACCCTCATTTAGGTGTTTCCACCTCCACAGACAACCAAGGAAGTGAGATAAAGAGAATAATATAGTAAAGAGCACAAAAGCACTACAAAATAGTAAAGTGCTAACTCAACCAAGTGATAAAGAGGAGAAAAGGGAAGCTTACCACCTCCACCAAGAGCACTCAAGGCTACTTGGGGGAGAAAATGAGAGTACTTAAGCCTCTGTTGCAATGGTGTTTCATTCCCAACTTGCTCTACCAAAGTCATGGAGTGTTGTGTTTGTTGCAATGGGGTGCAAGTATGTTGCTTGAGAGCTTGAATGTGAGTACAAGAGAGTGAAAATGGATGCTTGGAGTGTGTAGAAGCTCAATTGAATGCTGAGAGGATTGAAATGCTTGTTCAAGGAGTGAATTTGAAGGAAGGAATGCAAGAAATGACCATATTCAAGTCGATCGGCCAAAGAGGGCGTTACAACTTGACTCCCAATGAGAAGTGTAACGCCTCTACAAGTTTAGTTGTAGGAATCTGCCAGAGACATAAGCACCTCGCACAGACGTTTGTGTTTCACGCGGGCATCCTTGACAGAAATGCCTCCACCAATTCTCAAAATAGGCACCAAGTGGGATGCAAGCAGCGGGCTTAGGTGCAATTAAGCCTCTAAATGTGGTTTTCTAAGGTAGAAAAGGCAAAAGGGGAATTTACACATGGGGTGCAAATTCGCTCCTATACATTTTTCCCCCACTTTAGCGAGCATTAATACTGATGAGTTCTCGGTAAAGTAGATCAAGGAGAGTGTAAGGTTAGAAATGTATACCTGAACCATCGAGGAAGCATACCATGATCTGGTGTACCTGAAGGTGCAGGGCAGGAAAAGGACTCCATAGTTGCTCAGAACTATGAAGTTAAAGAAAGAAGGTGCCCTACAGGCTCTCAGTCCTGTAGGAAAGGTGTCCCCCAAAAACTCTAGCATGGAGGATACCCTATGAAGCAAGCACCTTACAAGCTCTTAGTCCTACAAGGAAGGTGTCCTCCAAAACTCTAGCATGGAGGAGACACAAAGGAAGCGCCCTACAGGTTCTCAATCTTGTAGGGAAGGTATTTTCCATGAACTCAAGCATGAAGAATACCCAAGGAAGCACCCTACAAATCTGCAACCCTAAAGGTAAATTAACCCCCAACATCTCTTGCATGGAGAAAACTCGAAAAAGCATCCTACAGGATCTCAGTCCTACAGGGATGTATCCCCCAAGATCTCTCACATGGAGGAAACCTAGGAAGGTGAACTCCATAGAGTTAGGAAGCGGCCACATAGGTGAGTAAGCAGACAGTTGCACATACTACTTATAGTTTAAAAAAATTGAAGGGGTCCATTGGGAACCCACTGTGAAGAGAGGGTCCACTCAAGGGACACATAGTCCAAAAGTAGATGTTCTCTTTCTCGAATCGATCCTTCATCAAGGAATCCTTTTGAAAGATATTTAATTCATCAAGGAATTCAAAAGGAAGAATATGAATCGACGCAAGGGGAAGGTCAAAGTTGTTCCCACTTTGGAGGAAGGTTTTTCAAGTACTTTCTTTATTAACTTGTGATGAAGGAAACATGTTCCATTAGGGTTCCAAGTTGAGAATACAATTCTAAAGAAAAGTTTGTGAGGATTTCTGAGAAAAGATTTGTTGGCAACGAATGCATTTTCTGAAAACCAAAGTGTTGAAGAAAAGCGTTGTCACACATAGGAGGGACAACTCAAGCAAAGAAGAGAGAAAGATAAAGAGAAAGAAAATAGAGAAAATCACAAACAAAGGGCACAAGGGGATCTAGTTTAGCGGGGTCAGATCTATCCAAGCTTATATAATAATAGGTAACTGTGTTGCAAGGTGAAAGATCATCAATCCCCAACTAGATCAGGAAGAATGCATGGAAAACAAAGTAAAAATAAAAAAATTGGGTCAACATAGAAGGGAAGCCTAAATGCCCCCAACACTTTGCATCGTCCCCAATTTATTGAAAATCAAACACAAACATGGAAGAATGATGATACAAATAGAAGAAGGTTTACAACACCAAAACTACGCTCGTATCCAAGCACCAACAAGGGTGACACGGGTCATCTAGGCACACATAGCATGATCACGGGGGAACACATCACAAAACACACACACACACACAAGATCAAGAAGGGGCCTCCTCCTAACATTGATTGGCCAAGAGGTCATTTGCTTCCCATTCTAGATCATCATAGGGGGAAGGAGGACAAGCCTGCAATGGTGGGATGTTAAGAGGAGGAGCGTCTGGCCCTCCTGCAACAAGGGCCAAGGAAGAGGGCCCCTTGAGGTCCTCTCCACCAAGCTCTTATGGAGTCAAGGTCAACGAATTCGCTAAGATTGTTGACTAGGCTAAAACTTCATCCACGGAGTTAAACATGCACCCCACAAGAGCATTGTGTCTAACTTCAATGGACAGGGTAGGCTATGTCTGAGATTCATTGTTAGGCTCACCGAGTGACTCAGGAGCGGTGATGAACTCAGGGGAAGCCGAGACTGGTTTCGTCACTAGGATAGAACAAGTCAACACAGGACCACCTTGCAGAGAAGGTGGGATCCTCTTACATTCTTTGTTGCTAGAAGGACCACTCTCCACCTTTTTCTTTGTCAAAGGAGATGAACTCCCCACAGATGAGGCTAGAGGTGAGGAAGAAGAGGAGGAAAGAACCACAGCGGGTACAACTGAGGTATTAATAATATCCATGAGCTTTGAAAAAGGTTGGATATCTAGAATGGAAATCAACAAAGGCGGCTCCACTAAAGGAGTGATGAACACCTATACCCCCTTAGGGTTAGGTTCATTTAGCAGAAGCCAAAAGAAGCGCTGAACCAGACTAGAGAGAAGAAGGAAGGGAAGAGGACGACATTGTAGGAGGTCCCAAAGTAGGGGAATTTGTCTCTTCCTCCTTCCTTTGTGAGGTGGTCTGCTCAGCTAAGAGGGCCTTTCGTAAACACTTGCGTTCACACACAAGGCAGTTTCTTCAGCTCTTGGAGCTAGAAGCTGGAGGTTGCAAAGGAGTAGGAGGCTCCTACTCAACCATAGAAACATCCACTACAGTCGTTTCTAGCAGGGGAAAAAATTCCTGGATGGGAGCAGGAGGAATAGGTTGAGGAGCAGCGGGAGGAGTCAGCTCAAGGGCCTCGGCAGCAGGCCCCTTCTTAATCACTGCCATGGGAGCAGGAGTGGTAGGGGGTTGCAGATCAAATTCCCTTCAGGAACCTTTCTTTCTACCATATAAATAGTACCACAGTTTGGGGTATTCATTAGGGAGATTCACAATCCTAAGCTTGGGCCTACGCCAAGGAGGAATCATCAGACTTAGCGGATAGCCACCGGCCCTACTCATCTAGAACTATTCCCAAGAAAGGGGAGAGAATGAGGTAGTCTAAGGAAAATTCACCTTCTCTTTTCCTTTATGGGAAGGAAAGGAAGTCGGTGTGGACTTCTCCTCTTTCTTCTAAGAAGGGAGAGTAGTCGGTACGGCCTTCCCCTTCTCCTCTCAGGAGGAGGAGGCGACCGACTGTTGTATCATAGGAACGGTCAATTTCGGCTACCCCTTGCCCCTAATCTTATACTTTACATAATTCTTGTAAAGTAGGTTCGTTCTCAGACAAAGCAGACCAACCAGGGAGGGCCAAAAGTGATCTAGCTAATATCCACCATGGGACACTAGAGGCTAATATCTAGTGTCATACACTACATGCATGACACCTTCATGGGAAAAATTTAAACACTTATGAATAATGGAGGAAATTACATTCATGGAAGCTAGCCAAGGGATGCCTAGCTTCACCCTGAATAGATCTAACTCTGGGATAACATCAAAAATCGTGTCAATAGCCCTGGGTCCAACCAAGATGGACAAATTTATCTAGTCATAAGGTTTAAAACTCATACCATCATGCATACAAATGGTAGATTTTTTTTCTTCATACTCTTCCTTTTGTAATGAATTTAATACTAATTTTTCTTCTGTGATAACATTCATGTGACTCGCGGGGTATACCAAGACTCCTGTCACAATGTTACCAGTGATGCAAGTGGGAATGTAGAGAGGCGAGGGTTTATTGTTCAAGGGCAAGTCCTGTGATGTGAATGTAATGTCCAGTGAACCGGGTGCAGGTAGAGCAGTAGGAGTACCGTGACCATGTTAACATAGGCCTCAGGTTGATTAGTAGAATTAGTGGGATCTATAATCATGTTAGTAGAGTGTGGCAGAAATGGATCCATGTATATTTGCAATTCACTATTAGCTTTCACCACTGATTTTTTAGCATTTTGTTTACTCCCATTGAGACGAATGGTACCATTCTCAATGCAGTCTTGTATCTCATGATGCAGGCACCTACAGTATTCGGTATCATGTCCATTAACCCAATGTTACTGACCGTAAGTGCTTCCATCATACCAATTAGGGTAAGGCTCTTTAATAGGCTTAGGACTTGGAAAATTTATGATCTTATCCTTCAACAAATTATGTAAAATAGAAGAACAAGATTATGATAACTTTGTGAATTTTCAGTTATTCTTGAGACTGTTGTTATCAACAACGGCAACAACATTCATAACTATCTTACCTTTCCCAGAGATTGATACAATGGACTTTCCCTCAGAATGGGAGGAAGAGGAGGATCCCCCGAACTAAACAACCGTCTACTAGTATTCTCGTAAGGCTACACACAAGTGCGCAAAAGAAGGGTATTTCATAAGTGTGAACTTTTCTTGCCAAGGCCTTTGTAAGTTCCCTATGAATGCCTTCTGCACATCAGAATTAGGCAATTGATACGAGATTTGTGAGAGGAGTGCTTGGTAGCGTGCTATGAAATTAGTAATTTTTTCCTTATCTCCTTATTTGCATCAGACGAGATCTTAAAAGGTCATCTTCGACCCGATGTTTGCTTGAAATTGTCTAAGAAATAGATTAACAAGTTGGTCGAATGAGAAAATGGAATTGTCAGGCAAGGAACAATACCACTCGAGCATTGTGTCCTTGAGAGATTGGGGAAACAGTTTGGCCATTAGCGCATCGTGATGAAATAATTTTGTACATAGGGCGTTAAAGGCAGACACATGTGTCTGTGGATATCTTTTACCAACATACTTTTCAAATTTAGGTATCTCCATTCCTTGGGGGAAAGGAGTGTTTAAGATCACATCCGACAATGGGTTGTGTCAGAAGAAGGGTTGGAAGATAGGCTAGGCAGAGGCTTGGGCAAGACTCACTAACTGGCTCTGCATCTTACCCATATTCTGAATAAGAGTGGTCAAAATGGGGTCATTAGAAGATAGCGGGCCAGAGGAATCTCTTCTAGACCCACCACCAGTGTGACTTCCACTAGAACCACTACCAGAGTCGTCGCCGCTAGTAGGGCCTCTACCAAAACCACCACCATGATCTTCATCGAAGCCGCCCCCACCAGCATCACCTTTGCTACTAAATCCACCACCACTACCAAAGCCTCCACCACTAGAGGTGACAGGAGGGGTGAAGCTAAAGCCCAAGGGGACCTTGTTCACTTTGATAGTTTTGGGTTGTTCAGAGACATAAGGGATACTGATAGAAGGGACTGCATCGACCATGTAAACGGAAGTGGGAGGCATTGATACTCCTAATTGTCCTTCATGCTCTTTGAAAGTGACTCCTTGTGCAAAGCTAGGATTGTTTGAAGGAGTGCACGCTTCGGCGAGACCAAGGAGGCTATTCAAAAGCTCTATGCCTATTCGATCTTTAACCATCATGTGTTTTAACTTTCTAACAACCCGAGCGGCTCTAGCCATATTTGAATTTCTTTCCAAGTGGTTTTCTAGGTTGCCCAGTCCTCTAGCAAGGGCAAACACACATTCTATAGGGATCTGAACAGCCTCGTGCTTGTCCACCGATGATGGTGTAGGAGACGCAGGGGAGTGGGAACATGATCGGTTTCATTAACGAACCCTATCTCGTTCCTTGACAACTACTTTTGTGTGGCTACACTAATAGCGGGACCAAAGTAAAGGCCTATAGATAACCCAATAGAGACCTTCATCCTTTCCATCGAGAGGTGTCGTACATTTCTCCTAACAATATACCTTAAAGTTGTGGATTGGATTGTGATGCTCATAACCCTTCACAACACTCAAGGACACAACAGTCATGAAGTAAATGAGAGAAGCCTCAACACCAACAGATGAATAGACATTGGTTCACGTCAGGTTCACCAAAATGTAAGATAAGGGGACCTCCACATTCAAGGCCCTAGGTCACGGAGGGCCAAGATGCGGAAGACTACCTTAACTTACCTTAGCTAAGTGGGATGTTTAGGAAATGAGGATGATAGGGCCCTGCAACCACTCTGCAATCTCAAGATTCGAAATGGGGTTAGGCAAGTTGGTTTTCAAGCTCAACATTGTATCTCGAATAACTCTCTATCAGAGGATGATAGTGCAGTTCCGGGATGACAAAGAAGCGTGTTGGTGTCTCTCAAGTGCATTGGCATCTGTACAACTAGAGGATTGAAAGTACAATGTGAACTTATCAAAAAACAAGCTAGCAGCCTAGCTAGCAACTTCTAAGGTAGCAAAACAACATTATGAAATACAATAAATATAAACAAATGTGATAAAGTAACTATACCAAAGCTAGGGTGACGAAAATGATTTCTTAGAAGAGCCTATTAGCCAGCTAGCTCCACAAAGCACGTACACCTACACACACACAGAGAAAAATGTCAGGTGGTCGTATAGGGGATTGCCTCAGTCAGACCCCCATTTAGGTGTTTCCACCTCCATGGACAACCAAGGAAATGAGATAAAGAGAATAATGTAGTAAAAAGCACAAAAGCACTACAAAACAGTAAAGTATTAACTCAACCAAGTGATAGAGAGGAGAAAAGGGAAGCTTACCACCTCCACCAAGAGCACTCAAGGCTGCTTGGGGGAGAAAATGAGAGTGCTCGAGCCTCTGCTGCAATGGTGTTTCATTCCAAACTTGCTCTACCAAAGTGATGGAGTGTCATGTTTGTTGCAATGGGGTGCAAGTATGTTGCTTGAGAGCTTGAATGTGAGTGCAAGAGAGTGAAAATGGATGCTTGAAGTGTGTAGAAGCTCAACTGAATGCTAAGAGGATTAAAATGCTTGTTCAAGGAGTGAATTTGAAGAAAGGAATGAAAGAAACGGCCATATTCGGTTCGGTCATCCGAAGTAGGTGTTACAACTTGACTCCCAATGAGAAATGTAATGCCTTTGCAGGTTCAATTGCAAAAATCAGCGTGCAAACGTCCCCAACAAAAATGCCTCCACCAATGCTCAAAACAAGTGCCAAGTGGGATGCAAGCAACGGGATTAGGTGGAATTAAGCCTCTAAACTTGGTTTTCTAAGGTGGAAAAAGGAAAAAGGGGAATTTACACATGGGGTGCAAATTCGCTCCTATACAAGTTGGATAAGTGATAACATGCATAAGGATCTCTTCTTCTTTGTTATTTTACTTTGATTGATGTGTCTTGCATGCATGGTTGAGATGTCTTTTCCAATATATGCATTAGAGAATGTAGATTATTTTGAAAAGGAAGTTAAAGCTATTATGTTGTTTTCATATTGTGTTTTTAAGTACTCCATAGTAGGAGATGGGTGTTTATCATAGGTATTTTATACTAGGTATGATTGAACATGAAAAGCACATATGGTGTATTTAGCTAAGTTATTGATTTAACTAGGAAAGCTTGTGTTTACTCCTAGGAGAGATAATCTAATATGGAAGGGAGTTGTTTACTTACTTGTAAGTAGAGTTATTCCAAGTGTATAGGTTATCTAGGATGACGAACTATCCATTGAAGGAAATACCTAGCTTGTGTACTTACTAGTTAAGTAGTTTATTCCAAGTAGATTAATATGGTTGTAGGTTATCTAGCATGATGGAATATCCATTGAAGGAAATACCTATGCATAGCTTAAGATATCCTTAAGTCAAATCAGCCCAAAGTAGTGTATGTGATAGATGACACTCAGTAGAACATACTGAATGAAACACTTTGATCAAAGTAGTGTGATGACCTCTGGCTCCACTGTCAGTTCGTCGTGATCTAGTATTACATGCTAGACAAAGATTGTGTGATTACAAGTTCTAGTTATGTAGGACACAACACTATGCTCAGTTGGTTGTCGTTATCGGTTATTCTACCAATCTCTTCATCGAAGGGAAGGGTCATCTATCGAATGACAGATGTGCAGGGGACTACATTATGAGTATGTGGTTGGCAGAAAAGTGTCTGAGTGATGCTTCTCCTCCACAATAGGCAACATAAGAACTAAGATTTGAAAGGAAGGATCCTGGACCTTCTTACAACTATTTGTTCTAAAGCTCATTGGAGCTATGTATGTAAATGTAAGTATTCTTGTATTATTGTAACTTGTGAAATTATTGTAATGAAATGGAATCTTTATTGTAGTACGATATGGCATCATGTTCATATATTCTCAATAAAAGAAAGATTTTTTTTATTGTAATGACTTATTACCTAGTTTACTTACTCGCAAGTTGTAAATTTAGAAAAATTTACTACATTGAAGGGTTGGCATGTTACGGATTGTCATTCCAAGGTAGTAGAGTGTCTTGATGATCTAGGAAATTGGGTGATGTTGCAAGGAACACCAAGAGAGATTAAGTTGCGATAGATTTCTACCATGCAAATGCTTAAGGAAAAAAATAAAGGTTTCCAACTATATGCAGTCAAAATAGAAGAACTCAAGGAAGTCACTCCTCAAGATAATGTCATGGATTGTGAACCATAAGATTCTTTAGAGATTGAAGAAGGAGAAATGGTGGAATCTGGAGAAATGGATGTGGAGAAGTATCCCATTTTATGGAAATTTATGGACATATTTCCAAATGAGTTACCTAGATTACCTCCCAAGAGGGTATTTGATTTCTCTATTGACATTGTACTAGGATCTGAACCTATTTCCAAGGTTCCCTATAGAATGACTACTATGGAATTAATGGAACTAAAGGCATAGTTGGAAGAGTTGTTATCTAAGGGATTGATAAAATCTAGTGTTTCACCATGACGAGCGCTAGTGATATTTTTCAAGAAGAAGGATGGGACACTGCACTTGTGTATTGATTATTTAACAAAGCAATGATAAAGAATAAATATCCATTACCACATATTGATGATCTTTTTGATCAAATACGAGGAGTGGTTGTGTTTTCAAAGATTGGTTTGCAATCAGGTTACCATAAATTGAGAATCAAAGATGAAGACATATTCAAAACTGCCTTTAGAATGAGATACGAGAATTATGAGTTTATAGTCTTACCTTTTGGACTTACTAATGCACCTACGACATTTATGAACCTAATGAACAATGTTTTTTAGGGATTGTTTGGATAGTTTTGTCTTAGTATTCTTGGATGATATCTTAATTTATTCCAAGAATGAAGAGGAGCATCACAAACATTTAGAGATAGTTCTCCAACATTTAAGAGAACATAAATTATATGGAAAACTCTCTAAGTGTACTTTCTTTTAGAAGAAGTTGCATTATTTGGGCCACACAATTTTGGCTAAGGGAATTTCAGTGGATCCAGCTAAAATAAAAGTAGTGTTAGAATGGCCAGTACCTAAGAGCGTACCATAGGTTAGAAGTTTCATGGGTTTGGCTAGCTATTATCAAAATTTTGTTGTGAACTTTTCTAAGATAGCTTTTCCTATTACTTCATTGCAAAGGAAAGGAAAGAAGTTTGAGTGGACGAAAAAATTTCAAGCAACATTTGATTTACTCAAAGAGAAGTTGACTATGAATTCGATATTGAAGGTATTGGATCTAGAGGGTGACTTTTTTGTCATCACAGATGAGTTGGGAGAGGGAATAGGTAGAGTGATGATACAAGAAGGATAGGTCATTGCATATAAATCAAGAAATTTGAAACCCTATGAGCAAAATTATGCATCACATGATTTAGAGTTAGCAACAATAGTTCATGTATTACAGATGTGGAGGCATTATTTGCTTGGAAATCCATTTGAACTAAAGACTAATCATCACGATCTTAAGTATTTATTTACTCAACCTAATTTGAATGTACGAAAATGATACCTGATTATGACTTCAATATCAACTATATCAAAGAAAAAGAAAACTGGGTTGTTGATGCCCTAAGTCGTAGAAGGCATATCACCTCAATAGTATCCATTCAAACTGGCTTCAAGAGTCAAGTATTGCAAAAATACAAGGGTGACGAGTACTATGAGAAAGTTAAGCAAGCACTTATGGATAATTTACAAGATGCAAGGTACATAGGATTTCATTTTGAACCTAGTGGATTGTTAAGGTTTAAAGGAAGAATGTATGTGCCTAATTCTGAAGAGTTGAGAAATATGGTATGGAAAGAAGTACATGAAGCACCATAAATTTTGAATGTCTAGGTGTGACTAAGATGTTGGATGATGTGAAGCCACTACATTTTTGGAAAGGGATGAAAGGAGACGCTGCTAGATTTGTAGCAAGATGCTTAGAGTGTCAAAGAGTGAAATCTAAACATCATTACTTCCACTCTCTAGTAAAACACAACTCCAAGATCACTTTCTTGCTTGACTACTAGTGGTTTTAGTTTTTCTTGCTTTATATTCACCTTTGATGTTGTTTGAACTATTGTATGCTAATTTTGGTAAAATAAATACAATTTTTTTCCTCCTAACTATTTTAACTTTCTTGTTGTCTTGAAATACCTATGCTTCAACATCTTCTTATATTGATGTATGAGAACCTGAGTGAATGCACAATCAACATCACACGTTGTTACTTGAAATCTATGAGGGTTCTTCATAATTTCTTGTATAGATACATTAAAGGATGTATTTGGCTCACATTGGTCAAGGTTTCATAGCCAAATTCTCAATGTGTGGACAATAGGAGGGGCTATGTAAATTCATAAGGAGGAATTAAGAAAATAGAATACTGTTTTGAATGTAAGGGCACACACCATATTGCTAAAGCAAGATTCATTTAAATATTTTGAATAAAAACATATAAAAGCATATTTGGGCTACGTAAGAGGGGAAATAGTGAAGCCCACACATTTTTTTCCAAAAGGAAAAGGAATTGGTGGAAGGGAGAATAAAGTAAAGAGTGTTGTGCTGGAACGTAAGGAGGGTTTGCACAACATGTATATTAAGTAGGAAAAAATTGGAGGGGTTGTTATGCCCATATTGATAACATTTTAAAATTGCAAACAACAAATGTGAGAAGAGAAGAATAAGATAGGAAAATTAAAGAGTAGAGACAAGATGAAGGTGCTTGTTAGAGAAAATTTGTAGATGGTAATTATTTAAATTTCCTGAGAGCTATGAAATTAAAGTCACAAAATAAAAATTGGCATCATTTAGATTGTGAAATTGTTCATTGTAATTGAGTTGGTTTTACTTGTATAAATTTTGAATTGAGATTTTGATTTGATTGTCAAATAAATTTGAATTGCCTATAAGATGAAGGAATAGTTAGTTTTCATTAATTGGTGTTTAAATTGGGAGTTTGAGCGTGTCTTCATTACTTGGTATCAGAGTTGGTGATTATGAGTGTGGACAAACCATCGACTGTGAGGCAATCTGCACCAGGACCTACAGGTAGAGAAGAGTGAAAAGTGGTAGAGAAGAAGCTCATGAGGGTTGTTGTAAGTAAGAGGAGTCTTGAACAGTGAGAGCTTGAAGCCGCAAAGAAAAGTGTTTTGATAAATTACAGGGTATGTGAGAATTGTTGTAGAGGATTACAACAATTGACAAGATGAGTTCGAGGAAGAGGATTGGATGGATCATGAGGAGATCGTCGATAATCCTATTTTGGGAAGAATATTGGGAGGAAGTGGAGAATCGAAAGCTTCATGAAGAGTTGAAAAAGATTGAGGCAAGAATAGATGCCATGGAAAAATATTATTTTCTTAATTATATTTTAGTCATAGGAAAGAACAAAGAGGGTGCAGCAAAAGCATGTCATGAAGAAGACATGGTGCAAAAAATGAATATGAGGAATTTGTTGCAACAACAGTTGAAGGAGTTGAAGAAGTACAGAAGGAAAGTAAAGACATTAATAGAGGTCATGTGTTTGACAAGGGGCCTAATTCAGTGATTGTAGAAGGGATTACAAAAATATAGGCAATGTACAACTTGAAGGGGGTTGCAACAAAGGTAGAGGTTGTCGTAAGTACATAAGATGTAGTTGTGGGTGTAGCAATAGAGCATGAGGATGTTGCCATGAATGGAAAGGAGGAAGATGATTTATTAGTGAGAGAAGATGAATGGTTAGAGAAGCTTGCAGTAGTTCAAGGTATGAGATGTGTTGCAACTGTTAGTGTGAAAGGCGTACTTTATCTAACTAGTTCTCCACTAAAGTTCTCTTCACACTAGCTTAACTTTACATAGGGATAAGGTAGTTGAGCCTTTAATGACATGATTTTTCACACCTTATAGGATGCCAACACTTGTTTTTGCTGCACTTTATTCCTCATATTTACAGTTTTGCTTTCCTTCAGTCATTAGATTCTTGGTAGGCTAGTTAGCAAATCTCACATGGTATCAGAGCCAAATTTGAGTTGTGGCTTAGCATTCCTTTAGGAAATCTGAGAGTGTTGAGAAAAATTGAGTATGCTCTTTTCTCGCATCCTCGTATGATTTGGAGAATGAAAAAGGTGTGAAAAAATATCAGTTTCTAGGAGGGTTCATGAATTGACTTGTCAGTTATAGGTCTTTCAAAGCTTCTTGGAGAGATTTTGAGCTCACCATTGAGTCCAGAGCAGCTGAGACATTCAGATCTGCCCTTTATTTTGCTTGAAACAGACACTGGAGGTTAGATATACAAAAATTTGAAGCGGGAGGTTCATTGCCAGATCCAATAAGGATCCATCATTTCAGAGAATTTTGGGTCAAATCCAACCCTAGCATCGTGCTTAGAAGGCCCGAAAACCATAAAATTGACTGTCAAAATGTCAATTTTGGACAAAGTTGCCAAGTAAGGCAAAAAAAAAATTGTCCAACCCCATGAACAAATAAGTAATTTTTTTTATTTTAAAATAAAAATATTTATTTTGTTTTAAAAAAAAACATTTTGTTTTGTTTTTAAAATAAAATATTTATATTTAAAAAAAAAAAACTTTTTTTTTGTTTAAAAAAAATACAAAAAATGTTTTATTTGTTTATTATGTTTTCCAAATAAAACTAGCAATCACACCTTAGTGTGCAATGGGTATGCCGAAGAAGTGTGGAAGGTCAATTAGGATAAATTTTGGTTTATTTTTTGTATACATTTATGCATTACATGAGGTCAATTGGTAGGCATATAGCAAATGATGTTGTTCGTGCAACAAAGGTTTCAATGGAGAAGTGATAGCTTCAAATCAGCCATGCATATCCACTTATAGGGATCCAAACATGATTGAAATAAAACCTCCAGTTCAAGAAGATAATCTAGTTCCATTACCAATAGACTCATGTTATGTTTGCAATAAGGAGAGAGGGAGAAAGAGAGGGGGAGATTGGGATAGAAAAACAGAGAGATAGAGGGGGGAAGAGTGAGAGAGATGGGTAAGGATATAGAGATGGAGATGGAGATGGAGATGGAGATGGAGAGATAAAAGATAGAAAGGAGAGAGGGATGGATAGCAATGGAAGAAATAAATATATAGAGGGGATAGAGAGGGAGATGGATGGATGGATGGATGGATGGATAGAGAGAGGGAAACATGTCTAGAGATAAAGGGGGAGAGGAAAATAGAGGTAGAGATGAAGATAGAGGGAGTGAGGAAGCGGGATATAGATAGATAGAAGAGATAAATACAAAGAGAGACAAGGAGATAGAGAGGATTAGGAAGAGGGAGAGATAGAGAGATATAGATGGTGAGATAGAGTAATAGAGAGATAAAGATATAATGAGATGTAGAGAGAGGAGGAAAGGGAGAGAGAGACAAAAAGATAAATATACAAAGAGAATCAGAGATAGATAAATAGAGATGGAGAGAGGGAGAGAGAAATAGGGGGAGATAGAGATAGGGAGAAAGAATTAGGGGGAGATAGAGATATATGGGAAGAGAAAGAGAGAGAGATGTAAGACCCCGTCGCTTGTGGCCTTATTGACCCTATTAGTCATTGATGGTTCATGTCCTATATTTATGTTCTTTTATGTTGGACAATATACATTAGTGATTATTGTTCCTATACATCAAGTTGCTTATAGTTTGATTGTTAACCAACTAACTAGTGGTTTTGTGATTTGGTGTGATAGCTAGATGAGTTCCATTCCTTATCTACGTAAGTATGCAATGATCAAGATGTTTCGTTGTTGGTAATTCCATTATATATATATGAAATAGATTTCATCATGTTAGGTGATTTTATATTGTGAGTGTGTGTAAGTGTGAATATAAAGGTAATGGTTGATATTCAATATTTGGTTGTAATAGTATTCGTTATAGGTAAGTAGATTATTGATAAGTGGTAATATTTTGATATTATATACCATGATCAATTGTTGCTTGATTATAAAAGGTAGTATGCAAGTGGTAAGGGTGAATTATATGTTACTTATATAGAATTAATTCCTTAGTCGATTATCATTAGAAGGTTATATTTTCATGTGCTATTTGTTTCAATTACTATTAATTATATTGACACCTTTCTCTAGTTGAGTAAATGGGTTAAAATTGGTCAATTTTGATGTAGGGGTCACATGGCTACTTTCCTTATGTCATTCTTGTGAATTCCTATTCTTGTCAAGGATATGTGTTTTAACATTATTTTTCAAGGATTGTGCTTGTGTGAAAGGTTGTTTTATTACACCCTTGAGTCACCTCTTTAAATTTCATTATTTATTTCAGGTTGTATAATGTCTTCATGTGGTTTTAATTGTTTAAAAGGTGCCCTAGGTGGTAGGTCTATAGATTAGGGGTCTTTTCATTCTATAAAATCACTTAAATGAAGTCTAAAATCCACCCTAATTTCCCACTTATGAAAAGTGGCAGAAATGGGAGTTGGTTCCGGTGGTTGGGAAGTTTTGGGGAGTTAATTTCCCTACTTTTCCTTCTATATAAACCTTATTTTTGAAAGGAAAAGGGGATTCCTATTTTGGCCTTGCTTCTCTCTTTTCAGACCTTGTCTTATCTTCCTTGCTATTGCTTCTCTTGTCTCTTGGTCGCTTCCTTATTTTTGAGAACTCTTGGAAAGGATGGGAGAGAAGAATGGGAGAATAGAGCTTGGAGAAGGAGAGGAATTACTTTTTGTATTTGCATTTAGTTGGTAAGGTCTACCCCTTTTTGGATCTTTTTTTAAGATGCGTGAAATATTGTTTATGTATTGAATTTATGTGCAACTTAATGTCAAATCCTTTTTGAGGTATTGTTGAAATTGTGAGTTTGGGTTTGTCTTGTTGGATTTCCACCTTGTTATAGTGCTCTGAATGTGTATGGCCATGCAAGGGTTAGGGTGATGAATTATGGCATGAGTTTTTGCATTGTGCATAATATGTGGTGTAATGGGTTTAAGGAACCCTTGTGAATAGTAGAGGTGTGTGTAAGGGAAAGCTATGTGACTCCTAGAGCTCAAGAGTGGATTGATTTTCAATCCTATGGTTGGGAGGAGAGCTTGTGGCCATATTGTTTTTTTTGTTGTCTTCTTCTTCTAAGTGCATACATTGAAGTGCAATCAATGGAAAATCTAGCAAAATTCAAGATTCAAGTAAATATAAACGAGCCTTGTGATTTAGGGGAATTCTATGATCCTAAGAGCGAATTTATGGGAAGTCTATCATTGCATATGTGGTTAAGGGATCAAATATATAAATATAATCTACCCTTCAACCAGATGTGTTATTTAAGGAAGACATTAGGCATATTTTGATCTTTAAATTTAAAGGGCTAATGTTGGACTGAAGGTAGACTTTTAAGAGGAATCATAAAAGCCTTTTTGTTTAATCTTTAAGAAAATAAAAAAGATTGTGTCTTAGACATCAAAACTCTCAACTTATTTGAGAAATCCTTTTAAAAGGAAGTAAATTCTTATTGAGTCTAAATTAAATATTTCTCCTCCAAAAAAAAAAGATAAATGGAAACAAGTATAGAAGGTCTCCACAAATCTTAAATCTAAGGAAAATTAAATGCATGGTCATTTTCTTTTGTATTTCTTTTAATCCGTAATATAACTAGTTAGATTTTATATTTTAAAAAAAAAAAAATTATATGTAGGTACGTATATCTATTGTGTAAGCAAAAATACTTGAAAGATAAAAAGATAAAAATATCAATACCTATTTACCCTTTTCCCTAAATAAATAATAATTGAAAAAAAACAATTTGATGTCTCTTTTATATTAAATTTCCATTCTTACTATAAAACAATTATATATATAGAAGATGACAATCTAATAATTAAATATTTTTATTGAATTTATATTAAAACAAGTATTAACATAAATATTGAACTAAATACTAAAATGAATATTTAAAAAATTATATTTAAATAAATATTCTCATGACTAAAATTTCATTTCTTTTTTCTTAAAAAGAAAGTAAGATTTAGAAGTACTAATATTTTAAAAGATACATAAGAAACTATCTTAAGTTTATAATAAGTATTAAAGCTTTACAAGAAATATAGGAAACTTTAAAAAGACTATTTCGTATGCTTTAAGGAAATAAAAGGGAACATAAATAAGGGTTTGACCCCTCTTGGATTCGATCCCCTTATAACAAGTCGACACATATTTAATGTGCAATGAATTTAAAACTGACATTTGATAGATATTGTTGAAATAATGATTCAAGCAGCTCCCTCCGGGTTCCTTTTTGTACATATCCGTGCGCTGGCCTGTGCGTCTCCGCATTTCTTCGGCTTTCCGGCAGGTTTTGATCTTTCCCTTTGCACATTCCTCGCTTCGCAACTTCGGCTGGCGGCTCCCCTTTCGGCTCCTGAAATGCTGCGTTGGGCGCCCACGTGTCTCGCCTACGGGGTTTTTCATTTTTTGTTGCTTCGTGTTTCCTTCGGGTTGTTAAGCCTTCCATAAATGTCTGGTACTCCTAAGATTCATCGAGGGGCCCACATCTTGGTACATGGCAGCGTATCGCAAACTTTCCTAGTAGGGATAGAATATGCTGTTGTGGGCTGCAAAAATTTCTATGGGCCTTCCTTATTTCCTGGCGGGACCTACCTTCGCCCACGTGTCAGCGGTTCGCAGCTTTTAAAACAGCAGCAGGGATGAGAGCACCACGGGTTGCGAAACGCGGCCACGCGTCTTTCGCCACCTAGTTCATACGGCCTTCCCCCATTTTCAAAGTGACCTCAGTCCCTTGAACACGTGTCACTTCTCCGCAAGCTCTCGGTCGATGGAGGAAAAGTTTTCATTCGGGCCGCGATTTGTTGCCACGTACCTAACATTGATTATCAAGCAAGCTATGGGATGGCCGAGCGGGATAGTGTTATTGAGTGCTGCTCATCATGGTTCTCTGAAGCGGTAGGCGGCACTTGTCGCTTCGAAGTCTGGTTGGGACCACTGCCATTATTACAAAGGGCACGCCTGTAACTGATCAACTAGATGCTGTGCTCTGACTGGTTGCTCTCATAACGGCATTGGGAATATTCTTATTCGGGCATCATTACGGGAGATTGTGGGATCTTTCTGTTACAACTCTCCAAGCGGTGGGATTTTGCTCCTCGGCTATATATACTCCCTCTATCGAGGGAGAAAAGGTCCAAGATTTTTAGAAAGAACACTAGTTTTAGCAAGAGACTCCAGGCCTCTGTTGCATGTTTATTCACAGGAAACTTTCAGACTGTGTCTATTGTTCGGCCTTTCTATTTTTCATGTTTTGATTAAACTATAAACTGTGCTTCTTATTGTCTTAAGCATTTCATTTGAGGAGACTTCTATATATTGAATGCAAACTTGCTGGTCTAAATCATGTCTTAATGACTCTTCTTAGCAGTAAGAATGTATGTGATACTGTTTTATGTCAATTAAATGAATTATTTATGCTATAGCTTTAAATTTTCTGATGTTTTGGAACATAACTATAACATTCAGGCCCTTAAGTCTAGGATTTATCGTGCCTATCAGTAAGCTTTGGCGCATCACCTTAGATTAATATTTGTTTCATTATATCCGCTTCCTTTTCCCTTTCCAAAAAACCATTATAGAAGAAGCCGGCTTCTTTAAAATCCGAAGGTCACTCAGTTTGGCGCAAAGGGGTCCCCCTTGAACTGAGTTTCTCATAAGGCACTGTTATCTCGTCAAATTTTGGCGTCAACAGTTTGTACCTTTTTTTTGGCACGCCCGGTGGGACCTAAACTAATGAGATTGTCTTCTAAAAGGGTGTATGAGCCATCGGCCTGTAACTAGATCCCAAACTGCAAATAACCCAGGTTTACTAGTGCCTCCATTAGGGACAGTCCAGGCCGCAAATTAGTTAGTAACCGTTCCATTCCCACTACCCTTTCCTCTCACCATGTTGCCGGCCGCGAACAAAAATTATGTAGCATGGGATGCTGGAAGTCCCCTGGTAGCTCCGGTAGCGCCTGCTGTTTGGGGCGTTATCCTGGTTTCGGCCCTGAAAGCTCTTCCTAAATTCACCAGAGATAACACAAAAATGCCAGCAGAGCATTTGCAGGATGTAGCGGATGTATGCTTGGTACACGGTATCACAGCGTAGAATGTAGCCCTGAGGCTCCTTGCTGCATCCTTCAAAGGCAAAGCTCTGGAGTGGTATCGAACACTGACTCCTAATACCATTCGCACTTGGGATGACCTCGGAGATCCATTCTATGAAAGGTTTTCAAATGACAGAGATCGTTCTTCGATATATTATCAGTTATCCGTCATCAAACGAGCACCCCAGGAGGCTCTGACGAACTTCAATGCTCGGTTTCACTCAAGTTGGCGGAGGATTCCTGTGACCATCCGCCCGACTCTAGAATTGGCGTTCATGTTTTATCTAAAGTCCATCAATCCCGACATCTCTATGATGATCAAGTCTCTGGGAGGAGCCACTTTACCAGATGCATATGCCACCACTATCAAAGTAGAGAATCACTTGATAGACTATGGGAAATTGCCTCCTCGACCTGTTGTGCCGATATTTCCTGAGATATCAAATGCAACACAAGAGGTTGCGTCGACCAGTGCGCCAGCGACTCCCCAGTCAACGTACTCATATGCAGTCGCTCCTGAAAACTTGGCCTCTACATCGGGTGCTCCCAAGAATGAGATGGGCGACCTCAAGGAGATGTTGCGGACTATGGCTAACGATATAACAACTCTCAAGCAGAACCAAGCAATGCCTCCACGGCCTGCATATCAGAAATATCAAGGTGGGTGACCTACCTATCAGCAAAATCAATATCAGAGTGCGCATCGCACTAATTCACTAGCGGCGGCTACAAACCAAATAGTTCCAGTGCCTACACCGCTGGCAGGTGCGTCGCCGAGCTCTAGCAGAGAATTAACTGCGGGGCAAAACAATCTTATTGATGACATCAATCCATGGTGCTTCCCTTGCAATGATGCGCATATGCCCCGAAATTGTCCGCATGGCAATTTACAACAAAGGATAGCAGAGCAACGTGGTCAAGGTATTGCGACAGAGAACGAAGAGTACAGATATGCCCCGGCAATGGAGAATGCGGTCCTTACCACACAAATACAAGGAATGTCCCTAGAGCAAGAGTCCGATATTGTTCCTGATCATGCGCTCTTCTCATGGATGGAAGATGAGGAAATGGTGTTTGCAAATGACACGTCCACAGCCGAAACGTCGCGGGTACATTCTGACTATAACACACGCTCCAAGAGAAGATTCACCGGCGAGTCCGTTGTTTCACTTTCGGACAACCCGCAATGCAAAGACATTTCGGATCAAATTCCTGGCGATCCAACCGTCTCTTTGTCTTCTCAACCGCGAAAGGAAATTATTATAACAAAAGCAAAGAAGCAGAAATCTATGAGCTCCTCACCTTTTAATGTGGTAGAGCAGTTGAAGAAATAATCCGCTAATGTGTCTTTATGGGACATTCTAGCTATCCCGGAATAGAAAACCATACTCCAAAAGGCGCTTCAGCAATAGATGGACCTAGCGCTAACCGAGCCTTCGGCCAGTACCGAGGCGGTTTATCAAATGTCACTGGCTAAGGTTCTCGCAAGCAAAGCAAAGGAATCCCATACGCATGACGGAGGTAGGCCAAAACCTCAACCCTTCTTCTTGACCCTCATTATAGGGGAGAAACTATTACACAACGCTATGATTGATTCTGGCGCCAGTACAATGGTTATGCCAAAACTGATAGCCAAAGCCTTGGGACTCAGCTACAAACCTATGAAGAAAGGGGTGATGCAGCTAGATGGAAATAAGGTTGATACTGTGGGTGTCATCAAAGCACTTCCGCTAACTCTATTTGCCTGCCCAAGTATCACAGTCCCACAAGATACAATGATCATAGATGTTCCACCAATGTTTGGTCTTTGCCTTTCTCGAGAGTTTACTTCGAAGGTGGGCGGCTATTTGTCTTTAGATTGGTCACATCTGATACTTAGGACCAAACATGGCGCGAAGATGAAGATAGAGTCAGAGGTTCTGCATTCCGAACATGTGGCGAATGAGGCCCTAATTAACTTTGAAGCTGCACATACCTCCATCACCAAGCAGGACATGTACAATGTCGAACTGCTAGAGGAGGAGAAGGTGAACGGAGACCGAAGTGATAAGGAAGATGCTCTGTTGAGTGAACATATAAACAATGATCCTTTCAAAAATTATCATGCTACCGGATTAGGCACATATGTGATTTATGATGAAGACCAAGTTCTTCCAAAGGTCGTCAAAGAACCCGACGATGACCAAGCAAGTGAGCTGTGGACATTATATTTTGACGAAGCAAGGAGTAAAGTTGGAGCTGGAGCAGGGATATGTCTAATATCCCCACAAAATGAAAAGTTGCTGAGGTATTTCTGATTCCAATTCGCCTGTTCAAATAACGAGGCTAAATATGAGGGGTTAGTCCAAGGCCTAAGCCTAGCGGAACGAATGGGTATCAAGCAATTGATTATGTTCAGAGATTCAGAACTGGTAGTTAATCAGGTCCGAGGGATCTCAGCAGCAAAGAATATCCACATGAGATCCTATCGGCATCGAGTCTGGGACATTGTGGAAAGTTTTGAAGCTTTCAACATCCTGACCATTCCCTGAGAACATAATGGCGATGCAGATCGCATGGCGGTAATCGGTGCTCAGTTTGATCCTGTCTCCGACTTGCTTCAGAACAAATATTCAGTGCGAGTGCTTGTTAGACCAGCAATACCCGACAATGACCAAAGTTGGCAAGTCTTTGAGAGCGATGAACACATCGCCTCGTTTATTCAACACTCAGGGGAATTTGCTGATCAACTCCAACCAAAGATCGCCGAGGCCTACGAAGGACAAATTATGCAGCTAAAGTCAAATAAGCTTCCGAAAGGATTGGTTACTCTTAAAAAAAATTTGATTATAGTGACGCCCGAAATGATAAGCAGAAATTCATGGCGGAAAAAGGTGATTATGAAAACCTTCGGGTTTCCGATGACAGGAACCTTCGGGTCAAAAAAGATGTCTCACAGCAAGATAGAGAAAGGCTTATCAGTTTCTGTGGGAAATATAGAGTAGTGGCCTGGTCCTACGATGATCTGGAAGGTTATGATCATGGCATCATTCAACATACTATTGAGCTAACGGAAGGTGCGAAACCAATCTGATAGAAACAGCGGCCGGTCAACCCTAAAATTGAAGCCTTTATGGCACAAGAGCTAACCAAGCTCATTGAGTCACGTATTGTCTTCCCAATTAAACATAGTACTTGGGTATCAAATCTGGTACCAATCCGAAAGAAGAATGGTGATATCCGCTTATGCGTGGATTTCCAAGACTTAAATAGAGCATCTCTGAAGGACCACTATCCATTGCCTTCTATGGAGTCGATCCTCCAAACTGTCGCGGGATCGGAAATGTTCTCTCTACTGGATGGCTTCTCTAGCTATAACCAGATTCGAGTAAAAGAAGAAGATCAGCACAAGACTACGTTCACCACCAAGTGGGGGACATTTGCATATGCTAAAATGCCTTTTAGTTTATCTAATGCAGGGGCAACTTTCCAGAGAGCTATGGACGTCGCATTTAACGAACTGATCAATAAGATTATCCTAATCTATTTGGATGATCTTACTGTGTTCTCTAAATCTAAAGATGATCATTTCGATCATTTGGAGTTAGTTTTTCAAAAGTGCTAGGAGTTCGGGATTTCCTTAAATCTGAGGAAATGTGTGTTCGGAGTACCTCAGGGTAAGCTGTTAGGACATGTTGTGTCTAAGGAAGGTATTTCGATTGACCCCGAACGAGTAAAGGCTATAAAGGAGCTTCCTCTCCCGGTAAATAAGAAAGGTGTCTAGTCTTTTCTGGGCAAAGTAAATTTCGTCAGTAAATTTATTTCCGATTTTGCGGGAATAATTAAGCCGATCACCCTAATGCTGAAAAAGGATCAAATTTTCAAGTGGACAACGGAGGCTCGGGAGGCATTTGAAAAGGTCAAGTAAGCGATCTCCTCAGCCCCGGTGTTAATTAATCCAGATCAATATAAAGATTTTATAATGTATGCCTTCAGTAGCAAGTCCAGTATTGCTACTATTCTGACTCAAAAGGATAGAGAAGGAAAGGGAGAGCATCCAGTTGCGTTCTATTCCCGAACCTTAAAGGAATATGAGGCAAATTATAACTTCATTGAAAGACAGGCTTTCGCAATAGTAAAGGGACTTAAAAAGTTCCACCATCTAATTTCCTGTAACAAAGTCCTGGTATATGTCGCACATTCTAGTGTGCGGGAATACATCATGGAGGGAGAGATCACAGAAAAAAGGGCTAATTGGATCACCAAGATCCTGGAATATGACATCGAGGTCAGGCCTACCAGGACTATTAAAGGTAGAGGACTGTGTGAGTATATGGCACAGGACGAGGAGATGCCTGCTAAAGAGGAACAGCCAGAGTTTGTCCTGATAAATGGATCGGGATCGGAGGATGATTGGCTGAAAGATAGAACAAACTTCATGCGAATCGAAAAGTATCCGCCAGGCCTCTCATCCCAAAAAAGAAGGTATTACCGGCTTCAGAATTGCGGATACACGCTGATAGAAGTTCTTTTTAAAAGGAATTTCAATGGTGTACTCCTACGATGCGTTACTTCAGGGGAAGCGCGGAGGATCCTCGACGCATTTCACAATAGCGACGAAGGTGGACATTTCTCCGCTAAAACTACCACCATCAAGGTCCTATGGGCTGGATATTACTGGCCTACACTTTTCAATGATTCCTACTTTCTGGTAAAAACTTGTAAAAAATGTCAGTTCTTCTCTGACAGAAGGAAGAATTCAGCAATGCCCCTCAAACCTATTGTGGCGGATGAACCATTTGCGCAATGGGGCCTGGACTTTATCGGGATGATCAACCCGGTTTCTAGCTCCGGACATAAATGGATTTTAACAACTACAGACTACTTCACAAGGTGGGCAGAGGCTGTTCCCCTTAACGAGGCGACAGAAGCAGAGATTGTAGACTTCCTCGAGGCTCTGGTGACAAGGTTCGGCCCTCCGAAGACAATCATTTCGGACAATGCTAGAGCATTTGTAGGCACAAAGGTATGTCACTTTGCATTAAAAAATGACATATTCCTTAAAACATCATCAAACTACTATCCACAGGGAAATGGCCTAGCCGAGTCAACAAACAAAAGTTTAGTCCGACTCCTCAAAAATGTTGGCTCAGAACACCAGAGGGAATGGCATAAAAATCTCCGAAAAGCACTCTGGGCCAACCGCATAACTCCTAAACAAGTCCTCAAGACTTCGCCCTATGAGCTAGTATATGGGAAAGAGGCGTTGTTGCCTATCTCTATGGAGATCCCGGCGATACAGTTGTTGAAATCTCTCGAGATAGAACAAAATGATGCCATGGAGGTTCAGCTTGCCGAACTATTGGAAGTACAAGAAAAAAGGGAAAATTCCCTAAAGGCAATGACATGCCGTCAACAGGTGGTCAAACGGTGGTTTGACAAAAAGGCTTCCGACCAAGGCCTAAAAAGTGGAAACTTAGTGCTAAAATATGACAGCAGGGCTGCAAAGCCGGGTCAGCACGGTAAGTTTGATAGCCTATGGGAGGGACCCTTCAAAATCATTCGGTGCATGCAACACAATGCTTTCGAGCTGGAAAATATGGAACAAGAGCCTCTAGGAATCCCGGTTAATGGGATTCACCTTAAATTGTTCCATTAAGCATCAAGCCCTACCCTGTACAGTTGTAAATAACGTTTTTTTTTTTTCCTATTTTTGGCCTATCCTTTTGCTAAATCAATTGGCTTGCTACGCATTCGCTCATCATCATTAATGGGTAAAACACCGGAGTTTCTGAAAACGCAAAAGTATGCTTGTAAATAGAGATAAAACATACAAGATTGGCAAACCCAGAAAAATTGCACACAGAAGCAAACAGGAGCATAGATTTCACTTTTTAAAAAAAAGAGACGTATATATTTATATACATGTTCCTGGTTTACAAAATGGCATGGATGCCGATTTTCAAAATGTACAAGTATTAGAGCATATATATATATGATGGCCTTTTATCAGGCTTATATGGAGCAGGTGGGTTACATCAACAAGGACCAAGGCAAAGGGATCATCTATCCGCACGAATGGCTGGCAGCAACTGACGCATTTAAGGCAGCGTCCGCTTCTTCCTCGTCAATAGGCTCCTCGGCAGCACTGGTAGCATCATTCAGCCCAGCTGTCATCAGTGGTGGATACACCAGGTTCCTGAAGTCAGTGTACCATTCTACATCGTAGAAGGGTATCACATTGTAGCTCCTGAACATGAAGTGAAGGGCTTGGGTAACCCTTTGCTGGTGCTGGCCACCGGTCTGCAGGCGGAATCCACTCAGGAATGGCATCCAAACGATGATAGCTTCTTCTTCGATAAAGCGACATAGGTCGCTGGCTGTTGGCAGGCCTATCCCGTACGCAGCATGTGTAACAACCTCGCCGAGCCCATTCAGATACTTCTTCTGGAAGATTTCTTTGACCAGCTTCAAGACAAGCGGCCAAGGGACACATATGTCCAGCATGGACACTACAAAGTGTGAGCACACGTCGGTGTTCACCCGATACTTATCTTCATATTCAACACAGTCTTTACCTAGAACCCACTTAATGGCTACTAGAACCAGCGAGTGCTTATTCTTCGTCATTCTCTTGAGCCTTCTAGTGGAGATCTCACCTACAAACGCCATCTGTGATTTGAAGGAGGTTAGGTGAATAGGGGTATCCATCTCTCCTAACACTATTCCTAAATCTGTTGAGTAATGCCGAAATCTGCTCACCACCTAACCTATGAAAAGACTTGCTTAAGCAGTATTCTGCTGGCCTATCACTTCTTAAACACAAAGTGTGTATGTTCGCTATCTACTGGCCTATTTATAGAAAATTGACAAGACGTATGCCAATCCGCCTATAAGCAACGTGATGTATATTGGCCGCAATCTCGATGGCCGAGTCTGTGTTTGTTCACGTTTTGGGCTGGTACATGCATGATAGCACAGCTCAAGGCATGCTTAATTAAATCAAGTTAATTAATTGAGCTTTAAAAAGGTGGCACTTGTTGATGAAGGGACGTATGGCTGTATGCTATGGTGTCAAATCTCACGCACATCCCAAAACCCAAGGTGATATTTGTATCTTTCTCAGGCGGTGATCGTTTGCTTGGTGTAATCATTCCGGCCAGGATATTAATTACCGGTACATGCTAGCACAAGGTGAGAAGGCCAGTTGCAAGCTCAATTTCCAAGGAGATCAGGGCGTATCACACGATCTCTTGAAAGCAATGATGAAATCCGGCCACCTCGAAAAAGCAATCAGCTCATCTTGCACGAGTTGTGGAGTTAACGGTACATGCCGAATTAAATGCAAGGGGCTCGCGCTCGCCTACCACCTTGAGGAAAGTTGCTATTATTGCATGAAAATGCTTAATGTTTCTAAGTCTTTTTCCAAAAGCTAAGTAGTGCGCGAAGTGTTTTCTGTCTGTATATCCAGTGCAAGCGTATTCAAAGGCCAGGGAGCTTACAAGTTCTGCCGCAAAGAAAAAATGTCAGAATCTTCAGCTTAGCCAATGCAGAAAGGGATTAGCCAAGAACTGTATTCGGCTATTCGCTCTTCGGTCGAGGTTTACGTATATGAGGATGTAGCATATGCCACTCCTGGTATACCCAAGAAGGTGAAAAGAGCCAACACAGAGGAGGCCAAAGAGTGGAATAACCCGAAAAAGGTTAGAGAAAAGTGGGCTAATATCTACGATCCAAAGCTTGCCAAGAACCCTAAATCTCTCAGAGAGGCAGCTTGTGCAAGGTTATCAGTGTCAAAGGCAGACCAAGCCACGGTAAACAGAGTCTGGCTTAACAGTCTTCCACAATACATGGTCCCATTGGTGCACTATTGCCCGGAGGTGGTCGACGCGGCTGTTCAACGCTACAACCCAGATACCCACTGCATTGAAGGTCGCAATTTAAGGGTTCAGATCAGCCCAGAGGCCATTTGGCATATGTTATGTATCCCTGATCCCAAAAGGAGAAAAGAGAATATCGAGCATTTTCGCCCAAGCAAAAGGGAAAAAATATGGAAAAAGATGAAGACCGGCTCCGATTTCCTATTAGAAGAGACTAATAAGAAGGGTGTTGCGTCTACTAAGACACCGAGTATCCCATTATCGCGTGGTTCATTCCGCGATAACCTCCAAGACCCCATCTCCATGCTGGCATTTGTTTACAGCCGAGACTCCGATGAAAAGATTGAGGCTTTTTAGCTAGGCCCTGCGATGCAGTTTCACAAGCATCATGAACTTTTCTGGTATGATTTTGCTCAGTTCATGGTCAAAGAAATGATACAGCAAATAGAAAATTATCAGGCGGAGAATAAATTTCAATTTCTTTCCTACCTGGTCCACATGTTCCTGCATCATAATCCAGATTTCTTCGCCCGATTTGTCCCACTATCAATTTTTGACGAGCAGAACAAAAAAAAGCCGGTGTCTACATGGACACCCTACCTTTCCGCAACATATGACTACTATGCCTTCGCGGACAATTTCATAGCCCCGGTCCTGAATGATTTGATCGGAGAGGGTGATATTGTCCTACTTAACACTGAGCAGACTGGATTTCTGCAAGGTTACACCCCCGCTTGTGACTGGTTCTTGGGCAAGGATTTCACGATCCTTCGAATGAGGGGCTTTATTGGTAGGCCTTTCCTACTCCCGGCTTGCATCACCGATAGAGTGCTCGTGCTGGAGGTTTACCGGCAGGTGTGCATCATTGATTTCATGTTCTGTAGCAGCGAAAGTGTCAAGAGGAAGGGATTCTTCACTTGCCCGAAGAGTTTCAAGTTAATAACGCTTATTAAAAAATGATCGCATGAGCTGCTAGGGGACAAGTTGGCACACCTGGGGTTAGTACTAG